>CM031981.1:7239542-7584044 GCA_018804465.1 Populus tomentosa
GTCAGTAAAGCCTGGGGGCTGTGACATATACACTGCTTCAGACAGTGTTCCATAAAGAAACGCATTATTGATGTCCAGTTGTCGCAGTGACCAGCCATTGGTAACAGCAAGGCTGAGAACAATTCTTATAGTTGTGGGCTTGATGACAGGACTGAAGGTCTCCTTATAATCAATACCTGACCACTGATGAAAACCTTTCGCAACTAAACGGGCTTTATAACGATCGACTGTGCCATCTGAGTTGCGCTTGATTCTGAAGACCCATTTACAGCCAACTAGGTTTGTAGAAGGAGAGGGAGGTACAAGATTTCACGTTCCATTGCGTAGTAATGCATTGAATTCATCTGACATAGCAGTTCTCCATCGGGGGTTACGAAGAGCTTGTGAAACACAGGATGGTTCTTCTGTTTCAAGGAGGGCATGTTTGGTGGTGGCATTGAGTTGACGGTTTGGTCTGACAATGCCATTTTGTGATCGAGTAATCATGGGGTGTGTTCGGCTGAGATGTGAAGATGTGGTACTATTTGGATTGGATGTGTTTGGAGGTTGTGGAGATGGGATGTTGTGAGGAGCGGCAACAGGGGCAGGAGCTTCAGTGCCCGAAGAAGATGATGGTGATGGAGACCGTGGAGCTATGCATGAAACTGTTGGGGGCAATCGTGATGGTTGGTGTTGCATGGAGCCAGTGATGAGTGGGACAGGAATGGGAAATAAGTCATCGGGTGGAGGTGAAGAGTTGGAATTGGTAGATGAGAGTTGGGTAGATGAAAAGGATGGGAAGATGGTTTCATCAAAGACTACATGACGTGATAGAAAGATACGATTTGTTGTGGGATCAAAACATTTATAGGCACTTTGGGTGAGGGAATAGCCTAGGAAAATGCATGGACGAGAATGAGGTTCAAGCTTGTGATTGTTGTATGGACGTAACCAAGGAAAACATAGACAACCAAAAACACGAAGTTTGGAATAGTTTGGAACTTCACCAAAAAGAGCGTGAAAGGGAGAGCGATTATTTAGAATAGGGGTGGTGAGACGGTTTATAAGGTAGGTGGCTGTTTGGAATGCATGGGACCAAAATTTAAGGGGAAGACCAGATTGATGTAAAAGAGTTAGACCGGTTTCAACGATATGGCGATGACGATGTTTGGCAATGCCATTATGTTGAGGTGTATGAGGTGGTGTCATAAGATGAGAGATGCCAAAGTTGGCGAAAAAAGATTTAAGTTTTTGAAACTCACCCCCACCATCAAAATAAAGGGAAATGATTTTGGTCTTGAAGTAATTTTCCACAAGATTTTTGAAGGTTGGAAAAATTTTGAATACATCGGATTTGTATTTCATGGGATAAAGCCAAATGTATTTAGTAAAGTGATCCACAAAAATTACAAAATATTTGTTTTGATCAATAGATCCAACAGAGGCAGGACCCCATACATCAGTATAAATGATTTCAAGAGGGCAATGACTTTTTAGTGATGATACTGTAAATGGAAGCTTGTGACTTTTATTGCATTGGCAAGAGGAACACAATGATGAACATATATTTGTGGAGGAGACAGGCAATAAAAATTTCTTAAGAATGGATTGAAGGGTGCGAGAAGAGGGATGACCGAGCCTTTTATGCCACTTAGGGATAGAAGTTTTAACACCAACCATAGCAGACGGTAGCACATACACAGCTTGAGGCCATTCATAAATATCATTCTTATTCGGGCCTTGAAGAAGAGTCTACCCCGTGGGTAGATCCTTCACAGAAAAATGAGAGGGAAAAAATTCAATGGAAGTTAAATGTTGTTTGCAGAATTGAGAAACAGATACTAAATTTTTTTGAATGGAAGGAACACACAGGACATTAGAAAGAGTGAAAGGAGAAAGGGTAGTAGAACCAGAATGAAAGATACGCAAACCTGTACCATCACCAATGAGAATAGAATCAGGACCATCATATGCTGAGTGAAGGGAAAGATTGTGAAGATCGGACGTGACATGATTTGTGGCAGCAGAATCTAGGAGCCAAGGTTGTTTAAGTTCTTTGGTTGTGGTGGCACAGTGAGCAGCTGGTGATGAACCAAGAAGTCCTTTGGTCCGGGGACATTGCTTTGCACTATAACCTTGTTGGTCACAAAATTGACAAACACCTCTGTAGCCACGCCGTTGATATGTGTTACGATTGAAGTGCCATGAAGAAGGCTGCTGAGAAGAAGAGAATGGACGAGAAGGTGCCCATACGAGTGGTGAATTATAATGATGTGATGAAGCAGGTTTGCGATTGGCTAACCAGGGGGACTGATGCCCACGATGCGAGTTATACCGCTGAGTTGTATTGGCAGATAAAACCGATGAGTTTGAATGTGAATCCTTTCTTTTAAGATATGCCTCATAATCAATTAATTTATCATGAAGTTCTTCATAAGAGATGGGGTGATCCCGAGCACGAATACCTGCTGTAAGTTCTTTAAAATCATGACCAACTCCATTAAGGATGGCAATAGTGATATCATCATCAGAAACAGGAGTATCAATGAGTGTCAATTCATCAGCAATGGTTTTAATAGAACAAAGATATTCAGTGAGAGAGCAGGAATCTCGTGGTCGAACAAGACTTTCCTTAAGGCTCATGACACGTGACCGAGAGCGGCTGGCATAGAGACGAGTGAGCTTGTCCCATGCCTCTTTTGAGGCTGTAGCAGAAGCAATAAGAGGTGCAATTGAGTCAGAGACAGAGATACGAACTACATGTAGCAATAGTTGATCTTGGCGCATCCATGGAGAGAAATTGACAGAGGTTCGATAAGGGCAGGGAAGAGTTCTATCAATGAAACCTTGTAGATCATAGCCAATGAAAAGAGAATTAAATTGAGCACGCCATGAAGGGTAATTTAGATGAGTGAGTTTGAGTGGAAGTTGACCACTGGTGAGAGCAACAAGAGGAATGGGAGAATCAATAGAGAAGATGGTAATGGTAGGGGTTGCTGGAGTGGAAGTGTTAAAATCAGCCATTACGAAGAGAAGGAGAAAAAAAAATATTAATCTCGTTAGAGCAAGAGCTCTGATGCCATAAAGAAGTAGAGATAATTTGCTTTGATAATTATTTCAGCATTCTTGTTTCTATTTAAATACATTCTTGAGCTCTACAGATATACACGATTTGTTTACATCAGCTAAGGATAAAGGATAATAGACTAATTTGAATTGCAGCTAAGGATAAAGGATAAGAAACTAATTTTGAATTTGTTGCTGCCGGATTACAGGCTGAACGAGTCAACTTGTTTTGAGCTGATTGCGGATATCCTTTACAGCGCGGAGCCAGTAATTTTTCATGCTCTAGGCTATTAAATAAATATATAAAAGTTTTTAATAACTCATAATTTCTTTTATTATAACACATCTAAATCATAAAATCAAAATTAATTACATTAAATTATAAACAAATTCAAATTTGCTCATATCATAAACAAATCCTAGAATATAAATCAAAATTTAATTTTTTATAAAAAGATTGTAAAATATTACAATATACAAGCAAACAATACTACAAGTACTAAAAAACAACAATGCATTAACTTAAAATATAAATAAGTAGGTTTGTTTATTTGGCATTAAGAATATTTAAAAAAAAATTGTATCATGACAATAATGTTGATATTATGGAATGCTGCGTGGCCAAAATTTGTAATGATAGGAATTAGATTTGTGCCAAAATAGTTGTTTTGATTTCCAAAGAAGAAGGGAGAGTGGGAATATAACCGGTTATAATACTTTTAGATTTAACAATAATTTCATTGGTTATTGATGATGTGTAATTTTGATGATAAATTTACCGACAAAAAATCTTTTTATTTTTAATTATTTAATTCTTTCAATGACTCTATTGCTATTTCTCGACAATTCATCACTATTATAATCAGGAATTTCCTAACAAAATACTTAGTTGCTATAATCATCGAAAATTATCAATGAAAAACTCTATATCGATAATTATGTTGATATTAAATAATTTTCCAGCTGAGAAACTCGTTTCGGTTGATTGTCAAAGCACATGCAAGCAAGAGCAAAATTCCATATTTGTTTGGGAATTGGTTGCCAATTTACCGCTTCCCTTATGGGGTCTTGAGATTATATTAGAACGGAAATAATACATAGCCAGCATGCATGCCAGAGTGAAGAAAAGCCACTTCAACAAGATGACTGATATCATATGCCATGAGTTGAGTGAAGACATCATTTATGGCGCTTTTTCGGTTTTGTTTTAAGAGTTTTGAAGGTCTAAAGATCTTGGAAAGGTTGTCCAATATATAATATATTTATGTTAATACTTAATAATATACACATGTTGCAAAATTATAAGCAAAGTTATTCAAATAAAGTATGTAGAGCACGACCTCAATTCAATTGGCCATATTGTTTCTATGGAACATATATATATAGAGAGAGAGAGGGGGGGGGGGGAAGAAATAGTTCCACATTCATGCCTAAAGTGGGTGGAACAATATTCTTTTATCATTATGAACTGAAATTGAATTCTTCATGGGATATGATACGTACTTAGACTAAAATATATGAGCTCTATTATAAATTTAATGTTGCTTGATCATCTCTAAAAAAAAATTTTGTAGAACAAGCAACTCTTAAAAAATTAAATTAATAAGTGTATGAGATTTTTTACACCCTTACATAGTTAGTCACCCAAAATAAAAAACTAATCTTTATTTATTTATTTTATTTTTCAAGATTACAAAAATTAATCTTTACAAGTATGATTTATAGCGTGTTTGGAAGTATGATAGCAATTGTTTGGTAAAGTGTTTTTCATTCCAAACATATTAAAATAATATATTTTTTTATTTTTTAAATATAATTTTTAATATCAACACATCAAAATGATCTGAATATATTAAAAATATATTAATTTAAGAAAAATATATAAAAATAAAAATTAATTTTTTAAAAAAACATTTTAAAGATGCAATACCAAATAAATTCTTAGAATGATCAGCTAGAATACATGTAATCTGGAGTAAAGAAATCATGACTGTCAAATTATGTCACAAATATTGCTGGCCTCTTGTGGACACTTTTGGAAAATCATGACGTGTACAAAAACACGTCTCGACATTCCATGAATATCCTAGTCATTTGTCAAAGTCAAGAAGTTGCTCTCGAAGAAGAAGAACCTACATTGACTAATTAATGGTGCTCCTAGGAGTCCATGTGAGGTTGTATCAAGTACCCGTCGTTTTATAATTCCTTCGCTTTCACTTAAATTGAGTGATGTGTATTAATTGATTTACTTATCTATTTATTGTTACTGTTTTACTAAATCATATCAATTTTTAAATTATTAATACCAACTGTAAAGCATTCTTGAGAATAGAAGCATGTAATGTCTTCTAATTAATTAAATATATCAGGTCATAAATCATTTAATCAATTTTTTTATTAAAAAATAATTATATTTTTAATTTTTAGTATTAACAAAGATGAATTTAAATAGATTAACTGAGTCACTGAAAACTTGATAAAATTAATTAAATTTTATCATATTAATATTTAATTTAAAAACAATATGATATAAGTTTTAAATCAAGATTATCTCCCGTATTAATACATTAAATTGAACCAAGTTTCAAGATATAAGTCTGCTAATTAATTTGATGATGAAGCCATGGGATTTTCTCAAGAACTTCATACTAACAACTAACAAAGTATACTAAATTGTAGGTATGAGAATTCAATAAATGAAAGAAAAGTTGAACACGCACGTGTATGTAAAATATAATATCAATGCTAAGATAAAAATTAAAAGAAAAGGAAATCCAAAAATACTGGTTATATATACTTCAAGGTATGTATCATTTTTATATTCCATGTAGTGTATTTTTTTTATATTCCTTCTCATTTGTAGCTATACATCCAAAAATCATACAAATTCACTCCCTCAATAACCCTTATTATGGCTTCTAATATTGTCATCTTATTTTGATCAATATCATTAGATAATTTTGTCTTATAAGATTGATTGGCGAATACATCTATAGATGCAAGGGTCGATGCTGCTTTTGTTGACTATATAAATACTACATTATACAAGAGTTCCTAACCCTATTCTCTCATCCTTTCTTTGGGCTGAATTGTTGCTTGAGCTTAAGAAAAGATAATTGGCTGATTGGATGGGCCCTTACCATAAATATTTTTTAGCATTTGCTTGAGTAAGCTAACGATGCACTTTTAGGGAATCCAACTCTTCTTGAAAGTGGACATTATGGTGAGCGCATTCTTCATCTTTAGTATATTTTTTTTCGAGGTTGAGTGTTGTAAAATTTATGGATTGGGGCTTTTTAGGACTTACATTTCAACCTGGAATGCATTCATAGCATTTAAACTTTAAGATATGAATGGAAGCTTATGAAAGAAAGCGTATGTATACATCGGATATAGATTAACTTATTTGATAAGCTAATCCATGACTTTCTTATTGAGCACGAATGGAATCCATAGTCTGATAGATTTGAGGAGATTTTTTTGAAGTTCTCGAATCAGTTGAGTTTCATACATATTAGAAAAGTATCATAAAATAATAGGTCCAGGCCCTTTTCATTTATCAAGAGCAAGTAGTTCATACATAGAGTTTAAATTATGGAATAAGACTCTTATACATCTTTACTCATTCTCAAATGCCTCTCCTTTATTGGTTATATTTTTCATAAAAGCTAAAACTTCACTCAACTACTTATTATATTTGCTAGCATTGTTGTAGGTTATAAAGGCCTTTACTCGTAACTCATTTATCTTTCGAGCCACCATATCAATCAACTTATTTGTCTACTCAATCTTTAATCGAACAAAATGTTATCTTGAAGCAGTACATCATTATTTGCAGTCAGTGACTCCTTGTTTTTATTCAATAACTAAATTGTTCTCTCTAGCTATTGAATATGATTCCTAGCCTTCTGAAGTTCTTCACGTTTAATATCGAGCTCAATTATCTTTATATTTAGTTGTACGTCAAAGTGATCGATATGATCTTACCACTTCTTGAATTTCTTTCTTAACACCTTCAGTTTTTCTTCATGCTTTAAATATTGTTCTTCTAGCTTTTTCAGTTTCTCCTCTTGAAACTCTAGCTTATATTGGACTATAGAGACCTGATTTCTCAAAGCATTTGCTATATTTTAACATTCCCTCATGTCTAACTTGATTACCCTTTTTATTTCTCTCTTATCATCAGTTTAGACCTTGTACTGAGCTCTTAAGCTTATTTCTTCCTCAATACTGAGATTAGCTAATTTATTGTTCTCTTTTTAGTCTCCAACCTCATTCAATTGTGATCCCTTTCTTTCTTTAAAGAAGCTATCAATCTCTTTTCAACACGTCTCTTGTCCTCAATACCTTTTTTCATTGTTACTAGTCCTTTTCCAACATCACATGCTTGTTTACTCGGTTATCATACTTGGCCACTCTTTCTTTCAACTACTTATGGATCCCATGCATAATTTCCTTGAACTTCGTAACCATATCTTAATCATTATTTCCTCGTTCTAAGTCTTGTATTAATGTAACCATCTATTCATCCTTCTCTCTTAACTACTGGTTTAGGAAGGCTTTCATATTTTCTTCTCCAAATAGTTGGTTTTATAAGATTTTCTATCAATTCTTACTTAATTCTCAGCTTATCCAACTCATCACAACTCTTATTCATTGCTAACTTTTTTTCTCTTAGGTTCTCTAGAGACAAGTGATCCTACTTTGTTAACTATCATTTGGCCTTGCATTGTCATGTTTTCAAGTACCTTGGATAATTTGTCCTTTCTTCATATTGAGTAATTAGGTCTGACTGATGATTCCCCTTTTCCATTCACCTCTATGGACTAATACAAGTTACTCTCAATCATGTTTGATAACTTCTAACTTAGCTAGAGAATCAAAATACTTAAACAACCTAGTATAATCGATTAAACCCCAAGTCCTCATCACATGTTGAATGCCTCTTATCTACCTAGCGACTAATAAGGATGAGTAACTAATATAACCAGTTAAACCAAGCAGTGAGACCTATGCTTTATCCCCACAACTTATAAGATAAGATGAATTATTCACCCAAGGGTTTTCCTCCTAAAGTTACTCTGAGGGAATGCTTGGTATTTCTTTACCCATGCCTTCTTATCTAGGTTGTTCCCATCCTTATTTAAAATTAGTTTTAAGGGCTTCATGTTGAACTACCAAAAGTTATTGAAAATCTCTTTCAGGGTTTTCAAGTGACTGACTATCCATATAAATAATAGAGGAATATAACATCACATTGCTCCTTTTCCATGTATCCTATAATGATTCAGTGACAAAAAAGTTTCAACCAAGATAGCTAAAGAAGGGTTACTCTTTGTCCAATCATATTCAACAAAGGCATTAGCAACTTTAATACTAATGACCCCATCAACTTTTGAAGGAAATAAGATTAACCTAAAAATAGAAAAAAACAATTGTTTAGTATCTTTTTTCTCTCAGCTTTCCCTTATCTTTATTTGCCTTCAGCTTAATCTCAATAAATTTTCATTTGAACCCCCCGTTGGCTGTCCTATACTGATTGATTTAGTCTAGGTGCAGCAATTGGGCAACCTTGATAGTTGTGTCTCTAATTCTTTTTATGAAGTACACTTTATGAGGGTTGTTTAGGAAGTTCAATATCTGAGCATACTCCTTAATGGTAGGTCATGTCAATATCCCTAAAGGTGAAACATCTATAATTGGATCCTAAAAAAGCATCAAGGCCTTGACAATAGAAATTTATACTATGAGCCTTACTTGATGGGAAATTCTTTTATACCTTCTCTCGAATAGGATTTTATCCACATAACTCAAGACTGATACAAGCTTCTCTATGTTATCCACAGAGCAATGTACTTTGGTCATGCACGATAATCCCTCAACATTGGTTATTGGGTAATCCCTTTTAATTAATTGCAACATCTCAAATTTTTGCCCATACTGGAAAAAAAGTCATTAAGGTCATGATCTTAGCTTAGAAAATCTAGCAGAGTTCAAGATTTTAATTAGGTTTGCCTTGATGCAAAATGAATTATTAAAGAGCCTATATCATAAGGGTTGGTTTTAAACTATTATATGAGAGATAGACTTACTACTTGGTCTCAAAAAGATCTTTGATCTACCTACCGACCATCTTTTATAAGGCAATGTGATAGTTTACAAGGAATGATTGAGATATAATGTGACTGCTATTACTGAGTAAATGCTTAGCTCATAATTAGATATTTCACAAATCTGAACCCTGGCTAAAAGTTAGGAGGCAAACTGTTACTTCTCACCTAACCTAGAATTTGGTTTTTAGAAAAATTAAAATACATGAAGGAATTAATCAATACCCGATGTACTTATGCATGAGAAGCATGAAAAAAATGCACGAGTAATATATAAAAAGAGCTTCCTAAAATTAAATCACACATACCAAAAAAAATAAACAAGCAAAGTTTAGTCCAACCAGACAAGTCCCTAGTAGAGTCATCATCTTATCATGATGTGTATGACATTGAATGACAGAGCTACCTCTTTGGAATTGAAGGGGTGTAATAATAAAGTTATGATTAGAGAGTTTAAGAGTCGTCATATAGTATTATAGTAACAAAGAAATCTAATGGTCTATGAGATTCTAGGTAACGGAAGTAGTTGTGCAAGGAGACGTATCACCCTAGTGCACCCTACCTATGGTAAGTTGTATTGCCTATTGATTGTTAATATAAGACATGTTTCTATTTGTTGGTTTCATCTAAGGTTCAAGACAAATCTTTCTTTTTTAGAAAGTCTCTATTTTATTGGGTTAAATCATATTCATTCTAGGGCTCAAGTTTTAGCATCACATTCATTTCCTACTTTGTATCTTTAATATCTAAAGATATACTTCATAATGTAATTTTATATTCTCAAATAATAAAGTCTATAGCTTATTCCTAATATTTATTGCTTTTAATTTATTTAATTTAATACAGAGAGTATATATTATATTGTAAAATTCATATCTTGAATTAAACAAATTAAAATTTGTTATATTTTTGAAATTTTAGTCCAATAATCCTAATGGATAATCGTAAATTGGTTATGATATTCATTTTTGAGTTTTTCAAACATGATAAAAAAAAAATTGTCTTTTTAAAAAAATATGCATAAATGTTTTTTAGAATTTATTTGTATGCATGAAAACAAAACATATTTTTTCTATTTTTAAAATGAGGAAAGTTTTTTGAATTTTGTTTCAAAATTCCAAAGAAAAATCAAGTATTTTTAAAAAACTTGATATTGCAGTAGCTATTATGGTTGTGGTTTAAAAAAAGTTGTTTTTTTTTATAAAAAGTACTTCTAGTTGAAATTGGTTTAAAAAATATATGTTTGGTTAAAACTGTGGTTGAAATTGAGGTTGAACAAAAAGTAGTTTAATGTGTTTGGTTAAGAATGCTTTTGAAATTGAGTTTATAACATAATTTTAAAAAACATATATTAATATTGATGGTTTTTAATTTAATTATTGTATTAAACTATCTACAATTCCATCACGTATTAAATACATTCGACAGGAACTATAATTTTCAGAAATTTCTTAAAAGCGCAACAACATCATGTAAAATATAATCAGGAACAAAATTGAGATTGCGATCAAATTTTACAAATGCTATGTCATCAAGCGATCTCCGTCTAATTTATTTAGTGTCATTAAATAATGTTTAACACTAGTTTTTCGAATAAAACACAATTAAAAATATTTTTTTTTTGCTGGGTCGAACTCGATTCAATGAAATTTTAGCTTTGAACCGGACCCGGTCCGGTTGGAACACTAGAGCATTGCTCCACTGCTTATGGGTTTTCTCCGCACAAGAAGCAACAATTAGCTGCTTCTTGTAAACCTGTGGCACATCCACAATGATAGTGGGCCCTACCGGTAAGAAATTGCTTTTTGTTGCAATACCAAACAACAATATTTATGGCTGCGAGCGAACCTCACCTGCAGTCACAATACAAAACGGCTCCTAATACTTGATCTCTATCTTATAGTGTAAGTCTATAATCCAATATTAAGCAAAAAATCAGGAAAACACGTGAGAGACCCAAAAATAATTTCAAGATAGTTCTTGAAAGTTTTCAGATTTTCTTGGATTTTGTAAGGCTTTGTTTGGCTAAATATTAAAATAAAAATAAGCTAAAAATTAAGGGAAAGACATTATAATATGTTTGACAAATACACTCATAGTCTAAAAGCTGGGATGGTTAGGCCCGAGGCCCAAGCCTATCCCGGATGGGTTGGGCTGGAAGACAGCCCAACGACTCCTTTTAAAAAACAAAATGGGCTGGACTTAGCCCAGCAACTTAGTCAGCTCCCCTGGCTTTGGGGGGGGGGGGGGGGGGTGTTGCTGCTGTTGCTGGTAGAGGAGACTGAAACTTGTGTAGTTGTCAGGTGGTGATGTCGTTCGTAGTGGCGTGATGCTGCTGTGAGGAGAGAAGGTTGCTACTTGAAGTGCAGCTTGTTGTGATGCTAGTGCACGGTGGCAGGGCTAAGAGGGAAGGCCACAGTGCTGGAGGAGGAGTTGTCGGTCTGTGTAAATAAAGAGTTCACAGTGGTGCAGAGGAGGCTGGCATTACTGGAAGAGGAGACTGAGGTTAACGGAGGTTCTATTGGGGTAGTTGGTAATCCATGGTGGACTGCTGGTGGCTCTGGTGCTGAGAAGACTTGCTGCTCACGGTGATGAACCGAGATGAAGAAGTTGCTAATGCTACAGTAGGGAAAGGAATGGTGACAAGCCGAAAAATGAATGCTATGTTGCCTAGGAAGTTGCAAGAAGGATGTAATGGTCTAGCCTGCGTTACTGTGAAGGTAAGAACTGTCGGGTTCGAAACCGGAGGAGAAGTGTTGGTGGCCTTGGGTTACTGGGTAGGTAATATTGATATCATTGACTGGTTCATGGCTAGGTTGAATGTGTCTAGAGCAAAAGTTTTTAAGGGTGTGGATTTTCAAGTGTTCTTCTTACACCGGGAATGGCCTCCCCCTTTCCTTTCTATCTCCCTTTTTTATAGCAGTCTTGGAAGATTCTCACCAACCTTTTCAACCATTAATCTGTCCTCATTGCATCTCCTCCCTTGGTGTTAATATCACAGTACAGGAACAGCTGGCATAAAAACTGTTTGGGTGTGGGTTTGTGGCTTTATGTACCAGTGCGTTCAGTGCTAGGAGAGAGGAGGGAGTTTTAAATCCTGCAAAATGATGAACCATCAGCTACCAAATTTGTTCTTTCTCACGGGGAGGTTGAAGACAATCCATAGTGCCCTTAAAACGCCGTTGTTTTTCTTCTTCCTGTTCTTTTTAATTTATCCTATTAGATCTTTAAGTAAATTTTAATTTTAAAAAATCAATTTAATTTCATCCCTATAAAATTTCAAAAATATCCCATTATTTCATCTTAATCTTAAATAATTTTAACTTTATCCCTTATTGACCTCAAAGCTTTCTTCAATTTTATTTATGTTTTCAATTGTATTTGGTCCTTTATTTTACAGGCTTTTATAAAAAAAGTTATTAGTTATGAATTTTTTTTAATTTAACTCTTAATTGACTCTCTTGATTTAAATTTTCTTGTAATTTTATCTCTAATTTCAACCTGACTTTGTAAAAATTAAATTTGTTCATCTACAATTTCAATCTTCTCAATTAAGTCTAAATTAAGATTCAAAACTTGATTTTTCACCAATTAAGTTCATAATAAAATCAATTTGACTCATTAAAAATATAATTAAGTCATTACATCTAATTAAATCTTTTGATTTGACACAAAGTAATTCTGAAACATAACTAAGCCCTTAATTAAGCCCATGATTAAATTAAATTGGCCTATTAAAAATCTAATTAAGTTATTAGACTTAATTTTTATGCAAATTTATCTAATAATTATTTAATTTAATCTTGAATCTATATTATTTTTTTTAATCTTGGATACAATTGGGCTCCCAAATTTATCCAAAACAAGGTTCCTATATGTATTCACTCTTAAAAGAAAAAAAAGATAATTTGGGGGGAGGGGGGCTCAAAAATTAGGTTATGACACTCTAGATGTTGAAAATTTTTTATTTTTAGATAAGAAAAATAAAACAGTTTGTTTTTGTTTTCTATATTTTTTTAATTAAAGAATCAACCATACGATAATCTTGTCTTTTAAAAGTTGAGACTTTGTTATTTTCATAACACACACACACATATACATGACATTATTTTTCAAATGTAAATCACGTTAATATTTTTTTAATATTTGTTTGTAAATATTACTTGGTTATTGTTTTTATCAATAAATGAGAATGCTTGTTTAGAAATTTCTAAGTCTTGTGATACATTTCTCCTTGTTTTTTTTTAGTGGACTTGGGCTAGGTCAACGTGACCCCATAAAGATTCATCGAGTGTGAGTGATGACTTTCAAATCCTTTGAGGATATAATTGAATACAAATAGTTAAAACTCAATTAAACATTATTATTTTTAAGGTCCAATGCTTATATTTTAAAAAGTGAGAATTAAACTCTATTGTTAGATTTAGATTCCAAATCACTATTTTAAATTTATATACTCTTTTAACATCAATAATAAAATACACTTATCATTTTAATCAAACATTTAGCATGTAAGTACAATAGATATTTTGAAAAGAAACTTGAAACAACTTAACATTTAGCACGTAAATACACTTATCATTTTAATCAAATATTTAGCATGTAAGTACAATAAATATTTTTTATCATTGAAAAGAAGCTTGAAACAACTTATCTTATGAATGATATTTTATAGTAATTTTTATATTGTTTTTAATATAATTAACCCCTTATTGAAAAACAAGTTAAGGTTTTTTAATTAACATAAAATTAAGCAACGATTTCTTTTTCAATCTTACTTGTATCAATCTTAATCAACTCATTGAGATGGTCCCTCTAAAATGAAAATGTCAAGAGTCACAAAACCTGAAATTCTAAAGAAGCTAGTGCTTGTCTTTTTAACCAATGATAGCTCGCGAACCACCAATTCTGGCCTGCAACTTGCATCTCCTCAGGAGCAAAAGAGAAACAGAAAAATTGTAAGCTTGTCTTTTTGTTCCATAAAAGCATTTGAAAGAGAAGTGTAACCGCAATTTATTTCCAACCTATACATTGCAAATTCGTCAATTAATGACTCCTGCTTATGATTATCTTTTAAAATATTTTTTGTATTAAAATATATTAAAATAATTTTTTTTACTTTTAAAAATTTATAAGCTTATCTTTTTTGTTCCATCAAAAGATTTGAAAGAGAAGTGTAACTCCAATTCATGTCCACCCTATAAAGTGCCAATTTGTCAATTAATGACTCCACCTTGAGCGTTTCTCTAACAAGTAAATTGCATTTTCTTCCCACTCAAATAATGGAGTCCACTCAGTAATTTTGATCCCACACACCATCTTGGTACCCATACTAAATAAAAAAATATATATTTTTTAATTATTATTTTTTCTATTTTAGCTCTTTTATTTTTGAAAAATGATCAATCAAGTATTTTGGTTTTAAAAATAACCTTCTCAAACATAGATGGGCTGGATCTCAAAATAAATATTCTTAAATGTACACGAACTCAAATAGAAATTTTGACGAAATAAAAACACCAAATTTGTGATTATTTGGTTCTGAAACTACCCTTCTCAAAAACATTTCTTAGTATATATATATATCACGAGAGAAACTTGCACTAAACCACAAGAATCGTTAGTTCATTTGGAAACAATGGCTTCTTTCATTCATCGTGTCCTTTTTCTTGTTCTTCTCGCAGCCCTTTCCCCCGTCTTGTTTGGCACCCACGACCTTGTTAAAGCTGATGATAACCTAATCAAGCTACAATGTCGTCATGCAGAAACACCAACACTATGCATCCAATGCCTAAAATCTGACCACAGAGCCCCACATGCTGACAAGGTAGGAATTGCTACCATTGTCATAAACTGTCTAAGCAGTCATTGGAAGACCTTGGCATCCAACATGACAAAGCTAGCCTCTAAGGAAGAAGACAAGAAGCTGAAATCTGCTTGTCAAAGTTGTATCAAAGGTTATGTGAAAGCAAACAAGAATCTTTTGAAGGCTGTTTCTTTGTTAAGGATTGGTGATTATGACAAGGCTAATTCCGGTGTTAAGACAGCACTTGCATATGAGCTCTTTTGCAGGGAAACCCTTGAGGAATCCAAATCGAAACTTCCTGGTCTTGTTGTTTATGAGATGAGGGTTTATGAAGCACTTTCTGAGGCTGCTCTCAGGATTGTTGATAGGTTCTAAGTTTTAAAATGAAATTAATACGGGGGTTTTCACTACATACATGATGTATTCGCTCTCTCATCAGCTATATGATGTGCACCACTACTACTATATCATGTTCATCCCTGTAATTGAGATGAAAGGGGAAATAAAATTAAATCTTTTCTATGGTTAGGTGATTTTTATTTTGCTTTTTTGAAATCAATATGGCTAGTCTGAATCCTTTTGACAGAGCTGTCTTAAATAAGCTGTCATGATGAAAATCATACAATCAGTCGTGAACAAAACAAGCGACATATAGTTTTGGAATTACTCAAAACTATCATGTTTTATCCAGAAATGATAATGTTTGGAATTTTCTCTAGCAAATCGAGTTTCTTCCATTTATTTTCATTCATGAAGGTGCTTGGGGAAGAGATACAGGAACAAAAGCTTTACGTGAGCGAGTACATGCACAGAGACTTTCAACTTCTTTGGTGAAATAAATGTACTAATTCAGTTTGTATTTCTTTTTTTTTTACAAGCATCTACAAGGTCAGAAAAATAATATCAGTGCCCATAAGGTCAAAAAGATGATATTTGTGCTCTATATATATAGAGCACAAATATGATGTAAATGCAAGGAGTCCAAAAGCCCTCGGTGTTAAATCAAATGTAACAAAAACTACAATGTTAATAGATCTATTAACTTTTAGTTTGCCACAATGATCAAAGCAGCATCAACTATTCAAAGCCTACTTCACCTTCACACCTTGATGCCCTTCAAAGAGTCCTAGCAGTTGTTTTATTGCAGGACTATCGTTGCCGGGTAGTAGATCTTTCAGAAAGGTTCTCGTGACAGCATCTGCATAGAATCCTCGATCAGCCATTTCATGGATAAGTTGCACTACTGTTGATGTATCCTTGTGTTGGAGACATCCTTGGAGAAGGACATTATAAGAGCAACTTCCTGGCATGTAGCCATCCTCTTCCATTTTTCTAAAAAGTCTCTGTGCTTCAATTAGTGATCCTTCTCTGCAAAGCCCATCAACTAAAGCAGTGTAGGTATGAACATCAGGCTTAAACCCTTCAACAATGAGTCGAGAAAGTAGTTCCTTTGCTTCTTTAACCTTTCTGGACTTGCACATTCCATTAATTAAGATGGTGTAGACTACCAGGTCAGGCTTCACAAGACGCCTTTGCATCTCTTGAAATAGCACCAACATCTCATCAAGATTCCCTTGTTTACAGAACCCATCAAGCAAAGTAGAGTAAGCTAATATATCGGGAGAAAGGCCACAAACACACATCTTCCTGAAAAGCACTTGTGCATCCCAAGGTCTCAAAGCTTGACACAAGGCCTTTATCAGAGTATTATAAGTAACCGCATTAGGCACCACACCTCTATGAGACATTTCATCAAAAAGTTCCATAGCCTCATCTATTTTTTCAACCTTGCAGTACCCATTGATGAAGATACTGTAACTATAAACATCAGGTTTAAGACCTTTACTCGCCATCAAATGAAATATTTTTCTAACCTTATCGATTTTCCCTTGCGAACAATATCCATGCATTAGCGAATTGCAAGTAACAACATCTGGAACACAACCTACAAGTCCCATTTCCTTAAGCAACCCAGCAGCAACCTCGGTTTTTCCAATCCTACAGACCCCATCTATCAAGGTAGTAAATATTACAACATCAAGCTTAAAACCACGTTTAAGGGTCTTTCCAAAAACAGAGAACCCATAATCCACATGATGTAAGAAGCAGAAGCAATTAATCAAAATGCTAAGAGTACAGATATTGTATTTGATTCCTCTAAATTCCATTTCTTTGAACAAAGAAACAACTGTCTCATATTTTTTCATCCTCACAACTGAAGATAACAACCGATTAAACTCGATAATAGGAGGCTGATGATTCCTATCAAGCATGCGATTAAATGAAGCTAAAGCATTATCAAGGTTACCAAAGTAGCCCTTCCTACGGCTGCTACTGAAAGAAGAGAAGAAGCCCCTACCCATTTGGCGTTGAAGATGAGATTTTGAATCTTTTGTGGGAAAAAGACTTGCTCGAGTCATGTTCCCCGCCGTCATCTTTATTTGCTCTCCAAAACCTCTCTGTTTTTTCCCTTGATGCAGACGAAGGATTTTTCTAGTGAAGAACATAGTAAGAGAGGGAGCAGAGCGGACCAGAATGGACCACAGGTGCGGAAGGAAATTTTCCTTTGTGGTCCTCGATTTAGGATACAAGATTCCAAATAGTCCTTTTTACAAAAAAAAAAAAAAAAAAGAGAGAGAGAAATAGATGGGTTAGGTTTTCATGTCACATTTCACCAAGTTAATTTTAAAAAAAAAATTGATTTATTTCTATTAGGTTGATTGGAATGGAAAACAAATTGTTGTGTTGTGGATATATTTTCCCATTGTGAGACGCTTCACTTTTTCTTCAGATCAAAAGCAGTTTTTGAAAATACAATTAAAATCGTGTTTTTTAAAAAAAATTAAAAATAAAAAAAATATTATTTTAATATAAATACTTTAAACTACAAGACTCGAACTAAAAAAAAAAAATCATATTTTTCAGATTTTGGCCTTTAATACTTGAGGGCTCCGAAAAGAATTTCAGAGTTTATCAAGTCCCGGCCAACATAAGAGTCCGGGCTCCAATCCATTTTGATCCGTAAAGAGCTTCTCAGTCGTCTTCTTACGTCGGATTTTAAACTCGTGTTCTCAAGTTTCTCTTACAATTTTCAATCTCCTCTCGTTATGTGCTGCACGTAACTTTTCTCTCCTACGAAACTTTTTTCGCTGAAAATGGGAATCGACGGGAAGGGGAAGGAGAAGAAGAGCAGGAAAAGAACCTCCTCTCTGTCTTCATCTGAAGGTTCTCATTTTTTTGGGGGGATTTTCTGTTGTTTTTTTTTCTCTAGAAAATGATAAGGAAAACGAAAATTGAAAGCATCCTGAATTGATATAATATCTTTTCATTTTTGGGCTTCTTATAAAATGAAAACCCACCTCAATTAAGCTATGAAGTTGCAGTAGGAACCCAAAAGTCCGGATTTTTATGTGCTATTGGTCTCAAATGTGAAAATTGTTTGCTTTCCTGCACTTTCTCAGCAACCAAACGGAGCCTTTTCTTGCCGGGATTTGAATTAAATGGAACAACCCACCACAATTATGTCAGTAGTTTTATCAGGAAAAAAAGAATATGATTTTCTTATGGTCTTTAAGGTCTCAAACATTAGGGATTTCTTCTTTCTCTTTGTTTTATCAGCAACCAAACGGAGAATGGGATTGTTATGTTGTGTTCTAAATTTGGCATTGATTGTGAATGTGTAGATGAAGGAAGAAGAAGGAAAAGACGGAGAAGTGATGATGAAAGGAGAAATAGGAAGAGTGATAAGAAAGAGAAGAGTAAGGATAAGAAGTCTCATAGGCACCACTCTGATAAAGGTATACTTTTGTAGTTTCTTTGTGTTTGTTATATATGTGAAGCATTAAGTACTACCAACGCTGTTGTTTTGCCTTCACATTGCTATTATTCATTGCCTCAGAGAAGAAGTCTAAGGATGAGCACAAAAGTAAACGACACAAAGGGGGTCACCACTCGGTATGTTTTGTTAAGCATGTACTCTTGAAGCTAGCTTGATGTTTTCTTGTTTTGTGATTTGTGAATGTATTTGGGGTTTTGATTCTGCTGCTGCTGGTACTATGAATTTTTAACCTTGGGGTAATTAACCCTTCACTTTACCAACTCGCGCACCTAAACCTGAATGGAAGAGTGTGTTTTGTTTATGAAGCTATAGATTGTGATTTTGAATAATTTCAGTTCTTATAATGGTAGGATATTCCGAGAAATAGATGTTTGGATAAAATGTGAAATAAGTTTGAGTTGGTGCAAGTCGATTCTGATAATTTACATGTAACAAAAACTACAATCTTAATAGAATTCACTTTTAGTCGATTTTGATAGTTTCTCTTTGTGCTGTAATAGTATCTGAGGCTTTGCAATGAGTTTTTGATTGAGATACATCTAGAATTCCTAACTATGTAAGCTGAAGTACAAGCAAATCTAAATGGGGAGACTAGTTAGTTCCCTCAGCAGATGTGTAGGCGGTCATAAATAATGCTAGATGTGCTATTTGGTGATGTGATATCAGGTGACAGGAAAAAAAATCCGCTTGTGTGTTGCATTCATTATAAAGAAATCTTATTCTGCAATGATACTTTCAGTTACAGAAAGAAAGTCAATTACTGTTTTGGAAACTTGATTTTGCAAGTTGTATCCACCGCTTGCATGGCCATTGTCCTTGGGCTGGGGAAGAATTTTGATTGTACTCTGCAAACTTGAACATAATTCTTAATCTACACATCAATTATCGGGCCCTACACAGCAAAATGGAAGATAGTTCTAAATGCCCTTTGTTTCATGCAATGCATGGCGAAAAGCTCTCCCTATGTAATAGCTAAATGCAGTTTTCCTATTTCAATGGCAAAGCACTAATTCTTTTGAAGTCAGGAGATTTTAGGGCCTGATTATGTGTAAAATCTGTTCAAATTTTTACTTGGGTGCTGTTAATGGTGGTATAAGTAAATAGGCCAAGGAAGCATCCTATTCCAAAAGTGGAAATAATTCCTGAATTCTATAAATGGCTGGAACAGTTATTGCACGTCATTTGGTTGTCTTTGATGCAGATCATGCATGGAGTATTTTGCTAGGAAGAATTTGCTTAGATTGGAAGTTCTTGATTAGAGGAATCGAAAGTAGGAAATCTTTATGCCGTACACATCCTATATCTTTATCATAGGTATACAAGTCAAAATTTGAAGTGCTGAAAGTTGACAAATTAGTGGAACTTTCAGGTGTTATATATTTGAATTTGAATGTGATGTTGGACGGTCAGCATCTATAGATTTATTTATGGTGTTTAAACATTATTTCATTAATGTCTTCTGCTGTTAATTTTTGCCCCTTCAGAAATCTGAGTTTCAAGAGCTGTCCAATGACGACTACTTCTCCAAGAATAATGAGTTCGCTACATGGCTAAAAGAGAAGAAGAGAATGTTTTTCTCTGATCTTTCATCTGAGTCTGCACGAGAATTGTTTTCAGTTTTTGTCAAAGACTGGAACTCTCAGAAGCTTGAATCTCGATATTATGAGGGCATTTCAAGTGCACCTCGGAGTGCCCATAACTGGGCATTCAAGCGTTAGAGAATAAAATAGCACCGGTGGTTTGCTTTGCTTTGTTTCTGTGTGTCTTTGTATCCTGTTCTTCCGACACCGAAGAACACGTAACTTTTGAATCAACTTATGTTAGAATTTTGGCATTTTGGGCCATTCAATGAATTGCTTGTAGGGCGCACACACTTGCTTGATGCGTTTGATATATTTCAATTTTCAAGAATGGTCGTTATTCAACTCAAGGAGAGCAGATACAAGGACTGTTACGAGTGAGTTGAATCAGTATCAGGGGAACTTTACCACTGAAAATACGCATTGAGTTCCGAGTGAGTTGCTACCTCGCCACAACATGTTGTAAATTGAATCGAATGAACAAGGCAAGAGCCAAGAGTCCGAGAGGGTCTGTGTCCTCGGCCATGAAATAACAAAGCTCTTCACCAATTAAATATTCAGTGACGTGCACTATAATTAATTATACAAGGGAAAAGAAGAGGCGCCAAGATGAACCGTGGAAGTCCATAGCACACAGATTCATCATCCACGTTACCAACACAATGATTTTCCTATATTTTTAAGAGTTTCTGTTGAACTACATAGGTAATTCGATAGATATTACGGACTGGATAAAAAAAAATTAATGTATTTTTAAAAAAATAAAAAAAAATCTAAAACCTAAGCCATTAACTTGAAATGATTCAATAACCTCGGTTAGTTTAATAATATAATTAAGAAAAGACATTGAAAATAAATAAAGGAAAAAATAGTAATAATTAACTATAAAAGTTGAGTCTCAATATCATACTCAGAAGAAGAATAAAGAAAATCTTGTTGGAGATTTATAATCACTTCATCGTGGACATTGTCTCATTCCTAGAAAGAGCTCACTAAGATAATTTTAACGTCAATGTGAAAGGCTACATGATAACACCGAAAGAAGCCGTATGCGTTATAAGAGCAACAACCCGAAAAGTAAACTAGACAAAACATATAAAATGAGCATCATGTATATATTTAATCAATTAATTTAATTTAATTCTTAAACAAGATTTCTTTTAAAAAAGCTAAATTTAATATAGAACAACAAATAAAAAGATCCAAGATAACTTAAGTTATTTTCAGAATTAGTAAAAAAACCAATAGAAAGAAAATAAAAAAGAAATGAAACTTAATCTCCAATTAAATAAATATTAAAGGATGAAACTAAAAAATTATAAGCTTAAAAAAATCATGCAAATCTTGGGCGAATCTTCTAAATTTGGGTTAATATCTCAAACTAACAGCCCATGAAATCCTAGATACGAGCTCAATTACCAACCAATTCAATGTTGAATGATAAAATTAGAAGAAAAAAATATCAATTTAAAAAAATCACCAAAGTAAAAAAAAAAAAATCAAAAGAATGAGGATCGAATAGAAAACAAAAATGGAGGATGAAGTAGTAAAAAAATCAATTTTAAAAATTATCTCAAATAAAACAAATAGAAATCAAAAGAATTGAAACCAAATATGACAGATAAAAAAATTAAAAACAGAGCTCAATATTCAATTAAATAAATGTTTAAAGATAATTGAAAAAACTTAAGTAGAAACAAAATAAGAAAAACAAAACTAAGCGAACCTGAGCGAATCTTCTAAACCTGAGTTAATGTAACAACCCTTAAGACATATCCGCATTATATAATGAGTATATCTTATATATATATATATATATATAGAGAGAGAGAGAGAGAGAGAGTAATGAGAACTCTAAAATAACTGACATATGGGACATACCAATATCCTTTCTAGCCCAAACTAGACATTTATTTCATTACTAAATTAACTTATCTCTCTAATTACCCATTTACTAGGACACTAGTTTCATTAATTAGGATAACTACTTTCTCTTATTGCCTATTAACTAGAGCACTAGTTCCATTAATTAGGGTAAGTAGTTTCTCTGATTTCCTATTAATTAGGGCACTAATCTCATTAATTAAAGTAAATATTTTGTCCAATAGCCCATTAACCAAGACACTAGTCTCATTAACTAGGGTAACTAGTTCCATCGCCAATTGTTAAGCACCAGCTTTATTACCAGGTAACTAATTCCATTCATATTAATATGAAATTAAAAATATATTACATTTAACGTATTTGCCATTACTTGGAATAATGAATTTATTGAAGAAGATATCAAAGTGTCAAGCATCTTTTTAACAACAATATTTGTTTACCGACCGACTATCTCATATGTAAGTTATTTTAGGGTTCTCATTACTCTCTCTCTCTCTCTCTCTCTCTCTCTCTCTCAAGAGAGAGAGAGAGTAATGAGAACTCTAAAATATATAGAGTAAGAAAAACAAAACTAAGTAAACCTGAGCGAATCTTCTAAACCTGAGTTAATATAACAACCCTTAAGACCAGTGGCGGAGGCAGGGGGCTGGCAGGGGCCACGGCCCCTGTAAGAAAAATTTTCCCAGCCCCTCCCTTATATAAAATAATAGAAATTTTAACATTTTTAAAAATTTCTTTTAATTTGGCCCCTCTCAATTTTTCTTTCCTACTCTGCCCCTGCTTAAGACATATCCGCATTATATAATGAGTATATCTTATTGGATGAGTTAAAATTACTAATATATATATATATATATATATATATAGAGAGAGAGAGAGAGAGAGAGAGAGAGTAATAAGAACTCTAAAATAACTGACATATGAGATAGCCGACCGATAAACAGATATTATTGTTAAAAAGATGCTTGACACCTTGATATCTTATTCAATAAATTCATTATTCCAAGTAATGGCAAATACGTTAAATGTAATATGTTCTTAATTTCATATTAATATGAATGGAACTAGTTATCTGGTAATGAAGCTAGTAATTAACAATTGACGATGGAACTAGTTACCCTAGTTAATGGAACTAATGTCTTAGTTAATGGGCTATTGGACAAAATATTTACTTTGATTAATGAAATTAGTGCCCTAGTTAATAGGAAATCAAAAAAACTAGTTACCCTAATTAATAGAACTAGTGCCCTAGTTAATAGGCAATCAGAGAAAGTAGTTACCTTAATTAATGAAACTAGTGCCCTAGTAGATGGGTAAGTAATTAGAAAGACAAGTTAATTTAGTAATGGAACAAATGTCTAGTTTGGGCTAGAGAGGATATTGGTATGTCCTTAATTTGTGCTAATTGTACTGATTTGTAAGGTTAAAGGTAAAATAAAAAAAATTAAATGTTTTATAATTTGTGGTAAATATATAAAAAAGACAGTAGCAAATAATCATTGTGTATAAAGCATATTGTATTTGATATTAAGTAAATTTTTAAGTATTTCGTAGCATCGTGCCAAATAGTAGGTTATGTTTTTTGTATTACTAATAACATGTAATGGAGCAAGGTGTATATAAGTTTGGTTGTGTTGACAGCTTAATGATCGGGTATTCAATTAGCCCTTCCAACAAAGTTTAACAAAAAAAAAAAAAAACAAAGATGATTGGAGCATGTTTTGAAAGTATAAAAGTAGTATAAAAGTAATGGAAGATTATATGAGATTGTCCTTTCCCCTCTTATTGCTGACCATCAGGTTATAACAAAGACAATAGCCAAATTGGTTCGACTGCTTTATGTAAATCAGTCTAGCCATTTCTCAAAACAGTTAGACCGTTTTTGCTATTAAAAAAATAGGCATTTTTAGCCATAAACTCTTCTCTTTTTATCTCCTTAACTCCATTTTCTTTTCTTTTTCTTATTTCATTACATTACACTTTAATTTTTATTATATTATTATTTTCAATTTATCTTAGAGTTTACAAGAGAGAAAATAAAAGGGGAAAGGTTATCGGTGCCAAATTAGAAGTCGATAAGCCACACACACCGCATGGAGAGTGGAAGGGTCGTCGAGGCAATTCAAACATTGTCATAGAAGCCATCATTTTCTCTTCATATGCACCTTCATGTGTCGCATAAAAAATATGAAAATAATCCACGTTTTAATATGTGCAATGAGCGTATCAACCATTTTTGCTTTTTAAATAATATTTATATTTATTAAATTATCAAATTACCTCTAAATCAACTTGATTATAATTATAAAAAAAAACTTTACTGAAAATATATATATAAAAACCCTTAGACTCCTATTAAAGAGATTTTGTTGTTAAAGGAAATGTAATTATTCTAATGTGCTTCAAAAAGTGAATAGTGGGAAAGAAAAAAAAAAATTAGGCCCCAGTTAAATAATTTATTCTTTTAAGAGTAATTTAATTATTTTAACATGCTTTGAAAGTTGGAAAAAAATGATATGCCTAATGATTAATGAACCTTGAACAAAAACCATATTACCCTGATAATCAATTTAATAATTTTTATTGAGAATGAAAAAATAATTATTATATTATTTAAAACACAATGTTTTGTGTTTGTATGCATAATGAAACCATGATTCCTTTTATGTCTTTTTTAACAAGGTTTTTCTATTGAATACTTGATCACCCTGTTTTAAGATAGTGCATCCAATTCCTCAGCTATTTTTTAACAGTTGCTAGATTTCATTATATTGAGGGAGTGAAGTCGTCCCAATAATTTATAGACTTGAAATCTCACATGGATGGAGTTTTATTTCAAATTAGTTTAAAGATCGACTCCATCAAACCCGTTTTACTAAGATCTAACTTTTATGGTAAATGGATGACTCTGTATCAATATAGAAAATCTCATTAGTATATTATGGTGAATGTTACCATCAAGGTTGTAAGAGCTCGTACGAGCATACACTGCTTTTTCTCAGCCTCTCTCCGGGACAAAACAAGTAGTTAAACCTGGCTATGTGCTGCAGAAAACTCTCTACTTTCAAACCCAAGCCTCCACTAATACCTTCCATTTTTCCCCGCCAGCACTCCTTGAACCGAAAATCCATCTCAAAAATTTCCTTGGAATGCCGAATCATAGAAGAAGAACCCACAAACATGAACACAAACAGACATTATGGGACACATGTTTCCCTCTTAAACCACCCAAACCCCGAAATCTCCTGTTTTTATCAGAAGGGTTTCTCTCAGATCACCAAAGAAGCTACTGGAAAAGCTTTACATGCACTTTGCATTAAGGGATTAGTCAATTTAACCGTGTTTTACAGTAACACTTTGATTAATATGTACTCAAAGTTTGGCCATATAGGTTTTTCTCGTTACCTGTTCGATAAAATGTCTGAAAGAAATGATGCTTCTTGGAATAATATGATGTCGGGGTTTGTTCGCGCGCGTTCTTACAGGGAATCGATGCGGTTCTTTAATGAAATGAGGGATTTTGGGGTTAAGCCAAGTGGGATTGCTGTTGCTAGTTTGGTAACGGCTTGTGAGAGGTCAGAATGGATGCTTATTGAAGGGGTTCAAGTTCATGGCTTTATTGTTAAAGTTGGTCTTCTGAGTGATGTTTTTGTTGGCACTTCGCTTGTGCATTTATATGGAAATTATGGATTGGCTGCAGATGCAATGAAGGTCTTTCAGGAGATGATTTATAAGAACGTAGTTTCTTGGACTGCATTGATGGTTGCTTATGTGGACTATGGAGAACCAAGCATGGTAATGAATATCTATCGGCGAATGAGGTCTGAAGGAATGAGTTGCAATGACAACACAATGTCTTCTGTGATTAGTTCTTGTGTGTCACTTGAAGATGAGTTGTTGGGTTATCAAGTTCTTGGACATGTAATAAAGTATGGATTAGAAACTAACGTTTCAGTTGCAAACTCTCTTATATCAATGTTTGGTTATTTTGGTAGCGTGGAAGAAGCTTGCTATGTTTTTAGTGGCATGGATGAACATGACACGATATCATGGAACTCAATGATTGCGGCATACATACGTAATGGTCTTTGTAAGGAATCATTAAGATGTTTTTCTTGGATGTTCCGTGTTCACAAGGAAATAAATTCTACTACACTTTCAACTATGTTAGCAGGCTGTGGTTCTGTGGATAACTTGAAGTGGGGCAGAGGAATTCATTCTTTGGTGTTGAAATTTGGGTGGAACTCAAATGTTTGTGCATCCAATACTCTAATAACCATGTACTCTGATGCTGGAAGATGCGAAGATGCAGAATTGGTATTCCAAGGGATGGTGGAGAAGGATATGATTTCATGGAATTCCATGATGGCTTGTTATGCTCAGGATGGGAACTGCCTGGATGCCCTGAAACTTCTTGCTACAATGTTTTACATGAGAAGAGGAGCGAATTATGTGACCCTTACAAGTGCATTGGCTGCATGTTCAGATCCTGAATTTGCTACTGAAGGCAAGATTCTTCATGCCCTTGTAATTCATACTGGTCTTCATGAAAATGTGATTGTTGGCAATGCATTGGTTACACTGTATGCAAAGTCTGGTCTAATGATTGAAGCAAAAAAGGTATTTCAAACAATGACTAAGCGAGATGGAGTAACTTGGAATGCTCTCATTGGTGGTCATGCGGACAGTGAAGAACCAGATGAGGCATTAAAAGCATTCAAATTGATGAGAGAAGAAGGTGTACCTATAAACTATATTACAATTTCAAATGTTCTTGGTGCTTTCTTGGCTCCTAATGATCTATTGGAACACGGGATGCCCATCCATGCTTTTATAATTCTGACAGGATTTCAGTCTGATGAATATGTGCAGAATTCACTTATAACAATGTATGCCAAGTGTGGTGATCTTAATTCGAGCAACAACATATTTGACAGTTTAACTTCTAAGAATGCTAGTGCGTGGAATGCTATGATGGCAGCAAATGCTCATCATGGTTATATGGAAGAGGCTCTGAAATTCCTTCTGGAGATGAGGCGTGCCGGAGTAAATGTGGATCAGTTTAGTTTTTCTGAATGCCTTGCTGCTGCTGCCAAGCTGGCAATATTGGAGGAAGGCCAGCAGCTTCATGGTTTGGCAGTCAAACTTGGTTGTGACTCGAATCCTTTTGTTGCAAGTGCCACAATGGATATGTATGGAAAATGTGGGGAAATTGATGATGTGTTAAGAATAATTCCTCGACCAATCGACCGGTCAAGGTTATCTTGGAATATATTGACGTCATCTTTTTCCAGACATGGGTTTTATGAGAAGGCTAAGGAAACTTTTCATGAGATGATAAATCTGGGAGTTAAACCAGATCATGTTACCTTTGTTTCTCTTCTTTCCGCCTGCAGTCATGGGGGTATGGTGGAGGAGGGTCTGGTGTACTATGAGTCAATGATAAAAGAGTTTGGTATTCCAGCAAAAATTGGGCATTGCGTATGCATTATTGATCTTCTTGGACGATCAGGAAGGTTTGCCGAGGCTGAAACTTTCATTAAGGAAATGCCAGTTTCACCAACTGATCATGTTTGGCGGAGTTTATTGGCAGCATGTAAAACCCATGGCAATCTGGAGCTTGGAAGAAAAGCTGTAGAAAATCTTTTGAAGTTGGACCCCTCGGATGATTCTGCTTATGTTCTCTATTCAAATATTTGTGCAACCACTGGGAAATGGGAAGATGTGGAGAACATCAGGAGGCAAATGGGATTAAATAAAATAAAGAAGAAACCTGCGTGCAGTTGGGTCAAAATGAAGAACAAGTTGAGTTTATTTGGAATGGGAGACCAGTCCCATCCACAGGCTAGTGAAATATATGCAAAGTTGGAAGAACTTAAGAAGATGATTAAAGAAGCAGGCTATGTCCCTGATACAAGCTATGCCTTGCAAGATACAGATGAAGAACAAAAGGAGCACAATCTTTGGAACCATAGCGAGAGACTCGCCTTGGCATATGGCTTGATCAGTTCTGCTGAAGGTTCAACTCTTAAAATTTTCAAGAACCTTCGTGTTTGTGGTGATTGTCATTCTGTATATAAGTTTGCTAGTGGAATTCTTGGGCGGAAAATCGTATTACGAGACCCTTATCGGTTTCATCAGTTTAGTGGTGGCCAATGTTCATGTACTGACTATTGGTAATTGAGCTATTAATCTATTATTGGTAACTTGGGGTATCGGAGTTGCATTAATCTAATATCAGGTATGGAACAGAATCGTCATGCCTAGTTTCATGATCATGGCACGGGGAAACAAGAATTGGTTCATGTGTGCTTTTGTAGAAAGAGGATTTTGAATCATCAGAAGCTGGTAAATCCAGTTTTCTGTCATCAAGCAGAGATGACTTGCCTGCCTTCTGGATTAGAGCCTTTCAGTGGATCTAAAAGTCTGGACACCCAGAATCAGACTATAGCCTTGAGGCAAAGAACTTGAAAATTGGATCTAAGTATTTTCCATGCATTATTTTATCGATGTACATCGAACGATCCTTGTGTTGTAATGTGTATATGAGCTCCCAAACCTGGGAGGCTGAAAAGGAGAAGCAAAATGCAAATCTATTTATTTAATAAAGTGGCTTATGTCTTCCGGTAAAAAACAATGAAAAGGATGGCTCAAGTCCAATGATAATTTCTATCTCGACCAATCTCAAATTAAGCATTGTTTCAGAATCATTAGTTTTTGGAATCTGAAACCATAATAACATTTTGATTACACAACAACAATTTTACCAACAGGATCAAGCTTTTCCTGTCCCTAACTTGGAAGCCTGTCTCATCAAGAGCAGTCGGAGCAAGTTCCTGCTATTTTTATGATCAATGGAGGCAAAAGTCTCACCATGTTTCTTTTGCCAAAACTCGAAACTGGAAGGCTAGAATACGACAAGCATTAACAAGTGGTGAAACTGGTAAAACCGTTCAATTACAAGCTTCATTGTTAATTCTCTTTGAGGTATAGACCTTTATTTGAATAAAACACACACTAGCCAAAGTTTCTGGTTTTGAGATTTTCTCCAGAACTGTACGTACGGCCCGCATTACAGACTAGTGAACCAACAGCAAAATGCACTTAAATGGTCACCAGTATTCATGGATGAAGCATCTATTTCAGCTACCAACACAGCACCCACTCTTTCCCTCCACCATCCATTATAAACAATCTTCCTCCCTCCTTGTTATTTTCCCAGTCATACTTTGTTTGCTGCACATTGAAGCTTTTGGCTTATTTTCCACTGTTCTACGGGTCTCATTTCTTACCATGAGGAGCATACCATGTTAAATGATAGAATGAGCAACTGAGGATACAATGAACGAAAACAATTTTCTCGAGAAAACGAAAATACCCATGGTCGGTGAAAGAACTTGACCGGGGTGTTACAATCTCCAAAACCCCACAAAACAAACAAAATCGGCACCCGAGAACAAAATTTGTAGATGATCACAAAGGCATAGATGTTCATGTTCCATCTCAAAGACCTGTAATGTGTCCTCAAAGAAGTGAAAGCGGCTAATGCTAGCTCTTCCGTACTACTTTTACTGAATCCACTGAAAAAAATTCCATCACTGTCATAAATTGCTGGCACATCTAAGAGACAGAGAATTTGGCTAGTTCTCTTTATATTGCTGTCTATAAAGAGGATTGTCTAAATACGAGTCTCAGGTGATACAAACTAGCAATGCCGTGCATCTTACAGTTAACAATGGAAACTATGGTAAGTTTCGAAAAATAAAATTGAAATAGTAAAAATAGAGTTGTGAAAAGAAAAGGTTCAGCAGCTAAACTAAATGGTGGGTTTTCTTGTGTGCATGGATGGAGATGTTGGGAAATAGCTTTATCTATTACTTTTTTGTTGGAAGATTGGATATATCCTAATCCATTTTAGTGAATTTTAAGCCCAAATTTAGTTTTGATTTGAGTTTTAATATTTATATATAATTTTAAAAAATTACTTTTTTTTATGAATTAATAAAATTTATAGAGTTGCAAATTTCTCCTATCCTTTCTCTCTTCTTTTCTTCAGCTTTTCTATTCTTTTTTTTAAAAAAACTTTTCAAGATTCAACTCCTTTTTCTTTCTTTCTTTTCTTCTTAGCTTCTTCTTTCTCTCTTTACTTCCTTTTTAATTTTTACTTTGTTATGCATCAACTTTGATCCTAGAGCAAGGCATGTAGTTGTTCCTACAACTAAATCAAAAAACTTTGTTTAAATTTCTAAAATTCATCACAGCTCAAACCCTAGCATTTATGGAAAATTCTCATCAATAGTTTAATTTGTATACGCTCAGTAGAATTATAAGTTTTTCAAACTCTCAAGTTATTATATATTAACGTGGTTTAGATCGAGTTCGGATAAGATTCTATATCAGACAGAGCAATATCTATACCTTACTCAAACCTAATTTTTTGCCTTTATTTATTACCCAAACCCAACCAAAACCTAAATAGGTAAAAAAAAAATTTATTCATTTAAGTTGATTCGGGTTAATATCCATCGATTTTCGGTGAAATTATCATCCCTACGTAAAATTGCATACAAATACAAGTGAGTAATATGAAAAATGTAAGATTGTAATGAGATATAAACAAGTGGTAAAGAAAGAATAAATTATGTGTTTATATGAAAGGAATAATCACGTGTTGAATAAGTGTGAAAAAAAATATTAGATGAATAGGATACTAATTAGAAATATTTCTTTGAGATCAGGAACAATTCCTTAATCATATCATGTGAAATCAGGAACATTGGTTAATGAAGTTTTGCCACCAAGACAATAGATGTAAGAGACAAATCATTAGCCTTATTACTTAGCTTTATTAATTTCTGGAAGTAAATTGCTCCGCAAAACATCAACAACCCTTCTATATTGCTCTATTCGTGTAAGCCTTTTCAAATACTACAACTTTGTTTGAGTGGATTATCGAGCTTGAATTTCAAATAATGCTCGGTTTAATTTACTCTCAATTAAAAGTTGCTCGATCTGGTAACAATCAATTTTATGTAAAATAAGAGTAGACATCTCTTGATCTTCTCGATAACAAGAAGAGCACATACACGCTTATACTTCTTTAGAACAACAATGAAACTCTTAAAAACATATCTCAATTTTAAACTGAAGACTCAGAACCCTTCACCAGCACACCGAAGTTCTTAATGAAGTAGTTGTCTTAGAACCTCCTTCGTTAGATCAGAAAGAACCTTACACTTGACATCATGAGGTTAGTCTCTTCCTGCTTTATTCATCGGCAATCATGCATATCAAGAAATCAGAGATGAATCACGTCATTGTGTTTAATTTAGCTATTTAAATTAAGATATTTGTTTTTATAACACGAGTTATAAATTTAATTTTATTTAAAATTATTATTTGTTAAAATTATTTTTTTTATTTAACCAAATAATAATAAAAATATAAACATATATGGAACTAATTGAATAAAAAAAAAATATCATGCAAGATTATTTATATTAAACTATTAGAAAAATTTAACTTAGTTTTGAAGAAAGTGTTTTTATTTTATTTTAGATGAAAAATATTTTTTAAAAGTTATAAAAAAATTAGAAATGTTATGTTATTTACTAATTATATCAAATTTGATTCTTAAATTTTTGATTGCTATATATTTTGTTTTGAATTTTTTTTCAATTTCATCTCTTAGAATTTAATTTAATTTAATTTTTATATTTATTTTGGACAGAAATCACTTTTCAAAAATTATAAAAAATTTAGAAATGTCATGTTATTTGATGATTATATCAAAATTTAATCATCAAACTTTTAATTACTATATATTTTGTTTTGATTTTTTTTCAATTTCATTCTTTAGAATTTGATTTAATTTGATTTTTATATCAGTTTTGATTTTTATTTTTATAATTGTTATTTGTTTTTTATTATTATTTTTTTAACTTAAATTTTTTATCTATCAGATTTGCTCTTTATTTTTTTAATTATTATTTATTTTATTTAAAATAATTTATGAAATTATAATTATTTTTTTAATTTTATCATCTTTTAACTTTTTATCTATCATATTTTATCTTTATTATTTTGATTGCTATTTATTTTATTTTAAATAATTTATAAAATTAATTTTTTTTTCAATTTGATTCTCATTTAATTTTTTTAATATATAAAAATAATAAAATATTAATAAATTATTTTCCAACTTTTTTTCTATTACATAACTAAATACTAGAAGATATATTTAACTCATTTTTTTTATATTATTAAATATTTTTAAAAAAATTATTTATTTTTTATAACACTATTAAATATTAAAAAAATCTATTTTATTTTTAAAAAAATATTTTTAAAAATATTTTCATAAACAAACCGATTAAAAAAAGTATTCTTTGAACCCTACACTCTCTTAAACCCTAATAAAGTCTTTGAAATCAGTTGTCTTCGTTCACTCTTCCCACCGCCTTTTCCTACCAGTAGCTCCCGAGTTGCTTAACCTCTGTTTTTCACGCGCAACCGCCACTTCCACCATCAATTAAGCAAACCCACTTGTTAAAACTTTCATTTTTCAATTGAACCTATAATCAACTACCTAAAGTTCAAAACTTTAAACAAAAAGAGGGAGACAATGGCAGAGGTGACAGAAGAAGTGAAGAGTTTTAAGGACATAGGAATATGTGATCAATTGGAGAAAGAAGAAGTGAAGAGTTTTAAGGACTTAGGAATATGTGATCAATTGGTTGAAGCATGTGATAGTTTGGGTTGGAAAAACCCAACAAAGATTCAAGTTGAAGCTGTTCCTCATGCCCTTGAAGGTATAATTTATTAACCTTTTCTTTCACGATTGTTCTCTCTTTTTTTTCTTTTTAACAAATTAGGCGTTTTAATTTGTTTGTGACTTTTAATGGGTGTGTATATATATACAGGCAAAGACTTGATTGGTTTAGCACAGACTGGTTCTGGTAAAACTGGAGCTTTTGCCTTACCTATATTACAAGCTTTACTTGAATCTTCACAGAAATCTGTTCAACCTTTCTTTGCCTGCGTTCTCTCCCCTACAAGGTTGGTTTTCTAGTAAGTCATGTTTTTGAAGCTGTTGTTGTTTTCCTTTCTTTTTTATTGTGTTAAGTGTTGGAAATAATAAACAAGTTGTTCTGTTTTGTTGGTTGTTTTTTTTCCTGAAAGGGAGTTGGCAATTCAGATTGCCGAGCAATTTGAAGCTTTAGGATCTGGGATTGGTTTGAGATGTGGCGTGGTAAGTTTTCACTTTCCATATTATTTGAATTGGTGCTCTTGTCGTTGTCTACACATTGTCCACTGAACTTTGATGGTAAACTTTATTTGCTTTCTTTTTTTTCTCTCTGCTGTTTCTTTGCTTTTAATAGCTTGTCGGAGGTGTGGATATAGTGCAACAAACTCTTATCCTTGCCAAAAGACCACATATTGTTGTAAGTATTTATTTTTGTTGTTATTCGTAAGTAAAATTCAAATTGCTCCCTTGTAGAACTAATTGAATAAGGGATTTTTTATGGTGAATTTATTAAATCATGAATGATTGGTTATCGGTTTCTTTCATCATTTGTAGGTTGCAACACCTGGACGCCTTTTGGATCATCTGTCAAATACTAAAGGTTTTTCTCTTCGTACATTGAAGTATTTGGTACGTTCATTTTTCTGTCCTTGTGCAAGCCATTAGATTCTCAAGTTTCTTTTGCATTGTTCTTTTTTTGGAAAATATCATTGCTTTGTGTTGAATTGATTGGATGTTTTCCTGGTTGTATGCATTTTGACCAGGTCTTAGACGAGGCAGACAGGTTACTGAATGAAGAGTTTGAGAAATCCCTAGATGAAATTTTAAATGTTATTCCACGGGATCAAAAAACATATCTGTTTTCTGCAACCATGACAAAAAAGGTTAGTAGTACATATGTATGCACAATTCTTTTGTTTATTTTGATCCAAGTCCTTGCATAAGTTATACCTCTGAGGCTTACTATGCATTTTGCAAAATTTTGGGGTTAACCCTTTTTCTGGATTTTTCTCATGTATGATATGCAATAAAGTGAAAGGGTTTTGCATATGGATCTTAAAAGTGTGAGAAGAAGAACAGCTGATGTAATATTGGCAATTTAACAATACTTAGATGGTATCATTAGTTCAAGAAATAAAGGCATATGGGATTGGTAGCATAATGAAGGGAGAGCGAAATTAATGAGGGAACACTGAAAGTTTGATCATGTTCTCTTCTTTTTACAGGTGAAGAAGCTCCAAAGAGCTTGTTTGAGAAATCCTGTTAAGGTATGATGACAATACCTCCACCCTTATTTATTCTTCCCCTTGTTTTCCTTATTGGTTTGGTACTATGTGTCATCTTTCAATTCTTTCAGATTGAAGCAGCATCAAAATATTCCACTGTTGACACTCTGAAGCAGCAATATCGTTTTGTTCCTTCTAAACACAAGGTCTGTCCTGTCTCCATTGTTTGGCTTTACTTCATATGATACTGCAAAAGAAAGACTAAATTTATAAGCAAGTATATACTTTTGATGTTTGTCACTGATACAATGGAAATTCAACTTATTTGTATGCTCATTATGGAGTTTGTCTTGGCAAACATTTTTATTCAAGGAAGGATCCTATCAGTTTGTATAAGGTTATAAAAAATATTGGATCTAATGTGTTCGAAAAATTTGCTGGGATTCTATTCTGTGAGCCTGTGAAGGCTGTCTCTGAAGATTCTTACTAAAGAACAAGCGCATTTCTGTTTTTCTTCCCAAATTATGTTTCCATATTGGTATAAAAGAGAATTTGTGACTTCCAATTTTGTCTGATACCTATATTCAGATGTCTTGGAATTTTTTTGATTTTGAAAGGAAAGGAGGAATTTTTTTTTTTGAACTCCTAACTTTCTAATCTTCCGCCAAAAAATAGTATTGGTTCCTGAATCTTGTTTTCTATACAATATCTGCATAGAAAGATCCTCCTTATTTTGGTACGTGTTTTTTCAAAAATATATTGTACAAGAAGGTGTACATTTCTCATCAAAATGCAATATTCTTTTTGTAGATCTATGGTTGCAAGCCCCAATTTTTTGCTAATCAAGTGCATGCCTTAGGACTTGTCAACTATGTGGTATTGTTGAGCTTATATTTATTGGCTTCATGCTTTACGCACTAGATAACTCTCAATCTGCGTAGAAATTTGTTATTTAATGTATTTCTGATGTCTCAGTCAAGAATTGCTTCCAGTTTTTTTAGTTTTTCTTTTGCCGTAGTTCTCAGTGTTACTCTTATATTTGCTTCATTTTTCATGCTTACAGGATTGCTATCTTGTATATATTCTGACTGAAATGTCCAATAGTACTGCCATGGTTTTCACTCGAACATGCGATGCAACTAGCTTTTTGGCTTTGGTTCTTCGAAATCTTGGTCTAAGGGCCATCCCTATTAATGGTCACATGAGTCAGGTACAAGCACCTCAACTGGAGTGTTTTGTGCTTGATTTTGCTCCATTTGTGAAGATCAGTTTTTTTTATCCCCACTTCAATTCCTTACTTAAATGTTGATTACTAGATCTGCGCTCGCTTTGTTAATAAAATGTTTGTGGCAGCCAAAGAGACTTGGAGCCTTAAACAAGTTCAAGGCAAGGGAGTGCAATATTCTAATATGCACTGATGTGGCAAGTAGGGGACTTGACATTCCATCTGTTGATATGGTTATAAACTACGACGTCCCCTCAAACTCTAAGGTTAGATCTGCTAGTTTTGTGTGGATTCATACAAGAATACATTTAGAGTGCCATGTTTTAGACCTAGGTTCTGTTTGCATTGAATTATGAAAAATGACTTTTGACTGTGAGTCATAATTCAAAAGTTAATATTCATAAATAACTTGTGACAAAAATGAGTAAGTAGAAGTATGTATGGTAAGAATTGACTCTAACAACTTTTATGATGAAGAGAAGTAATATAAGTTTGAATCAATAAGTTAGAAGTTATAAATTGAACTGTTGATTGAAGTGTTGTTTGGCATTGATGTGTTTTTAAAAGACGCTTTTAGCTAATAAAAGCAATGTTTGGTTGATACATGCTTTGGTTTGAAATCTAAACATGTGTGTCTCTTTAAAAGAAAATTGCGTTGCATTTGAAACAAGGCAGGGTGTCCCTTGCAAAGCACATTTTCTTATTGTGAGGTTTAATTTTTTAATAAAAACAACAATTTTCTCCTCTCTTTTGAGTTACAGTTCCCAAATGTTCCAGTGTATTACATAATCATATTTCAAAATCTTTGTTTTATATCATTGATTAAAAGATGTGCCTATATATATATTATCACCTTATTCAAGTTTTTTGTTTTTTTTGTTTTGTTTAGTTTTTTCCTTCTTCAGAACTTAAGAATTACTTTCATAAAAAATATATTCACATGTTATGTTAGTTGAAGAAGTCACAAGTAATTTAATTTAAATTAAATGTCTGTTTAGATGTTTTTATTATGGTCCTTATTCGTCATTTTATATCCAAAAACACAACAATAGAATTTAACCAAACACTATTTAGCTATTTTAAATATTTATAAGCACAACACAATAACTAGTTATCAAACATTGCTTATGTCTCACAACATGAAACAAGATAGCGAAGCATAGCACAACAATACCTAACAGACCCTAAATCAAAACTTTGACTCAATTTTGTTATGACTTTTATTTAAGTCAAAAGTTGTTTCTAAGTCAAAAGTTAAAAAACAACTTAAATCAATTTGCGAAAGTCATACCAAACAGAACCCTGATTTCTAACTCATCAATATAGCATGCCGTATTTGAGATCTAGTTTCTCAACAATTTCTCTGCAGTGGACAAGTTCTGATCTATACTATCAATGTTCTCATGTTATTTCTTAATTTAAAAAAAAGAGAGAGAGAGAAAGAAGAATCTTCCTTAGATTCCTCCCCCATACACTCAAGCTTCTAATTTTTCCCCATCTATTTTTCTGATATGGCTTCTCATTATGTTGTGTTGTGTATCTGAACTTTTTCGTCTATGCACCTAATATTACTGGTTTTACTAGACAAAATAGAGTCATATCAAGACAATCACCTTTCTGATTCTCAATGTGTTGCAGGATTATATTCATCGTGTTGGCAGAACTGCTCGTGCAGGGCGATCTGGGGTTGCAATCTCACTAGTAAATCAGTATGAACTGGAGTGGTATCTACAGATAGAGAATCTTATAGGTAAAGCTAGACACTGCAATTTTGTTTATGGGAGGCATTTTTAAACAAGTGCTTTAGAGGCTAAACAGTTATGCAATGTTACAGGTAAAAAACTGCCTGAGTTTCCCGCTCAAGAGGAGGAGGTCTTGATGTTGTTGGATCGTGTTATTGATGCCAAAAGAATTTCTCACACGGTATTTATTAACTTGCTCAAGATCATTGCTGCTGTCATTGGTGTTGTTTTTGCTGATATTCATATTCATATTAATTAGAAAAACTTGTGATCAACTACTTCTGCAGAAACTTAAAGAAGGTGTGGGTAAGAAGAGGAGGGGTGGAGATGACGAGGAAGAAGACGATGTTGAAAAGTATTTAGGCTTCAAGCACAAGAAGTCCAAGAATTTTAAGAAAGGAGACAAGCAACACGTCAAGTGAATGTACACAGTTTTGGATGTTTAAATAGCGTTTCCCCATTTGCTCTTATGTTTGTCAGATTGCTTTATGAGAAAATTATCATTAGATTTCGTAGTGAGAAAATTTTGGTTTTTTAATATTTGTAGATTTAAGTTATTCTGTGCTCTTTTAATAATGATATTCTATTCTCACATGTATTTATTTGTACGTTTCGTCTATTTTTCACATTGGAGATGGATTATAACATGATGAACCAGCACAAAATAAATTTGTTTTAACTTGTCTCAACTCTTCTGACTTCGAAAGGCATATTTAGTTGCTCACATTTAAAATAAAAGGAAAAAATAATAATCCTTGCCTGTCACAACTGCCCATCCGGACTAGTGAATAGTTATCCAACCACAAGGTTAATTTTTAAGTTTTATTGAGAGTTGATTAATTTTAAAAAATATATATAAAAAGAAAATCAAAAGAAAAATAAAAATCATATGGCTAAAAAAAAGCCCAAGCACTTCCTTTTGTATCCAAAACATTATATAATATACTAAAAGGGCTAAGTGTTCTTATTATTGTTTATATAAATACAAAGCATTATAGATTAGAGCAGTATAATGATAGCTCAGCTCTTGACACAAAGAGTTGTAAGGGCAGCGAATAAGGGGTGGAGTTGTCTTTTTGCTAGGTACATTTAGTATTGAATGGCTTAACACAAAAGGTTGCAAGGACAGTGGGGGGTTGGGTTGTCTTTTTGCTGGGTGCATTTGGCATTGAATGGATGGATGGGGAGAAAATGGCTAGCACAAGGTGCGGCTGCAGGACATGAGGAGCAGGCATTTGGCGCTACCCCCACAAGGACAATTGGCGCTGGGGCTACCTGGCCCTTGCGCAGGATAGACCCGAGTGCCACCCAGCGCTTGGACGACTCCAATGCATGAGCAGACCCCAACGTCACCTGGCGCTTAGGTCTTGGCAAAAGGCTTAATTAGCTATGACAACCCCAACGCAACATGGCGCGAAGGCAACTCAAGCGCCAAGTTTCCGCTTCTTATTGTTATTATAATATTATTATTTATAATAAAAATGTTAATATTTATACCAGAACTGATAATATTTTTAGTATTCATACTATTACTTATAAATAAAATAATAATATTTATAGTACAAATAATACTATTTTTTATATGAATATTTTAAATTTTAATAAAAATAATAATATTTTTAGCGCAAATACTATTCACTATAATAAAACAATAATATTTGTAACACCAATTATACTATTTTTAAGAGTAATACTTTTAATTATAAGAAAAATTAAAATATTTATAACACAAATTCTACTATTAATACTTTAAATTATAATAAAAATAGTTATAACACAAATAATATTATTTTTGATATCAATACTTTTAATTATAATAAAAATTAAAATATTTAAAAACCTTCATCAAGACCCAATAGAATTGGATCAAGTAAAACCCCTTGAACTTGGGTGTTGACGCGAACCCAAGACAATTGGTTCTCCTTCGGATCCAAGCGTCAGGTGCCCCACATTAAACGGGCACGGGCTGGCTCCCACCAAGGGACCACCATCGCCATATGGCGCTAGGGTATGCACATGGACGGGCGTTGCTTGGCTCAACCCAAGCACCACCGTAGCGCTTGGGTTGAGCCAAGCAACGCCCGCCCATGGGCATACCCTAGCGTGGCGCTTGAGCACGCCACCCAAGCGCCAAGTGTTCGCTTGCCATTGTTATTATAATATGATTACTTATAAGAAAAATACTAATATTTATACAACAAATGATAATATTTTTAGTATTCATACTATTAATTATAATAAAAATTAAAATATTTATACCACAAATAATACTATTTTTTATATTAATACTTTTAATTATAATAAAAATTAAAATATTTAAAATCATTCATCAAGACCCAATAGAATTGGGTCACGCAAGACCCATTGAGTTAGGATTTAGACACCAGACCCAAACAATCAGGTTCTTCTTCAGATCCAAGATAATGAGACTCTTTGCCATAACCCAAGCATGTTGGCTCTCCCAAAGGCACCCCCATCCCAATGCGGCTCTAAAATTTGTACACGGGGAGGGCGCGGCTTGGCTTACCCAAGCACTTTCAAGCACCACAAGACACTCAGGTCTGATTGCTAGGGAATGGTTGCCTAGCGCCACATAATACTTTTTTTTTATTATTATTATTGTTATGATTAAAAGTATTAATATTAAAAATATTATTATTTGTGTTATAATTATTTTTATTTTTATTATAAATAAAAGTCTCGACGCGTCCACGCCCAGCCTCAATTTAGGTCTGGACACGTCCACATCCAACCCTAAGTTGGGACGCGTCCACGCCCATCCCTAAGTGGGGTTTGGACATGTCCATGCCTAACAATCTGTGTGTTAATATAATAATGTGTGTTATAAATATTATTTTTTTCTCTTATAATTCATAGTGTTCATATCAAAAATACTATTATTTGGGTTATAAATATTATTATTTTTATTATAACTCAAAATATTGATATAAAAAATATTATTATTTGTGTTGTAAGCATCTTTGAAATTCTTAATATAATTATTTATATTATAAATGTTATTATTTTTATTATAATTAATATTATTAATAAAATAATTAATAAATTTGAAAAAACAATTATTATTAATATTAAAAAATATTATTTTTATATTATAAATTTTTATAATAGTTTTTATGAAAATAAAAAGTGAACTTGCTGTGGAGCACGAGTATCCAACTAGTCATGATATATATTAAATTGAACAAATTTTATGGATGTGATAAAATTATAGGTTGAATTTAAAAAATTAATTGAAGTTAATATTTTTTAAAAAAATATTTAGATAATAATTAGAATCCATTTGGGTTAATTTGAATTAATATATTAAATCCATGAATTAGATCATAAGATTATGATGATTTTATATAAATCAAATTAAAACAAATTAATTATACAAAAATCAAATATATTGAATCGGTTAGGTTTCACAGCTTAACTTATCAAACTTTTAAGATGAATAGTAAATTATTTTTAATTTTTTAAAAAGTAATTTTTATTTAATTATGTGATAATAAAAAAAAAATAAGGAAGAAAATAGAAGGAAATAGAAGGAAAACAAAATCTTGAGCATCGCCTTGCACAATTAATATTGTCGAACAGATTATATTATCTTATGGCCTTGCAATTAGGGGATGAAATTCAGGCCAGAGTAGAACTTTCTATTACTTTCAATTTATAACTCAGCAGTACTGCTGTTGTTAATTTTGGTAGAACATTGTTGAAATGTTGAGCATGCAAGACATTTGGATAAACAGCAAAACAAGATTCTCCTGGAGTCATCTTGCATGGCCTTCCACGGGCACATGTGTTCTTGCTCTAGTAGTGCTGCAACTTCCTTCCTTTATTTATTTCAAGTGTTGTTCATCTTAGAGCTTTGCTTGTGTTAATTAAAAATATATTTTCAAATAAAAATTATTTTACAAAATAATCCAAGAACATGAAATTCTCCGGTGAATCAAAACCCAACTGAACTAAACCCTTGACTGAAAAAATTGAAAATCAACCTTATACGAAATTAATCACCATAAATAGCACCCCGATCTTGTTTCGTGATCAAACCATGAGAAGTCCAAACACACAAACGGTTGCCTACCTTTCCAAAGCACACCCAAAATTCAATGCCTCTAACTCATCTCAGTTAGACTACTCTTCCTACATGAAAAGCTTGCAACTTTGCATTGAAACAAAAGCTAAAAAACCAGGCCATTTGATTCACAACCAAATTTTAACAAACGGGTTTGCTTCAAATCTTCACCTAAGCACCAAATTAATCATATTTTACTCAAAACTTGGTGATACAGTCAGTGCACGAAAGTTGTTCGATAGAATGCCTGAAAGAACTGTTGTGTCATGGTCTGCTCAGATTTCTGGGTACTCACAAAATGGGTGTTACCAAGATGCATTATTGGTGTTTTTAGACATGCTTAGAGCAGGTTTTAAGGCCAATCAGTTTACTTATGGAAGCGTGTTACGCGCATGTACCGGGTTGAGGTGTTTGCAGAGAGGGATGCAAATACAAGGGTGTCTCGAGAAGAGTAGATTTGCTAGTAATCTGATCGTGCAAAGCGCTTTGCTTGATTTGCATTCCAAGTGTGGAAAGATGGAGGATGCTTGTTACTTGTTTGGAATGATGGAAGAAAGGGATGTTGTTTCTTGGAATGCAATAATTGGCGGATATGCTGTTCAGGGTTTTTCTGGTGATTCATTTCGAATGTTTCGTTCGATGATGCAAGAAGGTATCACTATTTTTATTTAAAATCTTGAAAGAAAACGTTTTGTTCTTTGATATGTTTTTGTTTGTGTGGGTTTTTCTCTGATATACTTGAAATACAAGCACTCAATAGGTATGAGCCCTGATCTTTTCACCTTTGGGAGTGTTTTAAAGGCGTCCGGCATGGCTAGTGATGTCATCAGAGTCCGCCAAATACATCAATTGATCATCCAACTAGGTTATGGATCACATATTTCTTTGAGTGGTTCGCTAATTGATGCGTATGCAAAATGTGAAAGCTTAGCAAGTGCTCATTGCTTATATAAAAGTATGCCAATGAAAGATATGATATCTTGCACGGCACTGATGACTGGATATGCACGGGACAGTAACTACAGTAGCAAGGCCCTGGATTTGTTCAAAGAAATACAGCAGATGCACATGGAGATAGATGATATTATATTATGCTCCATGTTTAATATATGTGCTAACATATCATCTTTGAGTGTGGGAAGACAAATCCATGCTCTTGCCTTAAAATGTAAACCCACTTATGATGTGGCCATGGGAAATGCTCTTATTGATATGTATGCAAAATCTGGAGAGATTAAAGATGCTAACCGTGCTTTCAATGAGATGGAGGAGAAAAATGTGATTTCATGGACATCATTGATTACTGGATATGGGAACCATGGGCATGGACATGAAGCAATTGCCCTGTTTAAGAAGATGGAATACGAAGGTTTGAAGCCAAATGAGATTACATTCTTATCTCTTCTCTTAGCTTGTAATCATTGTGGATTGACAGGCGAAGGATGGGAGTGCTTCAACAACATGATCAGCAAATACAATATCCTACCGCGAGCTGAACATTTTTCTTGCATGGTTGATCTTTTTGCACGTGGAGGGCTGTTGGAAGAAGCTTATAATTTGATATACAAGATGAATATCAAACCTAATGCCTCGCTTTGGGGTGCCATTCTTGGTGCATGCTACATCTATGGCAATATGCCCCTTGCAGAAGAAGCAGCCATACATCTTTTCAAAATGGATCCAGAAAATTCAGTGAACTATGTTGTTTTAGCAGACATATATGCTGCAGCTGGTTCATGGGAAAATGCTTGGAAGTTGAGAAAATTAATGGAAGAAAGAAATTTAAAAAAGGCTCCTGGGTACAGTTTTATACCTTACATTCCACAATCAAGTTGAGAAGTCAAACTCATAATTGCCTTAATGTTTTGATTGTCTTGTGAGAGGAAGTGGTATTTTGTTTCAAACACTGGGATCTTAATTAAGTTGATAACAGAATAAGCGAGAGCTCTTATGTGAACAAGAGCCCTCAGTCCTCTTCCTGGTTTGCTTCTTGGTGACCTAAAGAGGCTTAAGGACATCAAAGCAGTCTAGTAAAGTACTTTTGGTTCACATTCTCATGCTCCCGAGCTTCTCGACACCGAGGTATACGCCATCAACTTTTGTTTTTCTTACCATGTGCAAGATGAGTGAAAAGAACTTCTAGTACTTGTATATATCTACCTGTTTATCTGAAGCTTATACTTTTAGGTATTCCTTGCGTATCATCTTCTTGAAGAAGAAACCCTTTGAAAGATAGGGAATTGAAACTTTGAGTGTTCAAGACGGAAGAGCTCAACCTTTCTTTTTGCTAGCACTGGTGAATGGAGGAGGGCCTGGAGGCCTTTATATTTTGCCCATGGATCAAATAATGAACTACAATATTCTGACCAAGTCCAATATTAGAATTTGAATTCGGGTGTCAAAATTTCTAGATATGTCATATTAGGAAGTCTTAATATTTTTTCAACATGATAAATTACTGTTTTCCTTCAGTTGAGGAGTTCAGTTCTGAATCAGGTAACGATTTGTTTCCTGTCATTGAAGCCTTTTGCGGAGAACCTGCTTGATTTTCACCCAGCTTTTTATGCCAAGTTCTTGAAGAAATTACAATTGAGAGGAAGTTCTTGCAGGGAATAGAGAAGGGAGTACTTGCTGTGAAAAGAGAATGATTTGAAACTGCCAGCCCTCGTCCTCTGCTCCATTCAACATTTAAATCCGGAGACATCTCAAGTAACTATTGTTCAGTTATTAGAGAGAAGCCAATCTCAAGTAAGCAACCCTACTTTCAATTGGAATTAGGATGTCACATGTCTAGTTACTTTACTTTGGCATAAGATAATTAACTGATTAAGTAATTTACATCGGATTGTTTATAGGAAAGGTGAGTAGAAGTTGAGCAATTGAAAATCTTGGAGTATGCCAAGGTGCTAAAAGAATCCCATAACAGAAAAAGAGAAGTAATAGAATAGCTAAAGTACTTTCCTTATTTTGGTAGTTTTGTTGTATGATCCATAGTAGTGAGGCAACATGCAATGGCATTCTAAAGGCATTTGACCTAGAAAGGCCAACTTTTGTTTTTTTTTTGGCTCTTTGTAATTATTTCCTGTTTTTCCTCGTCTGAAGAGTTATTTACTCAGTAACTTCGCCTATGATATCACTTGTCTCCAGGATACTATCAGGTATCACCACATCAAACAAACATGGACCAGGAGCCTCTTAACATCTTAATTGTGTTGCCAAGTTCTCCTTGTCCTGTCACAAGCGGAGCTGGTATTTCACAGGCTCCTTAACGTCTTTTGTTAATTTTTTTGTGTTGAGGATGTAAAGTGTTACGCAACTTATAACCATAAGTTGTAAATTATATGTTTTTGAAAGAATAAAGGCAAAATAAAAATATAACTAAACTACCGAGTGTAAAATTTAATTTACCTTTTATATTTTATTTTTTTAGTATGGGAGTAAAATTCAAAATTTTTATATTTTTTTTGTGTGTTTGTATTAACTATTATCTATTTTGTTATATATATAAACTATATTTTTTTTATTAAAAAGAAAATCCTCAAACCTCTCAAACATGTTGGGGGAAAAAATTAATTCCCTAAACTCCAAAACGAGAAATGACAGAGATATAATCGGTGCAGAAACCATCCATCTTGTTTCCATTCCTAAACCAAATTTGTTTAGGAAAAATATAGCTTTTAATTGTGGTTGTGGCTTTTAAAAACCTATAAATTATAAGTTTAGAAAATAATACTAGAAAAAGATATAATATTAATTTTTTTTAAAATCATCAAACACTTGATACCACACTTGATACCACGTGTTAAAAAATATGATTGAAAGTTAAAATTGTATTTGTCAAAAAAATAGTTTTTTTACTTAAATTTATTTTGTTATTTTTTTGAATTGTTTTAAAATGTTAATGTTAAAAATAATTTTTAAAAATAAAAAAAAATTATTTAAATATATTTTTAAATAAATTTAAAAATATATTACTTTAATTTTAAATTCTGTCTTTAGCCTATTACCAACCGAACACAAATAAATAAAAGGCTCCATCCTACCATCTTTACCAACCCACATGCACCACAGCGTCATTCATCTACCACTGTCGTTTGAGCATCACATAGGTAACAAGTGGTTCTTATAGGACGACATGTCGGGAGTTCTTTATAAACAACAGGGTTCCAAGGGACCCCCAAACCTCCCTCCTCCTTCCCTGCTCGACTTTACCATCTCGTGCACTTCAGATCCCTCCTCTTCTCTCTCTCGGTGTGTGTGTGCGTGTGTGTATTTCTTGGCTTTGTATTGGTTTTTGACTAGCTTCATTTTGGTGTCTTGTTCAGGTTTGCGAACCCCACAGACTTTGGGTGAAAATAATTGGTGATAAACCCACGTACTCTCTCTCTCTCTCTGTCTCTTCCTTTCACTTTGATTCTTTATACAGAAATAAATGCCCTTTTAAAGACTCTATTTCCTTGTTGTTCTCTTGATATTAGAAATTCTTGTTGAAAATTCAGTTTTGAAGCTTTGATGAGCTCAAATCAAACACATCATATAACATTTTATCTTTTACCCTTATTCTCTTAGCTTCAATAGTCACTGTCCAATTTTTTAGCGAGTTAATGTGTTTCTTGAAGGGTTTTTCCCTAATTTATAAGACCCTGTTTCGGTTTTATTGATATATTGTGAGATTGACATGGAAGCAAAACCCAGTTCTTTAGTTATCAAAGTTGGCTCCCTTTTGGTAAATTCTCAAAGATTTATTTTTTCAAGCAAAAACCCACTATGTAGTACTTGTATATTGTCTGGTACCTTCAAGTCTGTGACATGTTCGACAATAAGCCAAACCCAAGCTGAAACTGTATCAGGGGATGGTGCAGAGCAACCAGCTAACTCGGTTGAAGTTCTGAGGAGATATGGCTGTAGTGATGATGACATAGAGAAGATGTTTCTGCGACGCCCTTCTTTGCGCAATGCTGATCTTTCCCAGCTTCAATTCAAGCTAAATTTACTTTGGGGGTTGGGTATCACATCGAATGACCTTGTTAAGATCATTAATTGTCGCCCACGATTGCTTAGTGTTCGCATAAATCATTTTTTTGATGAGCGTCTGGAGTATTTTATGACCTTGTTTGGATCAAGGGAAACGCTACTCAAGGCCATTATTAGAAATCCTTCTCTCTTGACATATGACTTTCATAATAGGATTAAACCTGTCATCACACTATATGAAGGACTGGGTATTAGTAGAGAGGATTTGGTTCCCTTGCTATTGTCACGGCCTACTATGATTCCGCGAACTTCATTTAATGATGAGAAGATGGAATACATACGCAAAAGTGGGGTTTCCAAGGGTTCCAATATGTTTAAGCATGTGGTTAGCATCATTGGTGTCTCAAGGAGTCAGACCATCTGTGAGAAGGCAGCAAATATAGAGAAGTTTGGGATGTCAAATGAAGAAGTTTGGCATCTTATCGGTCGTAGCCCCTATCTCTTGACACTATCTGTTGATAAGGTTCAAAGGAATATGACGTTTGTAGTGGGCACAATGAAGCTTCCCGCAAATGTGATCCTTGAGCACCCATTTTTGCTTTACAATAATCTGGAGGCTGTGTTGAAGCCGCGGTGGCTTCTTGCTGGGAAGATAGAGGAGATGGGTCTTTGCCCGAAAATTAAAGGATCATTGATGTTGAGGGCACTTAGGATGGCAGAACAGCGATTCTTGAAGGCATTTGTTTCATGTCATCCTGATGTTGTTGCTAAAGAATTGATGGACTTCTATACAACGGCAAAATGTGTCAAGCGGCTGGCCGTGTCATCGAAGAATGCAGTGTTTAAAGGATTTCCTTTTTGAGTTTTGTTGCATGCCAGTGCTCATCATATTCCAGCTTTAAACCATCTGATAGTATGATTGAATTGCTGTGCACTTGGTGGGGACACTGAAATCCGAGTCATTGTTTACGCAAATGTATGATCTTCTATGATGAGCGAGTCCACTTGTTGTTCATTGATTAGGAGATTGAGGATATTCAAGAATTTTATTTAGTTATATTATTGGATTTGAATTTATGTTTTATTTTTTTATTATTATCTAGTGAGTTTTAAGGTCAAATTTGATTTTAATTATGATTTTACCATTTATTTGTACTCTTTTTTTCATATTGTAGAGAAATTATGTGAATTGATAAAAATGTTAAATACTTTTGGTTTTACAACCTTTATTTTATCTCTTCTTAGCTCAATTCTTTTTTATATTCAACCTTTTTTTTTGGTTAATTCTAGGCTTTTATTTATTTATTTATTTAACTTATCTTTTAAATCTTTATTTGTTCTGTATTGGTTTTGGTATCATAGCAAATGTTTTTTAGTTCTCATAATTAAATGAAGAATCTCCAAAAAGTTTATTTTATTCTTTTTGTTTACAATCAATCTTTTTTATATATAAAAAAATTACTTTGTCAGACCTTTTTTAGATCTATTTTATCCTAAATTCTAGTCACTTTTCATCCTCTCCACCAAGAACCACCATAGTAAAATCGACCATTAATCTAAACATGTAACAACTGCTCAAACGAAAACTAAAGAAAGAGGAATAAATTAAAGTAAGAAATGAACTAATAGATCACGGGAAACAAAACTGTAAAGAACAAAGTTTGTTTAATGGAATGTTTTAAAATAGAAAATTATATAGTAGGTTGTATATAAATTTGGTAAGATTAGTTAACTTTAATAAATTAAGAGTCATTTTTAATTAGGATATATGATTTGATTTGGTTTTGATTTCATTCCTCATACTCTCCTTTAACTATGAACCTTATACAAACTATTTTAATTCAAGTCAATATATTGATTTCTTTATCTTTATGGTATCATAGTAGAGATTTAATCACTGGCTCTTCTTAAAAAAACTCTAGAGTTTTATTTCATCTCTTTGTCGCTCTTGTTCGCCATATCTAAAATAAAATATATTAATGCTTAATCCTTCAATAACGAGCCACAATCAATCTAGATCACCACTATCCATTTTAATGGTGAAAACTTCTTGTGTTGGTCTTAGTCTATGCACATGTATATTCGAGGGTGAGGAAAAATAGTTTATTTAATTGACAACATGAAGGCACCGAAAAAAAGGAACCCAACATATGCTACCTAGGATGCTGGAAACTCCATGGTTATAGTTTATCTAATTGACAACATGAAGGCACCGAGAAGAGGGAACCCAACATATGCTACCTAGGATGCTGGAAACTTCATGGTTATGTCGTGGCTTGTGAAATCCATGGATGAAGACATCGACTCTAATTATATGTGTTATTCAACGACAAAAGAACTTTGGGATAATGTAAACTAGATGAATTATGATCTGGGTAATCAATCTCAAGTTTACAACTTGACTTTAAAACTTGGTTAAATCCAGCAAGGATAAAACAATATCACCAAATACTTCAACACACTAAAACTATTACAGAGAGACCTTGACATGTTCAATGATTATGAATAAAAAAAATCTACAAAGGATTGTAACCATTACAAGAAAATAAAGCTTTTTTGGATTTACAAATTTCTTGTTGGACTCAATGTTGAGTTTGATGAGGTAAAAAGAATAATAATAGGCATAACACCCTACCTTTAATTGGCAAGGTATTTTTAGAAGTTATAAGAGAGGAGAGTCATAGAGGGGGTCATGCTTGGAAATAAAGCAATTATAGATAATATGGAGAACTCTATATTGGCTGATGTTGATGTAAATACAAGTAGGATTATTTCAAATCAGCATAAGTGGATAACAAATCATCGTTTGTGGTGTGACCTACTAGAAACTTCATGGAAAACCATTTACTTAAAAAAATAACACATTTGGTGACAAACCTAACCATATGGTTCCTACAATAAATGAAGTTGAGAAGAGTCATTTTAGTAAAAAGCAAACAGACTAGATTATGAGACTTCTAAATTACAATTCATCATATGGTATTCCTTATGTTTCCTTGGCTCAAATAGGTAGTCATCCTCATGCCCTATTTTGTTGTACGGATTATGCTTCTTGAATCATTGATTCAGATGTATCTGATCATATAACTAGTCATTTCTATATATTTACAAATTATTTACCATGTTCTAGTAATGAAAAAAATTAAAATCTCATATCGTAGTTTCTCTCTTATTATAGGAAAAATGGTAAATAACAATTTATGAGAGTATAAATCTTAAATTTGTCCTCAATATTCCTAAACTTGCTTCCAATCTTATGTCCATAAGTAAATTCATCAAAGATTATAACTGTCGTGTAAGTGTATTGCAAATATGGGGAGAAGTATTATAAAAGGATCAAGTTGATCTAAATATTAACCGTTGGGTTAATACTAAAAGAAGAACTCATGTAATAGGTAAAGACATGCTTATCATCCCAACATAAGATCAACCAAATTCTTTGAGAGATGGTCCTAAGAATATCCCAGACATTCCTACTTCTATTGTTCTTTCTAATAATAAGCCTATAGACATTTACATTCCTATAACTATTAAAAGGGAATCCAATCATGTACCAACCATCCCATTACTAAATATTTATCTTACCAAAAAATTTTTAATAATCATATAGCTTTTACCTCTAAGATATCTCAATTGTTTGTTCCAATAAATATTCAGGAAGCTCTAGGTGATTCAAATTGAAAGTTAGCAGTTTATGAAATAAATGAATGATGTAAAGAAAAATGACACTTAAAAAGTAGTTGACTTACTAAAGGAAAAAAATAAAGTAGGGTGTAAATGGGTGTCTACGATTAAACACAAAGATGATGGGAGCATAAAAAAGTACAAAGCAAGGTTTGTGGTAAAAGGCTTCATATAAACATACAACATTGACTAACATGATACATTTCCTCTAATAGCTAAAATAAACTTAATTCCAGTGTTATAATTTTTAATAATGAATTTTAACTAGCTTTTATATCAATTGGACATTAAAAAAGCTTTTCTAAATTGAAACATGGAAGAGGAAGTCTTTATGAGAATGTCACCTGGGTTTGAAAAGGGGATTGATAAATATAAAGCCTATAGATTTTATTTTTTATTTTTAAAAGTCTTCAGAAAGCTCTAGGTGATTCAAATTGAAAGTTAGCAGTTTATGAAATAAATGAATGCTATAAAGAAAAATGGCACTTAAAAAGTAGTTGACTTACTAAAGGAAAAAAATAAAGTAGGGTGTAAATGGGTGTCTACGATTAAACACAAAGATGATGGGAGCATAAAAAAGTACAAAGCAAGGTTTGTGGTAAAAGGCTTCATACAAACATACAACATTGACTAACATGATACATTTCCTCTAATAGCTAAAATAAACTTAATTCCAGTGTTATAATTTTTAATAATGAATTTTAACTAGCTTTTATATCAATTGGACATTAAAAAAGCTTTTCTAAATTGAAACATGGAAGAGGAAGTCTTTATGAGAATGTCACATGGGTTTGAAAAGGGGATTGATAAATATAAAGCCTATATATTTTATTTTTTATTTTTAAAAGTCTTTTATCACTTTAAACAATTTCCTATAACATAGTTTTAATGTTTGGAAAAGGCCATAAGATGTCATGGTTATTATCAAAGTCAAGTAAATCATACTATGTTTTATAAACATTCAGAAGAAGGTAAAATTGATATCTTAATTGTTTATGTGGATGACATAATCGTGATAGGTGATGACAATGTCGAGCTAGAAAGACTTAAAAGGAAACTTAATAATGATTTTGAGATCAATGATTTGGGTGCTTTAAAATGTTATATTAGAATGTAATTTTCCAAATCTAAGAAACGTATATTTATCACTCAATATAAATATATACTTGATTTATTTGGTGAAACAAGGTTGTTGGGATGCAAAATAGCTAAAATGTCAATTTAAGCCAACTTAAAGCTCCAACCTACCAAAACTAAAAAAAAGTGGTGAATCAAGAGCAATACCAAAGACTCATGGGTAAATTAATTTATTTGACCCGTACATGCTCAAATATAGCCTTTGTAGTAGGTATGGTATCATACATTCACCAGGCACAGAACATTTTGATACTGTTAATAAAATCTTTAAGTACTACTTGAAAGGAACTTCTGGAAGAAGTTTGTTGTTTAAGAAACATGGATATTTACAAATTAAAGCCTACACTAATATAGATTAGGCTGGAAGTAGTTAGAAGTATAACTAATAGAAGATCAACTTCTTGTTATTGTACTTACGTTGAAGGGGATTAAGTTACTTGGTGAAGGAAAAAACAAAATGTAATGCAAAAGCTGAATTTAGAGAAATTGCACATGAGATTTGTGAAGTTATGTGGATTAAAAGGTTTTTAGAAGACTTGAAGTTTATTAACTCATCGCTCATTAAGGTATATTGTGATAATAAAGCAACCATCTTAATTTCTTATAATCTATTTCTTCAAAATAGAATATAACATTTGGAAATTGATAAGTATTTACCATCTTAATTTTTTATAATCCAGCTCTTCCAAATAGAATATAACATTTGGAAATTGATAAGTATTTTATCCAGCAAAATATTGATAATGAATGATTTGTGTGCTGCATGTTCCAACCACTGAACAAATTGTTGATGTACTTATGAAAGGACTTCATAAGAAACAATTTGACTTCTTGATCAGTAAGTCGACAATGAAAGATATCATCAACCTAGATTAAAAGGAAGTGTTGCAAAATAAAATAAAATAAAACTCTATATTAGGTCGTATATAAATTTGGTAATATTAGTCAACTCTTATAAATCAGGAGTCACTCCTAATTAGGATATACAATTTGATTTTGTTCTTGATTTATGCTTTGTATTCTCCTTAAAATAGGAACTTTGTATAGACTATTTTGATTCAAATTAATTATTGATTTCTAAAGAATACTCTTTGTCTACATGGAAGCTATGATATTTGGAGTTGTAAAAATTTTAATTTTTTTTTTGATAATCTTATCATTATGGTCCACGGTATCCTTGGAATTAACATAGATTGAAAGTTTAGAGCGTGGCAATTTGTTAGAACTTTATCTCATAAGCATCAAGTTCTGCTTTATGCTTTCTTTATTTGTCAAGATAAATATTGTTTTGGCCCTTTCTTTATTACTATTCTACCAAATTCCTTTGTTTTTAATTTTTATTTTTAATTCTAATTTCTCAGTTATATTGATTTTTTAAAAAAAGTCAAAAAAATCAAAAAGAAAAAAAAATAAGAAAAAATAGTAAAAGAAAAAAAAAGTACCGTGACAGCACAAAAAAAAAAAGAAAAAAAAAAGTGAAACTAGCAAAAAGAGATTGATCGATACAACACTAGACTACCTATATTAACAATAGTTTGTGTTATCCAAGTGTTCTATCACCATCGTTAAATAATCTAGTCGGTAAATTACTCAATATTTTGATTTGTTGAATTTTACTTTTTTTGATTTTACACTTATCATTCAAGGTTGTCATTAATATTAAAAAAAAAAAAATAATAAGAATACCTCACCTTGCATTTATACCTATTATTTTTATTATCAACCTTTTTCATCATTAATATCGAGCATCTAGTCTTATTTGTTAATCTTGAGTCTTTCTTAGACTTGTGGGAAGTTTAGACATTGTGTTTTGTTAATAATTTACTCTTAAAAGGTCTAGCATTGCATGCTTATAGTTTTCATAGTGTATTGTGATTTTGATTAATCTCCACATTAAAAAAGAGGGGAAATTGCAATTAGCTTTATTTTTTATAATATAATTTCACTTGTAAGAATCACTTGTGATCTCAATTTCATTTCTAAGTTAGTGTTGCATGCATTTATGTTATAATCATCTAGTGTCCAGCCTTGATTCTATAATTACCATAGACCAACCCCTAGTAGTAGTCTTGGAGCCATTTAAGGAGAACTACAACTTATGCAAACTCAATTGACCAACATGTCTAAAAGAATTGAACCCTAAAGTGTTCACAAATAAGGCATCCAAAGATGAGTAAAAATTACATCAATAACCATTATAGGCCAGTTCATCAAGGAAAACACCAATGTAACTATCATTTAGGTTATTCTAGTCATGATAATCCTGATAAGCGAGTCATAAGATATAATGAAATAAAGGCCTTGATGTTTGATGAATGTCATAATGTCATGACTTTTGGATTTTTTAGTAGGTGGATTTATGACATGAATCACTTCTTTAATTGATATAAAAAAAGTTAGATTTGCTAAAATAAAACTCATTGATATTGCCCGACTTCATTGAGAAAATATTGAGGACTATTTATAGATGAGAGGTAAGCCTTCAATCATTAATTGGAATGAAGTTAACAAAAATTACAGGAAAAGTGCTTATCTTATTCTTATAAAACTAAACTTGTAGACCAATTGAACAATCCTAGACAAGAGCACAAATCTATTAATGAGTATATAGTATAATTAAATAATTACAAAATAAGATATGCCATTAAAGAAGATAAAGCCATGACTTTGAGTAGGTTTTGTGTGGGTTTGAATGATGATCTTAGAAAAGAAATTGTGTTTAAAGTGTTTCCACTCTTGAGCAAACTTATACCTTAGTACAAAACTACAAGTTAGTTACTAGGAGTTACTAGATGAAACATTAGAAACTACATAGTACTTTAAGCCTTCTATAATACCCTTGTCAGGTTTCAATTTAGGAACAATAGTTCATTGTTAGGTGTTCCGCCCCATAGATGTAATCCTAGTAGTGCCCAACTTTATAAGAAAGATAACGGTCAACGAGTCATCAATAAAATGCCTAGGATGAGTTCAAATGTTCAATATGCTAAATGTCAATGTTTTGGTCATATCTTTGTTAATTGTACCATTAAACCTTTAGTCATCTAAGAATATAAGGATATAGGTAAAAATAAATATTGTAGTAATCAAGTGTATAAGCCTAATCTGAAGGATTTTAATGACTTATATAAAGATGATATGTAAGAAAAGAGACTTAACACAATGAGTCTAAATAAGTATGAGAATAAGGTTAAGAAAAAGTCTATTACGTTTGTTTTAGTTATAGATGAAGTTTTAGGAGAGTCTTTAGTGGAATTGTCTGAAGATGTAAATATGGTCTTATAAGAGTTTTATGATATTAGTCCTTCTAAATTATTTGCTTCATCACCTCTCATACTTGTTTTCTAGCACATTATATGTCTTAAAAAACATGATGAGCTCTATGATCCTTTTATCCTTTACACGTGACGAGGAAGATAAGGATAATCCTCATGTACTAGGTTGTCTCAAAACTATATCTACTCAGGTTTCAAATAATGTTTATTTTATTTCATACCCCCAATCATATAATGTTAATAGTTACAAACTTAGAAACCTACAGATCTTAATCTCATATCTCTTCAAATTAATATGCTTGATTCAGCTGAGATTTTTACAAGTAAAGCTCATAATTTGCATGTTAAGAACATAAAACAAATTCAAAAAGTAATGAACAATACAAATTTCAAGTTGATTTACATTTGAAAAATTCATATTGGTCCCTTAAGTTTCAAAATATTCTTACTTAGTTCCTATTGTTTTAAGTTTTTATGTTATGGTCCAAAACTTTATTTTTATTAAATTTCAATTCATAGATATTGAGGTAGGACAGGAAAGTAAACAAAAAGGGAAGAGAAGAAATAAAGTATTTGGTCAACCACTAAAAAAAACAATCTTTATGTTAATGGGTTTATTTTTTAAAGGGAAGTTCAATGTAGGTGGTTTTTCCCTTCAACCAAGCAAAAGCAAAAGTTGACCAGGATTTATGAATTTTGTTTTAAGTCAATTTGATTATTTATTTTTTTGTTTTTCAAGTGATTATATGATGTTTTTGGGTTGAAAATGATTTTATTGAGTTTTCTAAGATGTTTATAGAATTTTTGAGTGAAAACAAGATGAAATATGACTTTTAAAGTTTAAAATGCCAGGACTTTGATTTTCCAACCATAAGAAGTGGCCAGAATTTGAACAAGTGAACAACATGTCATCTATCCAAGCATTATACTTGTCATCTAATCAATTAAAAAAATATAAATAACACATTGTCTGCCCGATTAAAAAAAAAAACCCTAAGAATGCAAGCCTAGGTTTTTTATTACACTAGGTGTACAAGCATGAATTTCCAAGCCTAAGCAACTCCTAGCCTTTATATATATATATATATATATATATATATATATATATATATATATATATATATATATATATATATTCCTAGCGTACTAGGGCTTTATTCTTGAGACCATGCATTTTTCCTTTATTTATTGATTTCTTTATAATAATGTTTTCTTTTATTAAAACCATTACAATGATATTTGAAAAATCATCTAACATTGCAATGCTTTTTAAATAAAAATTAGCATCTTTTATTGTAATCTTAACAATTATTTTATAAGTAGTTATATATGAACCAATCATTTATATTTTTTAAACAAATTCTCATTAATATTCAATAAAAATAAAATATCTTAGAAAATCTATCCATAATTATAAAAATAAAATCCCCACACCTTTTTTATCTAGGCAAATCTAACACAAAATCTATAGATATATCAACCCAAGATTCATTAGGCACTGGCAAAAGAGTATATAAACCATGAGGTAAAACTTTAGACTTAACTTGTCTACATACTATTTTTTTATCACAAATTCTTTGCATATCTCTTTTCATCTTAGACTATTGAAAAGGTTCATGCAAAACATTTAAATTCTTAACAAATCCAAAATGTTCCATTAATCCACCCTTATAAGCTTTAGCGTACGTGTATGGTATCGCGATGATCATCCTTCTAGATCAAATAAAGGGACATGGTTGTGTATAAGGAAGATAATATCACATCTAATACACCATTTTTAAGGTAAGTTGCATTGTTTAATTTTCTGATTATTACTAAGACTTTGTTGTGTTTTTCTAACCATTTATTTGTCTATTAGTTAAAGCAAATTCACCTTAATAAGGTGGATTGTGGCTTTACAAGTCAAACCTAGCCATTCTAAAGTCAAAATATATTTTATATTTTTGTTTCCCTTAATACTAGGTATACATCTTATGTATAAGTTCATAAATTCTAATATTAAAAATAAACAAATTTTTTTTTTTTTATGGTTCTGAAATTTAGGCTGAATTCTAATGGATATTTACAAAATAGTTGTAAAATCCATTAATTGATTTTTTTCTTAAAAAACTAAAGAAAATATTTTTAATTTTACAAAAATTTGCATGAAAATTATCTTAGAATTTGACCATATACAATTTAAAACATAAATCTATTTTTTTTTTTTAAGAAGGATTTTTATTGTTTTTATTTTTTAAAAAAAAACTAGTTTATTTAATATAAAAATATTTCACAATCTCAAATATTAAATATAAAAGGATAAAAATGGTATAAAAGACCTATATGTGTGTATTTGGTTATTGTGATATTTATGCTTTTATTTTATTAAATAAATGGTGTGATTATATGTTTTTTTTATGTCTGTTGTGTAGTTGTATATTGATTGTTTTCTTTATTAAATAATCAACTCGGAGATAATATGATCCATAATAGGGTTTTATCCTCTAGATATTGAGACTTGTTATTTTTATATAAAAAAAATTTAAAAAAAGTTTTTGTTTTGTTTTTACCAAAGAATCAATATAAGGATAGTATGATCCATAAATGGATCTTATACTCAAGAAGTTAATACTTTATTTGTTTTCACATAAAATATTTAAAAAGTGTGTTTTTGTTTTTTTAATTGAAGAATCAACTCGAGGAAAGGTATGATTTTTAAACTTTACTATCTTTTGTTAATTGAGACTCTGTTATTTTCATCATAAAAGTTTGTTTTGAAAGGTGATTTTAATAAGACTTTCTTTTTTAAAATGAAAATCATGTAAATATTTATCTAATACTTACATATAAATATCATTTTATAATGTGTGAAATGTTTGTTTTTTCTTGGGTCTTGGGGTACATTCTCATAATTATAAAGAATGGACTTCTGTTAAATTAACATGACATCACAAACATCCATTGAGTGTAAGTGATAGCTTTTTAACCCATTCTGAACATGACCAAATAAAATAAATCTAAGCTCAATTTATTATTCACTTTCCTCTCGGATCCAACGCTTGTATTTCAAAACAAACTTTTATGATGACCAAATAAAAACAATCATAGATTCATAATCGACATTCCCTCTCTTATAACCTTCCCCTTCTAGTCTACCACTTTACCCTTTTCTTTCTTACATGTTGCAATGTCCTTCTTTGTCTTTGGCTATTGTCTGTTGTCTCTACCTTCTCTTCTCTTTATAAGATTCTTAATTGGTTATTGATCATAATATATTGATGATCCATTGAATATTTGTCCATTACATGACTTATAATGGATTTGTATCTTTTTTTCCTTAATTATAATTAAATCATGTTCAATTTGATTAGTTTTAAAAGATGTACTTAATCTTGTTTTTTTGCTTATGTGAGTAAGAAATAGATCCTTGGTTTAGTCAGTCATTTGTTCTCTTTTATCTTATGATATGAAAGTCTTGTTCTTATCTAGTATCATCCCTCGTCTCTCTTATTTGATTTTTTGTTTATTTAGATGGATATTCATAGATCATGTGTGATGTAATTTCTTTGTTCTAGACTTTTAGTAATATTTATTAACAAAAACAACCTAGGCAACCATGTCTTTTCTCTTGCCAGTCATATGGCTTGTTAGCATACATAGACTTGGTGGATTATTTTCATTCTCTATAGATCCGTATTAATAATAATAGTTTATAAAAAATTTAGAATAATTTTTTAAAATTTTTAGCATACTAGCAAAATTCTTACAAGTTAGTGAAATTAAAAAATGTTTCTCTTGCAAAGTTATTTGTTCTATTAAACTCCAATGTAGAGCTTTAGACTCAATAATGCTCTTACCTTAGTATATTCGGTACTAGATTACTAGACTAGAGCCTTGGGTTAAATTTGATTAGTTAAGAATGTTAAATTGGTTTCATAGCAATTACCCAACAACTCTAAACATCTAACTAATTTTCCTTGTTTAATTTTTATGCCGACAATGACACATTGATTTTTTTTATAAAAAAAAAATATTATATTCCTTTTGCCATATAAATGATCTAAATAACAAAAACTTCCTAGACCATAAGTTTCAAATTACTTCCTTTGTAGATGAATCACTTAATGCCCATTTCAATAATGTAGACTTTGATTGTTTTTAAGTTTGATATTTGGATTCCGTTTCCTATGTTGTCTTTTTGGAGCCCATCTTTTATTTTTATTGTAGAAGTAAAATTGTCTTTTAGACGTAACACTTATATTTTTTGCAAGTATTGGTTTAAATAATTCATTTTAGTTAAAAAATCATAATACATATTAATGTAATAGTTGCAATTAATTTTATTTCATTTTTTTCCTTAAAAACAAATCACATGGTTGAAAACTTATCAAGTGATGTTACTTTTGTGTCTTTTGCTCATGCAAGATCAAATGATCTAATATGAGCTTATGGGCAGGTGGTTGTTAGTGCAAAAAAATCAATTATATATGTTCATTATAGAAAGAAGATCAATGATGGTGGTATTACTAGTTTAGTATCACCTTGTTGGTATTAAAAGCCAATTTAAATCTTGTAAAAAAAAATCCCTCTAGGTGTGAAATAGAAAATGAAGCAATTGGTTGAAGACTTGATAACAAAAAAAAAAGACTTTGAACTAATGTTAGAAATTCTCAATCATTTTCCAATAATAAAATCAAAGAGGGTGATAGTGCAAATTTTGCTTGAAGTGATATTGGTTCTCGAGCAAATAAAAGAGTGACAACGCAAGACATAAGTGCAACCAAACATACGCTAACATTATTAGCTCAACAAACTATATCGAGTTCACAAACTAACATTAAAAGTGTAATGGCTTCTAAAAAGAATAAACATAATGCAAGTGTTATGACAAGATGGTGGTATGATATTAATGCACCATTTAATGATGCTAAATCATACTATTATCAACCAATGATAAATGTCATAACATCAATGAAACTTGGTTTTAAAGGACCATCATATCATGATTTAAAGGGATCGTTTTTAAAAGGCTCAATTCATGATGTCCATGAATACCTTTTGGGAATCAAAGCTAACTAGAAAATTTTATAGATGTTATATTATTGTGGATAATTGGTCAAATAAGAGGAATATACCAATTATGAATTTTCTAGCTTATTTTTCAAGGTACACCATATTTTTCAAGTAAGTTAACACTTTAGATTTTCAAAAAGATAAAGAGACATTGTTTAAAATGTTGCCTGAAGTTGTCAAAGAAGTAGAACTAGAAAATGTTGTTCAATTTATTAGTGACAATGAGTCTGCATTTAAGGTTTTACAACAAAGATGTGACACTTTCTTTTGGTCTTCTAATGTTGGTTATTACCTTAATTTGATGTTATAAAATATTGCTGATTCAAATACTTTCTAATGATTTATGAAACTATTAAAAGGTAAGAAACATAACTAAATTTATATATAATTATGTAAGGGTTTTAGCTTTAATGAGGAAAGACTTTACTAATGGAAATGATCTATGTTGTCTTGGCATTATGAGGTTTGCTACCCATTTTTTAAGCACTCAATGTTTACTTAAGTTTAATTAAGAGCTTCAACAAATGTTTACTTGAAACGGGTAGAATTAAACCATGGTAAAAGCAAAGTTGGAAAGACAGTAGTTGTTATAACTTTACAAAATAAAGACTTTTGGCCTCAATATGAACATATAATCAAAATTATTGAGCCTTTGGTGTGAGTTCTTTAATTAGTAGATAGTGAAGAAAAACCAACAATGGGTTACTTGTATGAGGCAATGGATAAAACAAAAGAAACCATCAAGACAAAGTTGAAAGATAAAGTATCTCAATATGAACTATATATTTAGGTAATTGATGCTAGATGGAATAAGCAACTCCATCGTCCATCACATGCAACAAGTTGTTTTCTTAATCCTGGAATCTATTTTAGGCCTTATTTTTCAAAACAAAAGGAGGTTACTTGAGGTTAGCTCAACATAATTATTAGATTGGTCCCTGATTATGACACTCAAGATGCAATTAGTGACCAACTTGAGGAATATAAGAAAGCAACTGGTGATTTTGGCATGTCTTTAGCTATTTGGCAAAAGAAGAAGTTAAATCCAGGCAATAACTTTTATTGTTGATATTTTTTTAAATATAAATGTTTTTTTATATCTATAATATCTAATTTATTGAACTTTGATTTTAATTAGTGGCATGGGAAGCAACTTGTCAATGATACTCTAAAACTTTAAAAGTTTGGAATTCGAGTTCTTAGTTAGTGTTACAGTGCAATTGGGTGTGAGAGAAATTAGAATATATTTGAATTCATCCATTTTAAAAGGCAAAATAGGCTCGAGCATAAGAAACCAAGTGATTTGGTTTTTGTTCGTTACAATTTGAGAATTCAACAAAGATCAATATTATCATATTAATAATAATATTGAAAATAATTACTATTATTTTCATTAACATTTGTATTATCTTTTAAAATTAAATTTATCGCTAATATATATATATATATATATATATATATATATAATTTATATTTATGTTGTTTTCTTTCATATTTGTACTTTATAGGAATTTAAGCCAAACAAAAGATGTTTTAGATTTTGTTAGCCTTGATAACATTAACCTATTAAATGAGTGAATTTGTGAAGAATAAAGCCTTATATGGAAAGAATATAAGTTGGGAAACTATTTACATACATTTTCTACTTTGACTTTAGATGATGAATATATGTATTTTGATGATGAGGATTAGCTCAATGAAAATGATCATCTATTAAAATGTCTTATTGATGATTTTTCTAACATACTACTACAAGATTAAGATCCTTATTTTTAAGTTAATAGTGGAGATAATGTTTGATTTATGTTTTCTTTTTGTACTACAACATTTTACTATATCAATATTTTGATACTTTATATTGAATTATTTGAAGTTAAAGTTCTTTTTAGTCCTGAGTATTGATTATTTAGGAATGTCTTACATTTTAAATTTATATTTAGATACTTGATATTGTATTTATATTATATAATTAAAGTTAATTTATTAAAATTTAAACTTAAATTAATATTTTAAATTATATATATACACACATATATTTTTTGTATATTTTAGGGTATGTTTGAGAATGGAGTACAAATCGTGTTCCTTCAAATTTTAAATTTTTTTTAGCTAAAAATTATTTTTTTATGTTTTTAGATCGTTTTGATGTACTGATATTAAAAATAATTTTTTAAAAATAAAAAAAATATTATTTTGATATATTTATAAACAAAAAAAACACTTTAAACCAAGGTTGTGAAAAACGCTTTTTTGATATAACACAAAATATACAATATAACTTCAATTGTAAACTTGAATCGTAAAATTGTAAGTAAAATATTTTAACTAGTTATATATTAACAATTTCAATCGAGTAGTACTTAATAATATAACATAATTAAAATAAAAATAAAATAAACAATAAAAAAGTCCAAACATCTTTATTTTATTCACATTAATTCATCTACTTCTTGAACATATCAACCCACTTATTTCGTTATTTACAAGAAATGAATCCCTTTAAATTTTAATAGACTATTTAATATTAATTACTTCAAAGATCAAGCATGTTAATTTACAACTTTTATTCTATATATTTATCAGCTAAAATAGAGTAATATATTAATTGATATGTTAATAATTTATATAAAAAATTATTAAGAATGAATAGGTATTTTAATTTTAGAGAAATGAAATGTAAGACTAACTTGTATCATTAAAAAAATTATAATAATTATAGTCAAAATCAAGCTCTTGATCATTAAATTGCACAAATTTTACGAGATATAAATTTAAAATAATAAAAATATAAAGATGCAGATTACCAGAATATATAATATTATATTTTTTTAAAACTTGTAAAATTAGTTTAATTTTACCAAATTTAAATAAATTTAATTAATTTTATTAATTATCAAGTCTTAATCTAATTTAACATGTTGAGTACACATTAACTTATAAAATTTAAATAAAATTTTAAGGTTCAAGTCGTATTTTTAACAATATTGCTTTCAACTATAACTACACATCCAGCACATTACAAAATACTTATTACGACCAGTGATAAAGTAGCCGTGACTTTGTGAGACCTAAGCTAACAGCATCGCATCATTCAGTCGACAAAACAACAAAGTGAACAGACAAAACTAAGCACTCTTTTTTGGCTTCACTTTCTTTGTAGAATCTGACAACCCCAGAAAAAGAGCTTCAATCTATGGTCTCTGAGTAAATGGCGTCAACTATTTTAACAAAGAGTCTATTGGGTCGTCGCTTGATTCATTCCTCCTTTTCTCTTTCCCATAAAACCCCACAAATCTTTACATCTCTCTTCCATGTGAGTCACTATCTGTTGTTTAAGTACCTGGGTTTTGCTTAATTCTATGATTATTTATCTGGGTGTCTCTTTTTTTTTTTCCTGCTTTTGAATTGGTGGTAGTGTTGAATAGTTGATTGATTCTGGAGAAGGGGTTGTCGATTTAGTAGTAAGAAGTAGGGTTTTTGAAGTGCAGTTTTAGTGATTGGTTTGGGTAAATTTTGTGACTTTATTATGAATATTAAGCTTGAATTACTTGTGTGGAATTTTATTGGTGTATCAAGATGAGAAACCTTCAATCTATTAGTGTTGAATATATGAACTGATTTTAAGTCTTGAGCGTGCTAAAGTTCAAGCATTGTTATCAACTGTAGTTATATAATTGTTTTAGTTTTTCTAAACACTGTAATTTTTTTTTCAATTTTTTTTTGTTGCATCGTAAAGGTTTAATCTCTGCTATTCTGAAAAGAATCGTGCTTTGTTATTGTCATGGGATTCTTTACCTGTTAGGGGTATTGTGCTTTGTAATTTTTTGTGCACTTGGTAAAAGTACCTAGCTTGATATTTGTTTTATTGCATTTGCATTATTGCTGGTTACTTGGAGCATACTGACCGAACTTTAATGTGTTTTTCTTTTGTTTCACATTACGTTCAGGGGAGAACATTTCAGAAAAGAGCTGACCCCATCCATACATCATATAAGACATCTCAGTGGGTTCGTTGTGTAGTTGGGACAAGAGCTAATTTCTCGACGCAATCTTTATCTTTGAACGAACCTGTTGTCTCTGTTGATTGGCTCCATGCGAACCTCCGGGAGCCTGACATGAAGGTACCTGCTAGTTCTTTTTTATAGAAAAGCTTCCCATCAAATTTATAAGAAGTAGGTCATGCATTTCATTTCATCAGAAGAATTGATTTTTCATTTGAATTTCTCACACTTATGTAAGAATATTCTGTGCACCCAAAAGATGAATGTAGTTGCATGACAGTATTTTTTGTTTTGTGGAAGAAATGCTAAAAATGATTCCATTGTTGTCTCTTTGAGAATCTTAGGATTAAAACCTCATTTTTGGCTAATAGCAAACAATTTTTGCCTCCATTCAATGAAGAATCAAAAGAAAAAGCATCATGATCTTATTTAAATTTTCTTTGAGTTTATGTAAATAGGAAATGTTCCTTGATGCCTGCATTAATAAATTTCACACTTGAGTTATCAAAAGAAATTACACCCTTCATCTCTCTAAACTGGTCATGCTATGTAATTATCAGTCTATGGTTTCTGTTCATCTCATGGAATATTTTATTGTAGTCTAATACATTTGAATCCATTTTAATTGATTTTTTTACATCCTAAACATGGTCACACATCATTCTGTCATACATTGTTATATTCAGGTGTTGGATGCATCTTGGTACATGCCTGATGAGCAGAGGAATCCAATTCAAGAGTATCAGGTCTGATGACTATGATTTAGTTTTGAATTTGTTTTAATTTGACTATTTTATTGACAATCTAAACTGATCTTAATAATTAATTTTAGGTTAGAATTTCATAAATATTCTTTTATATTCCACTGAAAATATGCTCTTTTTCTTCTTTCAGTCTTCAAGATATTGATGTTAACTCATATATTTTCCTTCAATGAATAACCTGGTCTACTAAACTTGCTCCATACAGGTTGCTCACATTCCTGGTGCCCTGTTCTTTGATGTAGATGGAATAGCAGATCAAACTACAAATGTAAGATGCCCTCTCTTTATTATTTGTTATAAATATTTAAAGTTTGGGCCTAGATTTGCTAATGCTTCTTTTCCCCTTTTTTATCATTTGAATCATCTTTAAGAATGCATTGTATTTTGTCCGTATACAAGAACCACCCCTGTTATAGTTCATCTTGTTTACTTCACAAGTGATATTCTATAGTTTATTATTTTAATTATTGATTGTACCTTTTCCATTTTATCCCTTTGCTTATCTTGTAAGAACAATTACTTGTATCAGTTGCCACACATGTTGCCATCAGAGGAAGCTTTTGCAGCTGCTGTTTCTGCTCTTGGTATTGAGAATAAAGATGGATTGGTGGTTTATGATGGGAAAGGTATCTTTAGTGCTGCTCGTGTTTGGTGGTAAGTTGTGGGGTTTGATAATGTGCTGTAGTTTTGTGGAATCTAAGTACTACTTTTATGGTTAGTTGTCCATTCTAACATAATTTTGATTAAATGACAAGGATGTTTCGAGTCTTTGGGCATGAAAAGGTCTGGGTGCTAGATGGAGGTCTGCCAAGATGGCGCGCTTCAGGATATGATGTTGAGTCTAGTGCTTCTGGTGATGCTATCTTGAAAGCTAGTGCTGCCAGTGAGGCAATAGAGAAAGTATATCAGGGCCAGACAGTAAGTTCGTTACTCATATATATCCATATGTGCATGCATTATATTTTTAATAAATAATAGTATGATAAAACATGGCATGAACAAGGTATTTTCAAATTGCTTATGTAGCTTTTCCATCCTTGTTTTTTTTATAATTAGAAAACTGAGAATATCAAGAAATGCCCTATTGAACAATCATGCATATGGATAAATGTATCTGCATGCATGGATATATATATATGTTTCTATATCCTGCATGGTCTATTTGCAATTTATAATTAATAGCACATATGATTTGTTCTAATTTTCAAATTCGTTATTTATAATCAATAGCATATATGGTTTGTTCTAATTTTCAATCATGTTATGATAAACTCTAATTGACTGTATGTTTTTATGACAGGTAGGACCAATCACATTTCAAACAAAGTTTCAGCCACATCTTGTCTGGACACTTGAGCAGGTTGGTTACTATTTTTCAGTTGCTTATGTTCTAATGACAAAACTACAAAGATACATTTTTTTAATCAGTCATTAGTGATGTTATAAGCAATATATGTACATTATATTGAATGGCTGGATATGATCGTGTAGCTTTGGCATTGGCAATTTGATATAACAACTACATTAGACCATTGACTTGAAGAGTGGTTGATATTCGTTTTACATTTGTAGGCACTTTTAAGAATGCCATAGATAAAACTTAATTCATGCATGTGTGACTTGTGGAGTAAATTGATGAATTAACAATTTTGGCAATAATCTTCTAAGGTAAATAGGGAGAGGCAGCTCTTAGCCTTTGATGGTGATGATAAAACTGATGGTAATCCCTAACGTAACAAGTTTGTTCTTTTAGTTAGCAGTGATATCAACATGAATTTTTTAGTTTAATTGAAATTCACTGACAACTTTAAATTATTTTTATCAAACTGTTTTGAGCTTTACGTTAAAAGATCTTAAATTTGGGTATTGAAATCAAGTGGTTTATAATTAAGTTCTCTCAAAAGAAAAGGGTGAACTTGAATTTGATGATAATGTACTGCAAATCATTCTCACTGTGTAGTGGTAACATGACATCCTATAACATTGCTTGTTGTCAGAGGGTTTTGGTCTGAATACCTCTCCTTGTGAAAGTTGCTTTCTTTACATAGAGACTGTTGCACATTACAAGGCTGAAAACCAGCCATTTCATCAGACTATACAAGGTAAGAATAAAGCCTATCAATTATATACCTATATACTATATATAGCTAGACTAAATTAGGCAGCACATATCGAGTTGTCAATTCTACTAACAACCCCCCTCAAATCGATGTTGGGTGATCGAGAAGCATCAATTTGTCAATCAAGTACTGATGATGAGGATGAGAGAGAGCCTTAGTGAAAACATTAGTGGTTTGGTATTCATTGGAAATGTGTGGAAGAGTAATCTCCTGAAAAGCCAAGGCTTCACGAATTGAATGACAATTCACTTTAATATGTTTGGTGGGCTGATGAAAAATGAGATTGGCAGCAATCTAAATAGCATGGTATTATCAACATGAAGTGGAGTAAGAGTAAGCTATGGAACACTAACAACCTGTGAAGCCATACAATTTCAAAACAGTTAGACAATATAGTTTGATATTTAGACTCAGTTGATGACTTTGAGACATGAACCTGCTTCTTACTCTTTTAAGAAATGAGAGCATCACCAAGGAACATGCATCAACCCATAACAAAACGATGAGTATCCACACAACTAGCCCTATCAGCATCATTAAAGCCCTCTAACTGTAAAGAATTCCCTGAAGGGAAGAACAAGTTGTAACAAGATGTCCCTTTGAGACATTGAAGAAGATGACAAACAACAACCATATGTATCTGGTACAAAGCTTGCATAAATTGATTGATTTGCTAAACAAAAAACAGGATATCAAGTTGAGGTCAAATAGTTCAAACTACCTACTAGTTGTCAATACATTGAGGGATCAGATAAGGGATCACCATTCGCCTTATGTAACTTCAAATTTACCTCTATAGGAGTAAGAACTTAATTATTGTCTTGAAAGCCAGCTAAAGAAAGAAGTTCTTGGGTATACTTATGCTGATGTAAGAGCGTGCTATTTGAACAAGGTTGAACCTGAAGTCTAAAAAAATTCTGTAGAGGACCAAGATCTTTCATATGAAAGGAAGATTTGAGGCGCTGTTGGAGCTGGTCAATTAACTAGAGATCAAATCCTGTGATCACAATATCATCGACATACACAAGAAGTATAACGATCCCAAGGGTAGTCTTGCGAAAATATATTGACTTAGAGTGAAAGCGAGATGCAGTAGAGTAGTACGAAACTTCTCAAACCATGCTCGTGGTGCTTGCTTCAACCATACAGAAACTGCTTTGAGCAAAAAAAACTCAACAAAAGATGAAGGAAACAAGCCAAGAAGAGGACACATAAATAGTTCTTCCATTTGGTCACCATGTAAAAATACATTCTTCTCATCCATCTTATGAAGTGACCATCCTTTTGAAACAAAAATGGCCATAACAATGAGGACAATAGTAATTTTTGGCCGTAGAAGTAAATGTTCCCTTGTAATCAAGCTTATACTCCAGTAGGACAAGGGACAATGTCCCAAGTATGATTTTCTTCAAGAACCTGAAGTTCTTCCCACATAGCTTGGTGCTAACACTCTTGAGTATAAGCATGAGAACAAGACCTAGGCACAAAAGTATTATTAAGAGTAGCCTGTAGAGTGAAGAAGAAAAACCATACCAATCTGAGGGCTAGGAAACCCTAGTAGATTGGCAGCGCATATGCAATGCAGGATCAGTGGCAGTTTAGAGGAAGGAAGAGGCAGCGGGCGACGCAGCTGATGCACAATACCTGACTTAAAACGAGGAGTACTAGACATGTTCAAAATGAGGAAGCGAAATAGAGGAAGACACAAAATTAGGACAAGACAGAAAGAAATATTTATTTTTAAAAAGAAATCACATTGCATGAAATATGAAGCTTGTTAGCCTCTGCATTATAACACATAAACCCTTTATGAGAGTTACTATAGCCAAGAAAAGCACATTGAACTCAATCTTGTGATGTTTAGTGGTTGGTTAGTGAACAAAACAAACGCTATCAAAAACACGCAGAGAATTATAATCAGGAGGAACATCAAACAAACGATAATATAGAGATCAAGATGCAAAGTAGGAGAAGCCAGATTAATCAAATATACAATCGTTGATAAGGCTTCTAATCAAAATCTAGAAGGAACATAAGACTCAAGCATCAATACATATCTAACAAATGGTGATTATGATGCTCGGTGGCACTATTTTGTTGAGGGGTATAAGAACATGAATGTTGAGAGAAAATACCTTTTTGTTAGAGAAAAGATTGAAAAACATGAGACATGTATTCTCCTCCAAAATCTGAGCATAAGATCTTAATTTAGGTAGAAAATTGGGCTTCTACATAAGCAACAAAAGTTTGGAAGGTTAAGAGCACATTAGCTTTAGAACAAGGAAAATAGACCCACAGAAACGACTAGTATTGTCAATAAATGTCACAAAATACCTGTATTGAGCATGAGAAGGAACATGACTTGTATCCCAAGCAACAGAATGAATAATTTCAGAACATGTAGAAGTGCAACTACCCCACAAAGGAAAATGTAAAGATTTGCTATTGCCAAGTTTACCAGGAAAGAAAAATTATTTTTATTTTTTAAATAACCATGTTTCATAAAATGTGTCAGGATTACAGAGTTGGAATGACCCCATTTGTTATGCCAAAATTGGCTATTATTATTAGTAATAGTAGAACAACCAACATAAATTGAATGAGGAATGAAAAATGACTAAAGAGGAAAAAGACATCCCATTTTAAGCTCTTTTTGCTATCTCTTATCCCAACGCTTGATCCTGCACACAATGGCAACTAGAATGATCAATATGAAGAGAACAATTTTCTTCTACTAATTTTCTAACTGAAATGAGATTGGCAGATAAACCAGGATACTCAAAAGCATTAGTAAATGAAGACCCCATATTTCCGATCATAGGAAGAGTACTGCCATCGGCGATCTGCATATGCTGCTTACCATCATATTTACGAACATCATGTAAAACTGCCAGATTGCCAATCATGTGATTAGAAGCCATGGAGTCAATTAACCATGGAGAAGTAAGAAGATGTTTCTTACCTTGGAGACCAAGAGCTGAAATGGCTGAAATAATCATTTTGTTGAACATGTTTGGGAGTAATGTTGGAAGAACCCAGAACAATGGGTTGTACAGAATATGTAGGCAAAAAAGTGGACTGAACAACAATATGAGATCAGTTCTGAGGGTGGACATGACAATCCTTAATGATATGACCTTGCAATAATAGAATAATTTCTAGCTGCAAAATTTTTCAATGAGTCTAGTTTCCTTGCAACTATAACACTGTTGCGGAGATCTGGATCATCATCTTCCTTGAGTAGCGTAGGCTATACTAACCTTCTCAGAACTGCAAGCATTTTGAGCAAGGCCAAGCTGTGAGGCAAGATGTTCTTCACACAAGAGTCCACCCAAGCAAACATTCAAAGATGGGACATGTTGGTGATTGATACTTAGCTCGTACACTTTCAATCTCGGGTCATAGCTTCAATAATTGATCCTATTGGCTCTCAGATTGAACCGCTTATAGTGTTGCTAAAGTTGCTTTGGGAACCTGGGAGTGCAACAATCCAAAATAATCATTTTATAAATTAATAAAACCAGAATAAAATAGCTCAATAGTTTCTGATGTCTAATTCCAATTGAAACTTTTGAGTAGAATTATCTTGATAATAAATTCGTCAAAGGTAATCTAACATCTTCTTAGCAGTAGTGAACCCATGAATATTGCTGACTGTATGAGGTTCAACAAAACTTAGCAGCCAGGTAGCATTTTTGGCATCCCTACTTTCCCATGAATTAAGTTCCTTGGGATCAATGGGAGCTGTAGAAGACCAATCCAAATGACCCCATAACTCCTTCCCTTCCACAAACATATATATTTGGAATTCCTATCTAGCTTAATTCTTGCTAGTAAATTGAACAGTAGAATTTTCTCCTAACATAATAACCACAAAAAATTGATAGAAAAAAATCATCATAGCTACAAGACCTGCTGATAGCCACCAAACGAAAGATGACTGAAACTCTAAACTAAATAAACACCACACCATCGAGAAACCAAGAGACAATTGAGAACCAAGAGACAGCTAAGAACTCCACAATAAAAAACTAAACCTCCAACCAGAGAACCACTTCTGCCATTGCCAAAAAAAAAATATTGAAGTTCTGCTTTCTGTCGCTACCCACAGAAAAGTACCAGAAAAGAAACAAGGAACCAGAAATAAATAAATTCAGCCAAGCCAAGAGAATGCTATGAAGAGAATTTGGGGTTTTGATTCCATGCTAAAGAAGATTTTGGTCTGAATACCTGTTCTTGTGAGAGTTGCCATCCTTGTATAGAGACCATCGCACATTACAAGGCTGAAAATCAGTCATCAAGTTAAGAATAAAGCCTATCAATTATATGCCTATTACAATATATATTTCTGTATTAGCTAGACTAAATAAGATAGCACATATTGAGCCGTCAATTCTGCTAACACTTGTGAATTTTTTGTGGGTACTAGAATCAAACATTGAGTTATTTTAAACAAGTATCAGCTTGACATCAGGATAACACTGAAACAAATTCGAAATTGTAATGGAGTTTCTCCTTGATAAGTCTTGCATTCATTCTTCCATTCCTTGGAGTAAAAAGGTTGACAAGTTTGTGCATATTTTAGCTGGTGTCTTATTTGGTGTGGCCATGGATAAACTTTTAGTTTCTGTAACCATCTAATATGTCAGCAATCAGCAAAATTTAGTTATCTGCTTGACTTACATAGTCCTCAAAACATGAATGAATCTGCACTGTATGCTTTCTCTGGGCCAATTTTCAGGTTAAAAGTAATATTGAAGACAGGACTCATGAACACATAGATGCTCGTTCAAAGGCCAGGTATGTTCGGTGATTTTGTTTAATTGTATTAATGATAAATGGTATTCATATTGCGAATGCAATATTGTTATCTTAGTAGAATAATTATTCCGAATCTTCTTTATACTAAATGGCTTTCCCTGGAAATGTTATTGAATGATGCATTTGAGGTTTAGCTATTCTCTTAGTTTGAACTTTGTAGATTGGTAGGAAAGTATAAATAGCAAAAAACCATCACTAGTTTTAATTGATTAAAGTGCATGATAAAGTTTCAAGTAGGGTTTAAATATTATCTTACTTGTTAACATGCTTTCAACTTCCCTACACATTAAACTCTGGTACGTAATTGGATCTGGCGATTCATCTCAGTTTTTGTAGCCTAACAGCCATCACAGCGTTTGTCTTTGTGTAAGGCTCAACTTTCCAAACTCCCCATTCCATTCAATCTGCTAACTTAAATTAAATCATCCAACTATATCTTACTAAATTTAAACTGCAATCTCTACTTTTACTTCAAATATCAACATTCAACTCTTCTTATCAATGTGATCTAGGATTCTTTATTGAAGATACGATTTTGATCAAGGACATATGCTCTTCTTGCAGGTTTGATGGTGCTGCTCCAGAACCTCGAAAGGGAATAAAAAGTGGCCATGTTCCTGGCAGCAAGTGCATTCCATTTGCGCAAGTAATAGATGGACTTTACAGTGTTCTTAAAGTCATGATTATTTTTTAAGATGACAGGTGGTTCTCTCTATTTCCCTTTTCTTCATTAGCGTGTTTGTTTTTTGCAGCTGTTAGATTCTTCACAGACACTCTTACCAGTAGATGAGCTTAAAAAACGATTTGATCAAGAAGGTAAGGAAAAGAAGCTTTATGTTTCTGGGTGCCTGCCTAAAAACATTAGTTCCACAGATCGTGACCTTGACCATACATATCGGCATAGCTTTGCATAGCATGTAGAAGAAATCCATATCTCAGAATATGAAATGGTTTTTTTAATATTTTCATGGATTGGCCTTTTTTTTTTAGTTGATCAAATGGAGGTTTGTTAGATTTCTAAGAAAAAAAGTGATTAAAGAAAGGAAAACATAATTGTTATTTGTCAGAGTTTTCTGATTTCTGCCTATATACAACAAGACATGATGGGAAAACTGTACTTTAGCTGTCAGCATTCAGCTTTACTATCATTATCTTACACTATGCTCCTAGAGTATATTTCTGTTTGCTAATCTTTGGTTATTTGGTATCTGCTCAAGGTTTAGTGGATCTGACACAATTTTATACAGGCATCTCTTTGCAAAGCCCTGTTGTTACTTCATGCGGGACTGGTGTAACTGCTTGCATTCTTGCTCTGGTATTTATCCTTCCTATGTATTACAATCCATCCTGACAAATTTCATAAAAGTTTTTCCACTATGCGATGTCGAGCCTAGTGAGTGGAAAACCACGAAGCTCAAATTCTTGATTCTTGTTTCGCTTTTTCGGGGAAATTGTTGGCATAAATATAGTCCGATCTGGTTAAAGTGCAAATGACTCCGGCTCATGTCTTTCAGGGTCTCCATCGACTTGGAAAGTCAGATGTTGCAGTCTATGATGGATCTTGGACTGAATGGGGAGCTAATCCTGAAACACCTGTTGACTCTTCATAAATCTTACTAATGTATCAGATGTCAGCAGCCACATGCCTGGCGTGAAGTTTTCCTGTTAAATACTCAGATTGTGATGAAAGAGGTGATGCCTAAAACAGTTGGATATAAGAGTTGCATTTTTTTTTCTTTTGTCAATTTTGAAGTTTTAATTTGCATGTCGTGCTCCAAAACATTGGCGTCAAAATAAGAATAGAATAAAAGAGTTCTGAAGGAGAAATTGATTTTAAATCAATCCCTCTCTCCCCTAATTAGACTATGACTAGTCCGATTATTTACCACTACATTTAATACATGTTAATAGCTAGCTAGCTGTAATTTTCTTTTGAAAAACCAAAAGCACTATTAGTAATCCATGGAGTACTCTCTATATATAGCGAGTATTTGTAGGATACTATAATCATCTATCTCACATAAAACTTTCAACTTTCAAATAACATGGCATTGCAGCACATTTAATGACAAATATAATGCAATTTATAACAAAATCTAGAAAATAAGGGTATTGATAAGTCATTTTTAGCTCTTTTAGGAACAAATGATGCAAAAATCATAATTATTATTGATCAAAATGTGATGAAACTTGGGCTTACAAGAGTTTAAGTATTTTTAAAAAATTAACCCTAATTGATTTATTTATATAGGCTGAATTGATCCATTTACAAAACTAATAATAAACCTGAACTAGTAAGCTCAAACCCTAATCCAAATAAGTTTTGAATTCTAGTTAAAAACAAAGTATTAATTAAGTCCAAACAAGTCTTGGTTATAGTTGATGTAAAAGAAATAAGTTTGATTCCTATGATGTCGTGAGAAAAAAAAATGAAAAGAAAATATTGTAGGTTTGATACAAGGCTTATTTATGGCCTACAATGTTGTCCAATAATCCTAAGAATTAAAAGAGAATTTGTCGCCAAAGTAGTTTTCTAGATAAAAGATAATTTTAATTGCAGTTTTGTAGTTATCCTTTTTTTTTCTTTTTAAGGAAACTAGTTGTTGTCTTTATTTTTCTTTTTTTGTTGTCATTAATTTTCCTTGCAATATTAAGAAACATGATCAAAGTTGTTGAAATATTCTCCTAACACACTAGAAAACCTAATTGCCATATATGTTTTCCAATGCAACATAGATTCATTTGTTTTCTTTATTATGTTTTATCCTCACTTAACAAGGAAATAAATAAAATAATAGAAATAAATATTTTTCCCACACATAATGGAAAATCCTTAAAACACATGGATACTGAAATAAACAAGGCTAATCAAAATTAATACAAAAATTAGCAATCTTCTTGCTGAGAATTCATAACCTAAATAAAGTTGGATTATACCCCTCTAATGGATCTTTAAGATTTACCTTGGTCAAAACTTGTAAAACGAACCCATTCAATGTTTTTTTTAATGCCTTTGTTTTGAACTATGTAATTAGCTCATTTGACGCATGTAATTGGTCTTTGCTAGTGTGTCGGTTATCCACATTAAATGGTCTAATGGTGGTGTCTATTCTAACTATGTTATTATAGGTGTTGTCATTATTTAGAATGGGGGGAGAGAGATACATTTTTTTTTATTTTCTGTTCTTTTTGGTTTTATGTCAAGGTGTGGTGTGTGTGTGTGTGTGTGTGTGGTGGCAGTGGCTAGTGAGGGAGAATAAAAAAGGATTAATTTCTGTTCGTGGTGACCGTCAATAATAATGTAAGGAGAATAAAAGTATGTGCTTGTGATTTTTGAAAGATTAATATGTTTGACTATTAGTCGTAGTTAATGGTTGTTTTTAGAAAAAAGAGAGTGGTTGTGGTATTGACTGAGAAAGGGTTACGACGATACTGGCGAGGATAGCCTACACGGTGTATTTTTCTTCTCTCCTTTATATGGCTATGGTTGGGTTTAGGAATAATGGGTCTTTTTTTTTTTTTTGTCTTTTTGAAGAGTATGTGAGCTCGAGAGAAAAATGTGGAAAATCCTTTTTGGCTTTCTCCTATTTTTTTTTTCCTATGATTTTAGGAGAGTGTGAATGTGTGTGGCTTTTTTATGCTCTAACTAATTCTTTTTCTTTGGCTAATGCTTCCCTAAAATTATCCCTCTCCTTTTTTTGTGTGTGAGATTTCCTTATTATTTATAGAAAAAATAATTTCTCTTTTTCCTCTCATTGCTTGGCTTTCAAGCAAACATGGTAACAAAGAAACTCAAAATCACTTTGGTCTCTCATTTTCTTTTTTTGAACTTTGACCCTCTTGTCCAAATATTTTATTTTTAATTTTTGGAAAAAGACAATGTCAACATTGACTTAATAAGCAAAATAAACCAATGATTTTGAAATAAGCGCACTAAAAATTGAACACGTAGAAAGTAAATTTTTGAATTTTTAATTCTTTTGAAAAGATGCTAAAAATGACAAAAATAACACAAATACATCAAAAATATAATTTTTTGGATTTGTTTTGTTTTTATTTTTGCTATTTTTTTAGATTTTTTTTGAAAAAAAAATAAGAAAAGATGGGTAAAAAATCGAGTTATGACAATTGCCCTTTTTTTTACAATACTTATAATATAAAGTCTTATGGGACTTTAGAAAGTAAGCTTGTAAAGAAAAGAAAATTATGCTGAGTGTTTGAGTGTCAACCTTATAAGTGAAAATATTAAGGATTTTTCATAAATGGTCTTTGTTCAAATGACATGCTCATGGTTTGTGATCAAGTAGCTTGCTTGTGGTCTCTAATTGGGTGACTTGTCCATGGTTTGTGTTTGGGTAACCTACTTGTGGTCTATATTCAAGTAACCAACTCATGGTCTCTGATCGAGTGTTCTGCCCATGGTTTGCAATCTGGTAATCTATTGTGTTATGAAAAATATCCAGAATTTTTTATAAATGATCTTCATTTAGGCGACCTGCCCGTGGTTCATGATAAGATAACCTAGTTGTGGTCTTTGTTTAGATGACTTGCTCGTGGTTTATAATTGGGTAACCTACATGTGGTTCATGATCGAATAATTTGCTCTTAGTGTGAAAACTATCTAGATTTTTCATGGATGGTATTTTTGTATAGGTGAACTGCTTGTGATTTGTGATTGAGGAACCTATTCGTGGTCTCTGTTCAAGAAACTAGTATGTGGTTTGTTATCGGTTAACCTCCTCGTGGTGTAAAAAATATCTAAGATTTTTTCATGGATAATTGATTATGTCTTGGAGTTGTCTTACTTTCCTTTTTCTTAAATGGACCATCTTCTGATTTTTCTTTGGATTGTCCATATTGGACTTCTAGTCATCTGCTGGAACCTTGGTGGGTTTTTACTTGCTGGACCTTTATTTGTTGAAATCTTGCTGGGTTATTTTTTTTATCAACTAGAGCTTTGCTGGGCTTGGATCCTTACTGAATTTCTAATCAACAAGAACCTTGTTGGGCTTAGAACCTTGTTAAGTTCTAATTACAGGATTCTTGCTGGACCTTTTATTTAAAACCTTGCTAGGTTTTTAATTAAATGAAGCTTTATTGGGCTTAGAGCTTTGTCGGGTCCTAATTTGCTAAAGTTTTGCAAGACTTTTTTTTTAAAACCTTGTTGGGCTTTTAATTAACTAAAGTCTTGTTAGACTTAGATACTTATCAGGTTTTAATTTACCAAAGTTTTACTGGATTATTTCTTTGTAGTCTTGCTAGGTTTTTAATTAATTGAAGCCCTATTATGCTCAAAACCTTATTGTGTCTTAATTTGCTGGAGTTTTGTCGGACTCTTGCTTTAAAACCTTGTTAAGTATGTAATCAACTAGAGTCTTATTGGGCTCAAAACCTTATCCGGTTTTAATTTGTTAGAGTCTTATTAAACTTTTTCTTGGTTAAATCTTGTCAGGTTTTTAATTGTAGCTTAAGGTTATTGTAGGATTATTCAAAGATAAAAAAGGTAAATTCTTGTAACCAAACTAAAATTCACTTGTCCTCTTCTTCATATGCGTAAGCTTGCATTCTAAATATACTACTACACTAAAACAACTTCTTTTTATTTTTCTTATGAATAGTGAAGTAAGTTAATATATTGATATAATTGTTGTGATAACAAGTATATGTTGTTATTTAATTGGTTAACATTCAGGATTCAGGCGATATTTTTATTCATGTGACAAATTACATGATATTTTGTTTTTCAAAATAGAAGTTAGACCTAGTCTTTTTCTATCTTTGTTTTTTTTTCTTTATTTTTTGTGTTTTTTTTGCAATTCAAAAAAACATTATCAACTTCAGTTACTCTTTAGTTTTAGTATTGTTCTTAAATATTATTGTGAATTTGTATTAAAATTTTAATACTCTTTTCAATTACTATATATCTAATATAAAAATAATATTAATAATAAATTGTTCATGAGAACCTCATTCAAGTTGTTTTCAATTTGTAAAATTTCTAAATAAATTTTGAAAATAATTTTTATCACATTTATGAATTTTTTTTTTTAGCCTTCAGTTATATATAAAATATAAAAAATATTTTTTTAATATTTTTTTAACTTGCTTTAACAATTATGAAGTATTTTTATAACAAAAACAATTATTCTAATTAAAAACCTTATGTTCTTTAAAATGAACAAGAGATATATTAATAAAAAAAATTATCTTAATAAAAAAAAACTATCAGTATTTTCAAGTTTATCAATAATATAAAACAATTTTATGTTCTTTTTTTTTACATTTAAAAAGAAAATTTATCCCCTGCAGTGCTGCACAGATACCAGTATTTATTAAACCAATTGCCACCTTTTCTTTGCCCCGGAATACAAGAACTAATAATATATATTTAAATTATATTCAATAGTGATCGCGTGGCCTAATGGATAAGGCGCTCGCCTCCGGAGCGGGAGATTGTGGGTTCGAGTCCCATCGCGATCGTTTAACAACAACTTGTCTTTTTTGTACTTTTATTATAGGAAAACAAAATCATAGCATGCGTCTCCAGTTCCTCCTTAAGTTTAACTTCAGCTCTTTCTTCTTCTTTTTTCGTTATGGCAAATATTTTACATCAAAATCTGAATAAAATGGTCAGTTTTAAAATAAAATAAAATAAAAAATAGACCTCCGAAACAAAGCAGTTTGACTTTTCGTAAATGAACCCATGAACGAAGGAAATTTACAAATGCTAATTTGAATGACTAGAGCGTATAAACTAATCCACCAAAACAAATATATAAATATACACAAGTGTTTCCTTTGTAACCATCTTTTTCATGGGACTCAGATCGTCCACGAAATATCCAGTGGCAGTCATGGGAGGCATATGGATTGGGTACAAAAAGCAAACATGCTCAGGAGTTACAGGTGTGATGGGTTTCAGATTGGCTGTTCACCTCATGGTGTAATCATCCTTCGCGTAGGCTTCCTTCTGCAAGAAGATGGGTCCAAAAAGCAGAACCTCATTGTGTTTCAGCTACCTCTGTGAGGAATCCATCCATATTCAGAGTTTTAGTATGACCTTGTAGAGTCACTCTTTTTATCAAGAAAGAAAAATGACTGGAGAAATTTGTCTCAGAAAACACCAAATTCTAAAGCTACTAAGGTATGTAATTCACCATGATACCTCTTGAATAAGAGAACCAGTACAGGAGCTAAAGGTCGGTTTAACATCTGGAACTTGCAGCAGATCCAATTATCAACTGATAATCCAGAAGCAAAAGCTTCAACAGTCTCCAATTCTTCCCTGGAAGTTATATGCGAAAGATAAATCTCACTCATCAGTTGATGATTAAAAAGAAGACAGAAACATATGAGCCTCGAGATAAAAACATACATCAGTAAGAAGGGACTATGATTTAATTCTAGAATATTTCCCAGAAAATGAAAGAGAAAATGAATAATATCAAGAAACAAGACACTGTATATATTTGGGTGCGCTATATCAGACAGTTGTGAACTGGTTCATACTACATCCATAAACTTCATTTGACAGTAAAACAATTGATTTATACAAAAAACACAAACAATATCAGGTCGAATGAGAATACTTGGAAGTTCCAAGTCATGAAAAGTTGAACTCTTTAAGAGGTTCACAACACAGTGCAGCACTATATGGAGCAAAACATGACTTGTCAAGGGCAGAAAACAACATAGCACATGCAGAAATCATAACAAAATGAAAAAAGGAATCAAGTCAAGCAAGAAATTTACATTCCACCAGGATGCCCCACATACACAACTAAACTGATCAGCCCTCCAGGAATTAATATTTTCTTTGCAGCCTCCAATGCCAATTGTGTTGTTTCTGAAACCGTGGTTATCGTTTTGTCACCTCCTGGAAGGTACCCCAAGTTGAATGCAACAAGCCTGGAAGAAAGAAGGAATTAAATCACTTCAATGGGAGTATGGAGTACAGATGAAGTGTTATTTATTCAAATTGGAGATATAATTGATGTGGGGAGTTTTGAACAGATGAATGCGAATTTGTTGCCATTGAACCAAGTGGAAAACCTAAAAGACATTTTTGGAATAGTAGAATAGATCTAAGCTCAAAAAGGGGCATGGTCGAGCCAGACAACCTAACTAATTAAAAATCCCATAACTTTCGATCAGACCATTAAATCGCATTCAAACTTTGTCAAGAGATTCTACATGCCTTGTTCTAAGAAGGGAAGCCCCCTTTGTTGGTTCACATAAGGAATGCCTTCAAAAAAGGCCTAAAAGGTACAGTTTGATTTGTTTTGTTTTTTTTTGTTCGATTTCAGATCTTTAGCCTTAATTTCGGATTTTGTTTTTGTTTCTCCTATCTGTTTATGGATTCTGATTTTCCTTTCTTGTAAGAGTCCGTTTCATACATATTTTGAGGGGTTGTGATCCTCTTAGGAGAGGCAGATAATTAGAGAATAAATTATTCAATAATAAAGCATGGTTAGGGCTCTTGTTTTAGGCCCTTTTCAGAAATTCTGTCTTCCTTCGATCTTTGATTCCTAATCAGATTAGGTTCAGGTGCATCATATATTCCAACTATGTAAAAAAAAGGTTCACTGAAAAAGCAAGCAAGTAAAGGGAACTTCAGAGGCATAAGTAAATCAAATAGAAGCAAAACTTGAAATCACTAGCCTCGACAATCTATATCTAAAACCTACACATGAAAAGTCAAGAGCAAGAGAAACTTGAGTGGCAGGAAGTACCTTACAGGGCTATTTTCAGGAACAATTTCTTCCATTCTACTGTGACAGATGGAGAAGAGCTTCACAAGTTCTTTCTGCACACATTGAGTTTCAGGAAGGACTACAAGAGTATAGATAATCAAAATAACCTCTTCGAACAATAGGTTCAAAGCTTTCTGCTTTTTCGAAGATCAAAACACTAACAACAAACAAATTACATGTTGAATTTAAAAAAAAAAAATTGAGCCATACTACCATAAATGGCTGGATAAAGCATCATAGAGGTTAACATAGACCTTATGAGATGCAGGTGCAGGATTAGAACCCCTGGAATTCTATTGCTACCTCAAGTCTCTAATCATTAAAACTGAAATGCTGGCCATAAAAATTAGGATAGAGGTCTCAATCTTTAATTGTGAGTTCCAAGATTGGTGAATGGAAATACTGATACATAATAGAAATTTTAGACAAGTGGTAAATTAAATATGCGATAGAATTACCTCCTTCAAAGTGACACTTTCATCCAGCAAAGAAGAAGTACTCTTTAAAGCATCTCCCTGTATGTCCATCCCATAAACACGACCCCTGCCCAATTCATCGGCCACCATTTTCAGCATGGCTAAGGTATCATAACCATTGCCACAAGTAGCATCTATAACAGTATCACCATTTTGAACAACACGTTTCCATATCCTAAATTTAAAAAATAAAAAGCCAAAATAATTAACAAAAACTCAAAACCAAAACACTCGTGTAAGAAATCATCAAGTGTTTTCAAAAGAATCAAACTTTATACTCATTTTCTAAACTAATGAATACCCAAAACCATGAAAATAATAAAGCAAACAACTAGACAAATGAAGTAGCTAGAAGTGAAATTACTTAAACATGTAAGAAATCATAAACAGGTTCGTCAGAGTTTCAAAATTTATACTCATTTGCTAAAACAATGAATAACTAAAACCATAAAAACAAAACAATAACAAAGTAGACAAATTCAAGTAAGTTAACAGAGAAGTAGCTACAAATGGGCTACTTCAGTTGCCTTCTTCTTCCCAAAAACATAACCCACCAAATCCTCCTCAGCACCTACAAAATTACATCATAACACAATAACTAATATTTTCAGCATCATATTTAGACTGTAAGAAAACAAAAACAAAAAAGTACCTGAAAGGGGATACTGCATTAAGGATGTAATGGCAGTGTTGGCAGACAATTTTCTTTTCTGGTGAATGGAAATGGGTTTTGAGTAAAAGAGGACATTGATAGAAGGGAAATTAAGGGTAAGATTTGAGTGCAAGGGAGGTTTTAGTATTAGCCTCCTGCTTAAACAGTTCATTGCTGTTAAGGTGGACAGGTCAAGAAGCTTTGGTTATGGATTATATGTATGAGCCTCTGGCTCTCAGCAAACTGTGCAGGTGGACTAAAAAGCAAGCCCACATGAAACCCATATTTTCCAGCCTTAGCATTTTAATTTTAATTTAACTTGTAATATCATGACTTTATTGATTATTTCATGAATATAGGCATGAGGACTGATGAACTACAATCACGACTGAAAGAGTAGTTGGGAAGAATTATCTTAGGAGGAAAAATAATAAAAATGCCGAAATAAATGCTTTTGTAATCTACAACTTGAAAACATTATAGGATTTGGAATTCATTAGGAAAGAACAAAATTTTTAGAGTTTTTCTAAAAATATAGTAGAAAATACCTAAAGTTTTTAAAGTTTTCATGGTTATGTATGAGAATAGTTTTATAATAATTTTTTTTAGAAAATTATTAAAATAATAATTTTTTTAAAAAAATTATTTTTAAAATCAACACATCAAAATAATTTAAAATAAAAAAATTAAATTTTCATTAAAAAAAATCACTAAAAAAACTAAAAAAAACTTTAGAAAATACCGTCCAACATATACTAAAAGGAATTTTTTAAAAAAGTTATTTTTATCTTTTATTATTAGTAAATTAGACTATACAAATAAAAAAAAAATCAAAAACATTGCCTGCATCTCATAGGAGGGAAGGATTCCTTTTAAAGAGAGGTTAGAGCTTCACTCTTAAAAGTAGAAATGTAACTTTTTATTAGAATAGTCTAATTATTATTATGCATATACTAAAAGAAAATTATGTAGAAATAACATGATATTAAATTTTTCTAATTTTTTATTGTAGCAGGTATTATAATAGTGGGAAATCTATAATTTTTGTTATATATTTTTTTATACTTGAGATATTTATTATTTTACACTTAACCTATTTATCATAATTTTTATATTTTTATCTTCATTTTTTTTGTAATGTGTTTTTTATTTTTTCTTCTTCTTTTTTATATTTTTTTTAAATAATATTATTTTTATTCTTTACACTTGAAATATTTATCACTCTATAGTTAGCTTATTTATGTCATTCTTTTTGTTCTTATCTTCATTATTTTGTAATTTATTTTTAAATTATTTCTTTTTTTCTTTACACTTTTTTTTGAAAAAATATTATACAAAGACAAAGAAAATAATGTTTTACTGTAACAATTGTAATATTATTTTATTTTTCTACCATGTTAAAAATGAGCTTAAAATATTATATATTTTTATTATTGCATATCATCCTCACTATATTTTATTATATGCAAGTAGTGACTTTTGATTCACAATTATATTTTTTATTTGATGTCAAAAAAAAAGTTAATAACACGTATACATTAATTCTTTTACGTTACAAAAAATATTCAACTTGCAAGGAGACAAATTGAATAAATATGTTAACACTTTTATTTGCATTTATTGGCATAGATGATTCTTAATTTATTTAATTAAAAGCATGCATATGTTTTTTATTTGTGATTAGGATTTTTTTTTGGTCAAAAAAACCTTTGAAAAGCTTGCATATTTATTTTTTTATCAAAAAAAATTATTCAACCTGCAGCGAAGAGCTAGTCAAATAACTACTACATACTAAAACAAATAGTTTTTTAGTGTAGAAATGGCTTAATTATATTTTTTTTCTAAATTTTTTTATTGTTGCAGGTATTGCATCAATTAAAAATCTGTAATTTTTTTAGAAAAATAATTGTTTTATATTTTTTTCTTTATACTCGGCATATTTATCATTTTACTCTTGGCATATATATATCTTTATTTTTTTGTAATAATTTTTTAGTTTTTCCTTTTATTTCTTTATATTTGTTTTTGAAGAAAAAAATATTATTTTTTATTCTTTACACTTGAAATATTTATTCTTCATTCTTTTGTAATTTGTTTTTGGATTTTTTTTCTTTGCACTTTTTTTTTTGAGAAATTATTATACAAAGACTAAAAAACTAATGTTTCACCGTAGTAACTGCAACATTATCCTATTTTTTTACTACATTAAAAATCAGTTAAGATTTTATATGTCTTTATTAATGTATATGATCTTTTCTATATTTTATTATATATATACATCAACTTTTTGTTTCACAATTATATTTTTTATTTAAAGTAAAAATCCACATTAGTAACATCAACAATACATGTGAAATCTTGGGCTTTCCTCTTTTTTTTCTTTTTCTTTTTTTATGGAGGCAAATGGGCAGATGGCATGCATTGTTAACGAGGACCATAGTATAACTGTAAGCACCTGAACATTTACATTCATTCTTGGCTTTTGTCAAGAATGTCAACAACACAGAATGAATCGAACCAATTATGTGAGGTGTAGCTTAACTAGTTAAGTTCTAGATTTATTTTTTAAAAATCACCAGTTCAAGTCTCATAAATTTCAGAACTATTGAAGGCTTACATGATTGTTAACTTCAAGATATATGGGATTAGTCGAGATGCATGCAAACTGATCCGGATACCCATGTTAATAATAATAATAATAATAAAGAATGAATGAATGACTCGAAGCTAGTAAAGGACATGGATGAGCGACCAGCGGGTAAAAGAGGATCCAAACCCTCCCGACCATAGACCCCGGGGAAAAAAGGTCAAAACAGCTTGCAGATAAGAGTGATTATTTTTTGTTTGGTTTGAGTTTTACTTATAAAAACAACCGAACCAAAATTTTATAAAATATAAAAAATAAAACCAAAACCAAACCGAAACTGGTCGAACCGACCAGTTTCGGTTTTGTTTTGTTATGTTATTTTATATTAAAAACTGAAACCCAGCTTACTTGTTTCGATTCGGTTCGGTTATTTTTTTGAGGTTTTTTTATACTTTATAATGGGCTTGGTTTCGGTTTGGTTCAAATTTTTTTTTTTTGTTTTTTTTAGTTTGAAAAAAATATTTTTAAATGTTCTAATTATTATTTTTTAATAGTTTGATTTTTTTAGTTTTTTTTTTCACTTTAATTGAGATTTATTTTTTTTGCTTACCTCTGCTTGCACACCACAGCAAAAGTATTAAAAAACAAAATTAAGAAAGAAAAACCCATAGACCAAGAGAATGAGGTCTCTTTTGATGTATAACACAAAAAGGGCAAAACAACTTGCACACCACAATTATTGATATACATGCTACCAACTAATAAAAATAAAAAGAGGTTCAGAGAATTGCCCTGCAGCATCAGGCAAGCAAAAATGTCTAGTTTAAAATGTGAATACGTCCTGTCTACTTCGCCAGGAGAAGGACCGGTACCGACCACATTTATTTAAGGGAGTAATAGGAAGTTACTAGAGGTTTTTTTGTATTTTTGTTTTGAAAAAATATTTTTAATATTATATATTAAAATAATTTGAAAATAAAAAAAATAAAAAAAATTCAAATTTTATTTAATATCTATTTAAAACGTGATATCAAATAATATGACACTGGTACTTAATCTCTCGTATTATGGTCAATTTCTTTGGAAAAGAGGGGGGGGGAGGTTGTCCTTTGCCTATCCACAAGTTTTGACAAACTTTGTTTATGTTTTAGATTTTGTTTGATATTGTGATACAATTATATTTAAAAAAAAATTAAATATACTTTTAGCTTTAAACTAAAAAATTAAGTGTTTTTAAATTATTTTGATGTGATCAAGGACGTAGACTTGTCAAAGGCTTGAGTGGGCTATAGTCTAAGTCAAGATTTTATTAATATTTTTTAACTAGTTTTATGTAAAAAACAATTTGTAATTCTTGATCGAGTAATCAAAAAATTCTGAAAATTTACGTGGAGCCTTCTAATATAATGCTTTAGCTTAAGTTAAAATTTCATAATTTTGAAGAAATTCAGAAATTTGATGAAAAATCACAGTTTGACTAGTTTTATGTTATTGGACGTAATTTTCAATTCAACCATCAGATTGAGCTGAAATTTTGTGAGGGATCTTAAAATATATTGAATAAAATCTAGTTAAAATTTTAGGATAAACGAAGCTTAGTAGTGCTAACAAAAAAAAAATCAAATAAAAGCAAAACGACTTATTAAAGGTAAAATAATTATTTGCCATTAAAAAATAAAACAAATAAGCTCTTTCTTCCTTTTATATATTTTCAACTAGGCATAAGCAGAATAGAAAAAAAAATGCGAGACAAAAATAGAGAAAAGTAAAGGAAAAATATTTAAAAAAAATCCAAGAAAAACAAGAAAATAACCTTGTAAACTTACAAAATCCAACTTATAAAACACTAATCTAAAGAATAATCAAGTGAAGGAAGAAAGAATTGAGAGAGGAAAAAAAATTAATTATTTTATTTTCCAGTTGACATGAGATTGTTATTTTATCCCGGTTGAAAGGTTGTTACAACATCAATTCAGATTTGATTATAGGTGAATTATATTCCACAAAAATATCGAAGGATGTAACTTCAATAGTAGGTTTATTTTACTTTCACTTTAATTTTATGTACTTTTAAATTTATTTTTTAATATTTTAGATAATGTATTTAAATTAAAATTTTATTGTTAACTTTAAAAATTCATGTACATAAATTAATAATTGATTTTATAAAATATTTATATATTTATTTAATAGCCCAAGATATGAAAAATTTATGACTCTGTAGATATGGTGAAATCAAAAATAATTTTTTAAAACAAATATTATTTTAATATATTTTTAAATAAAAAATATTTTAAAAAATAATATTTACTACGAACTAAAACAAACCCTTAATAATAATGACTTATGACCATGTGCAGCCCGATGATAAGCTTACTAATAATCAGGTGGTGATTTCAAATCAATGCTTTGCCTGCCAAATTGAATCAAAAAGCAAAAAATTTTTTGTTTTTTTAATTTTTTTTTCAAATAAAATTTTTTATTTTAAAATTTTTTATTTTATTTGTTTTTCAATTATTTTGATGTATAAATATAAAAAATAATATTAAAAAAATAAAAAAAATTATTTAAATACATTTCTAAACAAAAAATACTTTAAAAAATAATTATTATTAAATTCTCAAATACTCTCTAAATTTCTTTTTAAATGTGAGCAATATATTCTGAGATTATGTGTGATGGTGTTAGAAAAGTTGATGAAAATTATACCAATCGTGGTGACCATTCTTGAAGCATATTGCAGCAACTTCATGTTGATTTCTTTTCTTGTAAGCTATTCAAAAGCTGAGCAGCAATGTGAGATAAGGGCATCTAACCGGCCAAAAAGTATAAAGATTTTGTAATGAAATGTGGCATGATCTGATTTGCTGTATAGTTTGGCACATGTGATTTGTGTAGATGTTAGGCAACGGGGAGGTGATCCAATGTGCTCAAGTATACTTGAACCTGCAAAATAAGTCAAATGTTTTTTTCTTCCTCGCCATTAAAATAAACCATGAAAGTTTCAAGAGATCTCAAGAGGAAACATTTATGAGAAAAAGGGAAAAATAATGGCAATAACCAACAAAACATTTATGATAATTATTTATACAAAAATGGTTTCTTTTCTCTTTTAGAAAAGGTAAAAAAGAAAGAAAAATTACACAAGTTCAAATCATTAAATTACATTGACTTTTTTTTTTAAGGCTGTCTTTAAAAAAAAAGAAAGTAAATATTTATGTACTGTATGAAAAATAAAAAAAATAAGAAAAATTCAAATTCTACTTAGAAATGGTAAATACTAGGTGTTTTACTAAATATTTAAAAAATTATAATTAAATATTTAAATTCTTCCCACCTAGCATATGTAAAACAAGTATCCAAGTATTGTTAATATATTTTTTAGCAGAAAAATTTAAACTATATAGAAATTGACATTATCTAATTGATAGATTTAAAGATAATTCAGATGAATAAAAAAATATAATTTTATTATAAAAAATAAGACAATATCTTTTTAAAAATATATAAACGACAACATATTAAATCGACTCAAATCAACTTAGATTAACCTATAAAATCCACTACTCAGGTTATGAAATCCTGATAATCCTATAAAAAGCAAATAAAAAGAAAAAAATATATAAAACTCAATTACTAATCAATCAAAATGTTAAATGATAAAATTTAAAAAAAAAACTAAAAAAAGAGTCAAGTCAATCAGGATTAATCCATCAAATTTGGGTTATGAGACCAGGATAACCACACAGAAAGCAAATAAAAAAAAATCATGAAGCTCAATTATCAATTAATCATGTGTTAAAAGATGAAACTAAAAAAAATCAATGAAAAAAAAACACAAAAAAATAACTTGAGTCAACCAAATAAATCTGTGACATAGTTCATGAGACCAGAATAAACTCATAGAACACAAACCAAAATAAATCATGAAGCCTAATCATCAATCAATCTAATGTTAAAAAATGAAATTGAGAAAAATTAAACTAGAAAAAGAAAAAAAACCAAGTTAACCGACCTAATTAGCGACTCGGGTTATAAAACCATGATAACCCCATATAAAAAAAAATATAAATATAAAGTTCAATTATCAATCAACATAATGTTGAAGGATTAAATTAAAAAAAAATCAAATAAATAAAAGGACAAAAAAATAACATGAGCAACCAGAGTTAACCTAACGAACCCAGGTCAGGATACTAGGATAACTCCATAGAAAGAAAATAAAATAAAATATAAAGTATAATTTTCAATCAACTTTAATATTAAAGGAAGAAATTTTAAAAAATATTCAATTAAAAAAAAGACCTAAGTCAACTTGGCTAACCTATAAAATTTGTGACTTGGCTCATAAGATAATGATAACAACATAGAAAGCATATTAAAAAAAAATTATAAAGCTCAATTTCCAATTAACTCAATGTTAAAGAAAAAAGTTAAGAAAAAAATAAATTAAAAAATAACAAAAAAAAAGACCTGATTTAACATAGCTAACTCACAAAACTCGTGATCCAAGTCAAGAGACTAGAATAACTCTATAAAAAGAAAATTGAAACAAATTATGAAGTTCAATACCTAAAAAATTTAATATTAAAAGATGGAATTGAAATAAAAAATTGAAATAAAAAAAATTACAAAAAAAATCCTTAAAATTTTTTAGTACCAAATGAAAAAAAACTTGACATTTCATTATTTATTACTAATAAAATACCAAGTACTTTTATTATAGATTAATAATAATAATAATAATCTTAAGGAGTATAGTTCAACTAGTTAAACATTGAGTTTACTTTATAGAAATCACCAGTTAAAGTTTTATAAACCTCAGGACTACTAAAAGTTTATATGATCGTTAACTTCAGGGCCCATAAAATTAGTTGAGGTGTGCAGAAGCTAACCCGAACACTCATGTTAATAAATAATAATAATAATTACACGTAAAGACTAATTTAAATATATAAGAAGTATTGTTAACTCTTTCTTTGTTGATGGTGCCAAATCCTTAGTCTAATCAATTTTTCAACTTGTTTTTGAATAAAATTCATTATTTAATGAATCAGATCTTCATACCTAAGCTTTCTAACTATCAAATATGATCAAATAGTATGAAAAGTTACGGTAAGTCTCCCAACTATGAATATATATTAACATATTATGAAAAGTTGTGGTAAAAAATCATGACGTAGTTTGATGACAAATACATTTAACCACATAGATGTGCGCTACGAGTCCAGGTTAATGTTTTTACTTTTTAGTATAAAAACAAATGTTTATATAATGATATAATAAGTTAATCTGGGTTAAATTAACTAATATATAATCTAAGATATAAGATAACCATGTAAAAAAAAAAAAATCACAAAACTCAAGGTCCAAAAAATCATTTCAAATGATAAAACTGAAATTTTTTTTTTAAAAAAAGTAACATAAAAATAACCCTCAAGTAAATACATGTTAATTTGATGAACCTCTAACCCATGATATAGGATTAGGATAAAAAAAAAAAAATTTAAAAAAGAAACCGGCAAAAAAGACATAAGTTTAAAAAAACATTGAAAAAAAACTCGAGATAACCTAACATAAAAAAGAGAGAGAAAAATTACAAATCTCAATGGTTAATAATTTAATGTTAAAAAATAAAATAAAAAAATAAATCAATTTTATAAATAAAAAAGTCAAGAAAAAAACATTGAGTAAACCCAAATTAACATGACTAACTCACCACTCATGATATAAAATTGGGATGAACTCATAAAAACAACAAGTTGAACAAATGACGAAGCTCAAGGCTTAATAACTCAAAGTCAAATAATAAATTGATTTATTTTAATTAAGAACCTAAAAGAAGACTGAACTTAAATTAGACTAATATTTTAAACTAGTAACCCCGTCGTAAGATTGGGATTACCTTCTAGAAAGGAAAACATAGGAAAAATCAGGAAGTAAAATTTATAATCATAAAAAAATTAAAAATAAAACTAATAACAAATGAAAAAATAGTAACAAAATCTGGTATAAAAATAAATAAAAGAAAATAATTAGGGACTAAATAAAAATAAATAAATCAAGAGAAGGATAAGAAAATAGAAATGAAAAGAATGAAGACCAAAACTGAATAAAAAAATTAAAATATTGAGGGATAAAAAAATAATAAAAAAAAGAAAATAACAATAAAAAATAAGAATCAAAATTAAATTAAAAAATTAAATGAAATAAAATGTTGAGCGATCAAATAAAAAAATTAAAAGAATGTTAAGAAAATAATAAATAAAAAATAAAGATCAAAATTGAATAAAAAATAAATGAAATAAAATTGAAAAAATAAAATTGAAAAAATTAAACTTAAAAAAATATTAAAAATATAAAAAAGGATAAAAAATAATAAAAATAAAAATTAAAAGATATAATTAATTTTTGAAAGGGCTCACTTGAATTTCTCGATTACAAAAAAGAAAAGATAAAGAGAAATGTTTTTGACCAAAGCCTAACCATACCTTTTTCATGCACACATGCCCCACCAATACAAAAGGGACAGCACGTGTCTCCTAACGCGGTCGTGGACGCGTGATTGGAAACCATGCGTTACTTAGACTGTTCAGAAAAATAAAAATATAAAAAGCCCCCTTTGAAAGTTTAATGGTTTTTTACACTTAAAAGGTATCACCGTTATTTTATTGTGTAAATAATAGTTAAAAAAAAACCTGAACCAAAGTTACATAACCTTTTCTTAACATAATTGTATACATATATTTTATCAATCAATAACACGTCATTAATAGAACTGTTTATTTTTTTATTTTAAAAATATATTTTTATTTACTTTAAATTAATATATTTTTTGGTATTTTTAAATTATTTTAATTCGTTAATATTAAAAATAATTTTTTAAAAATATAAAAAAAATATTATTTTAATATATTTTAAAATAAAAAATACTTTAAAAAATAATCCAAACTATACTCCTAACAAATTATATTTAAAAAGAAAAATCTTAAATGTACATCATCCACTTGATTGACCAACTCTATCTTTCCAATCTCCTCCATCAAACATGCAAAGCACAAATCAAATTGTACAATCAAACAGAGCGTAAGTAAGCCATCATCTGTGAGGAACACTAGATCATGCCACCATTAAAATATTTAAAACGTAACAGTTACTTTAGTCAAACCAAAACACCTGTGGCATTTGAAGTAAATAAACTAAGAAAACACCAACAATCCAGTAATTTCAGGCATTTTGCTTCTCTTTGTTCTCTCTCTATCTCTCTCTCTCTCTCTCTCTCTCTCTCTCTCTCTCTCTCTCTCTCTCTATATATATATATATATATATATATATATATATATATATATATATAAATGTGTTTGGTATTGTGGTAGCTGTTATGGTTGTGGTGTGAAAAAAATTATTTTATAAAAAGTACTTTTAGTTGAGGCTGGTTTTGAAAAAATAGGTATTTGGTTAAAACTGTGGTTAAAATTGAGGTTGAAGAAAAAATAGTTTTATGTATTTGGTTAAGAATGCTTTTGAAATTTAGGTTATAAAATAATTTTAAAAATATATATTAATATTGATGGTTTTTAATTTAAATATTATGGATTTAACTATTGTTATTACATCATAAAATAAATCACACTTTATATAAAATATTTTTTATTATTCCATTAAATTATCTACAATTCCATCACGTATGAAATTAAGATTGCAGTCAAATTCTATAAATACAGTGTTATCAAGCGATCTCCATCTAATTTATATAGTCATTAAATAATATTTAACACTAGTTTTTTTGAATAAAACACAATTAAAAATAATAAAAAATTATTTTCTTGGATCGAACCTGATTCAATGTATTTTTAGCTTTGAATCGGATCGGTTCGACCGGATCAATTTTACTATTAATAAAACAAAATAGGTGAACATGGCTCCATTATTAGAAGAAAATGTCTTCTAAAAGCTGCTTCTTGATACCTGTGGTTGCAAGACAGTTAATGATGGGGCTCATCATTAAAAAACTGTGGTGAGAATGTTACCAAACAAAAAAATTTAGATAGATGTGTTTTAAAAATATATTTAGTATGAAAAAATATTAAATTACTTTTAAAATAAATATTTTTTTTAAAATTATTTTAATATAAAAATTACTTTTAAAAAACATTAAAAAAAAAATCTACTGTAATACCACACCCCTTCTCGGCATACTTTATAGAATTTATCTGCAAAAAGAACTCACTTTATGTCGTCCAAAAAGTTCAATTTTTTAGCAAAAAAAAATTCAAAAACCCAATGAGAGAAAATGAGAGGAGAAGGAGAAATGTATTTGCTTTGTTGTTGTTATTTGAGCTTACAGATAGATCCTTTACTCGGTTCTTGAAGCAAAAACCAAACCTTTGAGGCAGATAAGATAGCCTTTCTCCTCATATTTCTGGTATTTACGTTCTCAAGCAAGCTGAGAGAAATAATTTTTTTGGGGGGTTTTTTATGAATTAATTGAAATATTTATTAGTTAGATTTTTAGCTATTCTATGATAAATTAGATTCTTGTTTTGTGTTAAGGATTTGGATAGTTAATTCATGGTGAGATATCATATCATTACTCTAAGTTTGTGTAGCTTTTAGCTTTAGTAGGTGGTAGTTGAATTTTGAGTCTTGAAGCTCAGTTGGATTCTCCAAAATTTGGTAATATTATGTCTTAATGAATCCCAGTTTGTAAATTGACTTGCTTTTTTTGTTTTCTTTGCTGTGTGGATTTCTGTTCAATTATTTGCAATGTATCCTTTTTCTTAATTTCTTTGAGGGTTGTTGACGCGTTTGAGCATTTTTACCATTCTTTTGTCAGGAAATTTTGTTGCGAGCGAAATTTGGTATCTAGTTGATGGACTGTTTGCGTGAGTGTGTTTTGTGTTGTTTTCATGCGTTTAAAAGATGATGTGATGGAAGAGTCAGAGATATATAAACAATATCAATACAATTCTGGGGATCCCAGACATGAGAGATCCCAGCCTGCTTCTCAGGCATATACACCAGACCCTGCAAGCAGCAGAAATTCCAATATGAGACTTGCTGACCTAAATGTACCACCACCAGAAGTTAAACCTGTACTTAACTATTCCATTCAGACAGGTGAGGAGTTTGCTCTTGAATTTATGCGTGATCGAGTTAATCCTAAGAAGCCTCTCATTCCAAATGCTGTTGGTGATCCTAATTATGCTACTGGTTATCTGGAATTAAAAGGCATTTTAGGCATTAGTCATACAGGGTCTGAAAGTGGATCAGAAATTTCGATGTTAACTATAGTAGAGAGAGTTCAAAAGGAATTTGAGAGGACGAACTCGTCTTTACATGAAGATAGAAGCAACTATGGGTCAGTTCAGTCGGTACCAAGAACTTCAGGGTATGAAAGTCATGGAGTGCTGCTACATGGCTATGCTTGCTCTTCTGGAGTCTCCGATAGCTGCTCTGGGAAAATGAAAGTTCTCTGCAGCTTTGGTGGTAAAATCCTACCCCGTCCGAGTGATGGAAAACTGAGGTATGTTGGAGGTCAAACACGCATCATGCGCATAGCAAGGGACATTTCTTGGCATGAGTTTAAGCAGAAAACTTTAGCAATATATAGCCAACCTCTTGTGATAAAGTATCAGCTTCCTGGAGAAGATCTTGATGCCTTGGTTTCTGTTTCATGTGAAGAGGATCTGCTAAATATGATGGATGAGTGGAGTGGAGTTGAAGATAGAGAAGGATCACAAAAACTCAGAATGTTTCTCTTCTCAATGAGTGATTTGGAAGATGACCAATTTGGTCTGGGCATTGGAGGGGTTGATTCTGAGGTTCAGTACATAGTTGCTGTCAATGGCATGGATGTGGGAACCAGAAGAGAATTGGTCCTGCATGGTTTAGCAAGCTCTTCAGGAAATAACTTAGATGAGTTAGATAGATCAAACACAGACAGGGAGACAATTAGTGTTGCAACTACTTATGTTGGGCTCAGCGCTTCACCTTTAACTGACATTTATCAGTCTTCTCAACCTACTCTTCAAAGTTCTTCAAATGCCTATGAGACCTATCCACAGCTTTATCATGGCCAGATGATGGATCCTAGAGACACCAAGCAGTTTCCATTGCACTATCACCGTCACTCATCTAACTACTCCTCCTTTGGAGAAATCCCATATGCAAGACAACTTCATGGGCTCATGAGTGAAGAAGCAGATTTGTATGAGGGACAGCAATATAATAGCTTTCAGGTAAAGAATTCACAGATATCTGTAAAGGAGGTGAAGCCAAGACCTGATGGTTCAATTCAGCAAGAGATTTGCCCAGGAAAAACTCATCCAATAGAGAAAGTTTACCCTGCTCCAGTTGATGAAGTACTAGCAACAGCTGTTGTTCCAGAAGGAGATATACGTACTGTGCCCTCAAAACATGAGGGAAAACACCAAGAACCGAAGAAGGTTTCTTCTTATATTGATGATGTGAATCAAGTGCAGGCACCTAAATCTTGGGAAGATGATCAACACTCTGCAACCAGTGGCGCTTCTGGTCCAGGAAATGCTGATTCCGCTTCTAATCCAATTGACTTGAGCTATCTTGAGCTGTCTATACCTCAGAGGGCTTATTATTCAGAGAGAATACCCCAGGGGCAAGCAGAGTTGCTGAATAGATTCTCAAAGTCTGATGATTCACTTGGCATTCAGTTGCTCATTACTCATTCATGTTCTGACGTCACTGAGAACAACCAAATTACAAAGTCTGTGGAAAATTTCCATGAGAGTAATCTGGCTGCCCATACTGAACACTCTATTTCAACTGAAAAACCATCATGTACAGACTCTCAAATCATGGATGATGGAGTCTCTGACTTTGAGACAGATATTACCACAGGTAATCAAAGGAAGCCCCTGGTTGATGAAAGGGGAGAAATTGGATCTGGACATCCAGCTTTGTGCCAAGTAACTTCTGTTGTGCGGCATAAGGATCCTGCAGCTGATCTTCCAGATGAACAGGATGAGATAAAAAGCAGGGATGTCTCTGATAAGGACAATCTGGGGCATTCTCAGCCATTTTTTTGGACAGAGAGCTCAACTAAAGATGTTGAAGGAATACCTTCTGTTGGTGTTTCGTCAACCAAGCAGGCAGAAATCCAAATAGATATTAACGACAGATTCCCTTGTGATTTCCTTTCTGAAATATTCTCAAAAGGGATATTTACCAAGGATGCTTTTGCTGTCAGTCCAGTACATAATGATGGAGCTGGTGCGAGTGTGAACATGGAAACTCATGAGCCTAAGCACTGGTCTTATTTTCAGAAGTTGGCAAAGGAGGGGTTTGTTAAAAAAGATGTGTCTATTATTGACCAGGACCACCTTACTATTCCGTCTGTTCTAACAAATGTAGAAGATCATAAATCTTATCATTTAACACCTTTAGCAGCCGGTAGAGATTCAGTGGGTCATGACTATTCTCAAATTAATTTTGGCCTAGACAATCAAAATAATTTACCTGGAATGGTAGTAGCTGATTCTACAATGATGTCCGATTTTGATCATTCCCAATTGAAGGACACTGAAAGTATGCGGTTTGAGGCTATGATGGAGAACCTACAGTCGCCAGAGTCACAGTATGAGGTGTCTCTTCTCAATTTTAATTTGATTTGAGAGCTCATTTCCTACCATGCCAGCTAAACTTCACTCTGATGCATATAGGATGGGAAGTTGGATAACACGAATGATGGCCTTCCTCCTCGTGATCTTTCTCTGGGAGATTTTGATATCAATACCTTGCAGGTATCTATCCTGGATATATTTACTCATCTGTATTATGATGTAACCTGTCCTGTTTTTTAGTGTTCAAAGTAATTTACTTGTGCCATGCCTAAAATATTAATTGACTCAAATTGCAATTGGTAATACATATGAAAAGAAACCAAACCTGGAGATAGACCACAATATGCTTCCTAACTAGTTTTCCTTTTCTCCTTTGTGCTTCTGTGACTGTGATACAAATATGATGACTTTGTAGGAACTTATGGATGCATTTTATTCCTCTTGCATGCTTATGCTCTTCCATCTTCTACTTTAAAATTAGTTTAATTTACTATTTACCTCAGAATAACATCTGCTTAATTCCTTTTTACCCATTTCTGGGTGATTTAACAGATCATAAAAAATGAAGATCTTGAAGAGCAAAAAGAGTTAGGTTCTGGCACTTTTGGCACTGTGTATCACGGAAAATGGAGGGGAACGGATGTTGCCATTAAGATGCTAAAAAAGATGGGTTTTACTGAACGATCATCAGAGCACAAGAGACTGGTAACTATTGCACAACTCCTGATATGCATTTCCATTTTTTCCCCCTAAAAATAATTGTTGTTACCCACTTTTGAACAAAAAAAAAATAATACAAGAAAAAAGCCTAGAAGATTGCCTAAGTTGGTGGTAAAGGACCAAGATGACAAGTGGAAAAGTTAGAGACCAAAACATATAAGATTGACAAAATTAGCAGCTCAATTCTGACTGACAAAAAGCCTCATTGGTGAAAATATTTTTATTTATGGTAAATAAATACAAATTTGGATGGTTAAGGACCCAATAAGAATTTTGGAAGGCTTGATTAATTTTATTGAAGACTTGATTGCAAGGAAAATCAGTTTTTGGAGTCAATTTAGGTATTAATTGGAAGAAATTGAAGTTTGGATATTGAAATTAGACTTTGAAAGGTTTAATTGGTCAAATCAGAGGTTTAATTGTGAAAACATTAAAGTTTGGAGGCCAATTAAGGACTTAATTACAGATTCCCAAGACCAAGGACCAAGTTGTAAGTGGCACGCAATTTCAGGGTAGATATTGGTCAAATCAGTGGACAAATTGAAAGAAATTGAAATTTTAGCTGTCAATTAAGAATGAAATTGGACAAATTGAAAACCAAGGACTCGTTTGTAAAAGGCGCTGAACTTTGGAGCTGATATTTGAATTTGATAGGGGTACAATTGCATGCAATTAAAAGTTGAGAGACAATTATGAGTGCAATTAAAAAGAATTGGAAGAGTAAGGACCAAATTGAAATTGGTCAAATTTCAAATTAAAAAAACCCTAATTTCTAGGGTTTAACCTAGACGACATGTCATTCACCCACTATTCATCTCTTTCCCTGGCAATTTTGGATGATTGAATAAGCATGTTTGGGCGAATAAATGTGGCATCTTTGACCATCTCAGGGGCTATAACCGCCACCATTCAATTAAGAAACACCCCCTTTACAACCCATGCTCGTGAAATTGGACGTTTACATCCTAATTTTTCCTCAAAAGTCTCCAATATCTTGTCCCCAATCAGCTTTCCCTGCATTTTTAGATTTTGAGTTGATCGAGTTGACACATTTGAACGAATGAATGTAAAGTTACAAACCTCCAAATTGAGCAAGATTGAATCCAAACGAAATGTGTGCACCTTCTCTACCAACTTTAGGTGGTTTCTGATGACATTTACATTGGAATTGCTTCGGCGAAGCCTCAAAAATGGTCAACCCAATCAGCTTTCAGTGACATCCATTTTTCAAAAACTAACCTTTTTTTTCATTTGTTCACTCTTGAAAGCCTCATAGAGGATTCTTATCAAGGGTAAAATAGGTTGTCATTTAAATACCAGAAGTTGACTAGAAAATTCTCATAATTATTTTGGGTATTCATCAAATTTAATCGAGAATATTTTTTTCACCATAATAAACAAGTTGTGGAAAACTCTTTCGCCTTCAAGGATAGGTGAACCTTGTCAGGACACGTGCATAGATTCTTTCCACAAGAATTTATTTAGGCATACGAGTCCATAATATAATCAAAACGCCAGATTTATTTATGAGAATAAATCTTTGTTTTAAGTTATAGACGAACCATCAGTTAGGAATCCATCAATACATTTAAGCTACATCCAGACCATGTAATGCCACTTGCTTCAGATAAGGTGCACTAGGGGTGTTAATATCTTTCTAGCCATAATTAGTTCCTTACCTTAGAATTTCATATGAGATCAGTCTACCTAGTAACCCTAAACCAAATAACTAAATGAGGACTCCTTGTGCTGATGCCTCCACACTATGTGGACACATGCCATAATAATTATATGCTATTTTGTGCTATAGCCATCATTGGAGACGTCTGTTTTTAGTTTTCTTCAAGATGTACATTGGCCAGGATCAGCTTCCAGTTTCCTTTTCTTAACGCAATGTTATATAATCTATTTTCACTGGCATCGCCAGACCTTAGAGTTTTGGCGGGAAGCTGACATCCTTTCAAAGCTCCACCATCCAAATGTTGTAGCATTTTATGGCGTGGTTCAAGATCGACATGGGGGGACATTAGCTGCTGTGACAGAGTACATGGTTGATGGTTCTCTTAGGAGTGTTTTACTTCGCAAAGATAGGTAAGTTGTGCACTTTTGCAGCTCTTTGAATTTCAGTTTGGCTAAGTTCCAACTAGTTTGGAATTTCATACACAGGCAGTCAATTGTGTTGTGTTCTCCTGTTCCTTATTTTTCTAAATCTTATCTTGCAGGTATCTAGACCGTCACAAGAGACTTCTCATAGCTATGGATGCAGCGTTTGGAATGGAATATCTGCATTCAAAGAATATCGTGCATTTTGATTTGAAATGTGACAACTTGCTTGTGAACTTGAAAGATCCCCAGAGACCAATCTGCAAGGTAAATACTAGTTGTATGAAGAACAAGCCAATTGCATCAATGATTGTGTACTTTCTATACAGTTTCTTATGAATGGATGGCTCAGGTTGGTGATTTTGGCCTGTCAAAAATCAAGCGAAATACTTTGGTTTCTGGAGGTGTAAGCGGAACTCTACCATGGATGGCCCCTGAGCTGCTAAACGGAAGCAGTAATAAGGTCTCAGAAAAGGTAAACGTTTCACTCCTGAAATTACTCTTGTCAATGGCATGAGAAGAGTGTAATTTTATAGAATTGTACAGATTTAGATTTTTGTTCCATTCAGACCTCGGTTAGGTTTGTTGCTGACATGATGGAAGTTTCAAAATCTTCGTTGGCATTTGGTGGTTGAAAACTTTATCTGAATCTCTACTTTCTGTTTCTTCTAGTTTGTGATAAGTTGCCAAGCTGGTTTAAGCTTTAAAATTTTGTCCTGCTTTTATTACCTTTTAGTTGACATATACGGAACTTGGTTTATGCAGAAATTTATCTCTTCATTCTTTCCTTTCTCCATCATCTGTAGTCCTTGTTGTTGAATGTCCCTTAAGATCAGTTACTAATCTTTAATAGATCTCAGGTTGATGTGTTCTCTTTTGCAATTGTCTTGTGGGAAATTCTGACCGGTGAGGAGCCATATGCCAACATGCACTATGGTGCAATTATAGGTATGGTTTCTGTACTCCTTTTCTTTTGTTTGTACATGCACTCGTATATTACAAAAAATGCCAGTGGACATCTACTAAAATACAAATTTGAATTTAGTCTTTTTATTCATATGGATTTATTTTCACTGCATGAATGTACATATACGATACGTATTTATATGAGGAAATAGAAATAATGCTGAGATACTTTTAATGATCAAGAGGTGATGAAAATGAAAACTTGCTTGAAAAATAAAGTCACTGGGTCTGATATTGTTCTGTTATAGACTTGAGTCTCATGTACTGAAACTGGACTATCTGGGGATCTTGAATGGGGTTTTGTTATGTGATGGTATCTAGACTTGGAAGCAAATTTTACTTCTAGGCACAATCTAACCTCTGGAACTTGGAATATTATGCACATTATCTGCATCAATTGCACATTAAATCTGCTCCTCTGACCTGTTGGTGTGCTATTGATGTCAGTTGCATTTATACTCTGTGCTGTCTACACGTGTGAATATTTCTCCTTGCGTGTAGGAGGAATTGTAAACAACACGTTGAGACCAACAATTCCAAGTTATTGTGATTCTGAATGGAGAAGGTTGATGGAGCATTGCTGGGCCCCTAATCCTGCTGTTAGGCCTTCTTTCACAGAAATTGCCCGTCGTTTGCGCACAATGTCATCAGCTGCTAGCCAAGCCGAAGGACACGAACACAAGGCATCAAAGTAATGGTTTCACAATTCCTAGTTTTCGCCTTCCCATGATATGTTTCATTGTAAATTGATTAATTTTACGCTACTCTCCAAAGAGAGACTTGTATCATGTTAGAAAGGAGAGATCGGCTTCCATAATGTTTTTGAAATGGAAGTGATTCTCTCGTTCAATAATTGACAAGTATTGTTTTATTCTATAATGCTACTTTTACATAATAATATAAATTATATCTTGAGATGTTATCCAAGAACTTATATTTTTTAATTGAATTGTTTTTTGATATAATATTAAAACTTTAATGATTAAGTAATTAAGAGGTTGAATATTATCATTTTATTTATTTAATAAAAATTAAGTATAAAGTAGTATAAATCTGTATAAGTTTTAAATTTAATGGGTTTTTTACTTGAGATGTTGTGTGAGAGAATAATATAAATAATATCTTCAGATTTTATTTAACATCTTAAGATTTTAGATAGTATTATTATTAACTTATGTATTTTGGAAAGGAGTTTTATTCTTGTCTGCTCTTTCATCCTTGAGGTTCCAATTGGTTATTATCGTTGATTTTTAATTTGCTAGTTAGCCCTGACTAGTATTTTATGGTTTCTATAGAGTAATTAATGATATTTAATTAGTTACATGTGAGGGCTATTTTGATGAAAAGGATGGATGAAAAAGGTTAGAGAAAATAAAATCTATAATCATTAAAAGTGATAAAAATATATTTATTTAGGATTTTTTTCCTTGTATCTATTTATTTTTTAAAATAAATTTTAAGATATAACTAATAAAATATTATCAATTATTTTTTAAATACCATAAAATTTCTCGGCTTTATACTTCTAACTACATGTATGATATAGCAGTCCGAATTTTTGGAGAACTTGAGTCAACATTTATTCTTTTTCAATAGTTTTTTCTTATTCTAATCTTACGTTATCATAAAAAAAAATTAAATATGTAGGAGTAGTTTAACTTTGATAGGAGTGACCAAGGCATCTAATGAGATTTCAAAAAGAATGGGTGACATTATTCCAATGATAATGTCCATATTAAATAATTAATTAAGTATCTATGTATTTTTTTCTCGATGAGTTCCCTAAGAGAATTGATAAAATACTATATTTTGTTCATATCATGATTTGTTTCTTAATGATTTCCCTAAGAGAATTGGTGAAATATATTTTGTAGATGTCACGATTGAAAAACATGATCTTCAAACTTGTTTCTATTTAGAAATGCAACATTTTAAATAGATTATGAAATGAGCTTCACAAATCATGATGAGAAAAAAGGAGAGAAAACAAAGAAATAAAGAAACATACTCTACAAGCTCACCGAGACTTTGATTATAACATCACCAATACCATCAAAACAATCTTGAGAAAATGAATTCAATAACATCAAGAACGATTACCAACGATAATTAGAGTGTCATACTTGCCGTTCAAAAATAGCAAGTGGCTCACTTGTTTTTGATAGCAAGTGTGATTCACTTCAATTATCATTGGTGACCTATCCATTGCATTTAAGCATCCATGTATTTTTTCTTTTGATGAGTTCTTTTGTAATTTCTCCTATAATATCAAATAACACATCAATAACAAAATAAATAAATAAATAAATAAAGGGTTTAGTTTATGCCTATGTCATAGTGAAAACAATGTAACTAGTCATTGTGTTTATTTTTTTATTAATGAAAAAGAATTGGTGAAATATCATATTTTATACATGTTATAATTAAGAAACATGACATTTTAAATAAATTATGAGAAGGGCTTCACAAATTACAATGAGAAGATAGGAGAGAGAAAACAAAGAAATAGACTTTATAGGCTCATTGAAACTCTGATTATAACATCACTGGTACAATAAAAAAAATCTCGAGGAGATAAATTCAATGACATCAAGAAAGGTTGCCAACAATGATCAGAGTGTGTCACACTTGTTATCTAAAGGTGGCGAGTGGCCCATTTGCCTTTAGTGGCAAGTGTGACCCGTTCTAGTTACAGTATGTGATCTTTCTTTGTGTCATCGAATTTGTCTCGTCGAGATCATTCCGATAATACTAATGGTAATATAATTTGAGCTTTAGTGTGCCTCCTTAGATCTCTTTTCTTTTTTATTTCCTTTTCTTTCTCCTCTCTCTCTTCACAAATTATGAGGAGAAATGAGAAGAAAAAATAAAGAAAAAAAACCTTGGAGAGACACTAAATCTCTTATTACAACACCAATAGTATCATATAAAAATTCTCGACAATACTAAACTTCACCAACGGTTATTATAATAGGTTGCACTTGTTGTTATTGATAAGTGAGTCACCTGCCATCTTCAGATGGCTAGTGTTGCTCATTTCGATCACAATTGGTGATCCTTTTTAATGTTGTCAGATTTATCTCGTTGAGATTTTTGTTATGGTACTGGTATGTCTTTGAGGCCTATTTCTTTCTTTTTTTTCCCTCTCTCATTTATCCTTTTTTGTCATCCTAATTTATGCAACTCATTTCACAGCCTCTTTGACATATCTCATTTCTAAATAACGACAATTTTGAATGTTTTTTTTTCCTTTTCAATCGTGACATATATAAACTATGCTATTTTGCTAACTTTTAAAACAATTATGTTATTTTGCTAATTGTTGTTTTGCTATTTAAAAATGTGAGTTCTCACGGCTATAAAAAATTTATTTTTTATTTTCTTAATTTTTTAACCATAAAAAAAAAAAAGAAGGGGCACTATTGAATTCTACTTGTTTATAAATTCAATAGGACACAATAAGTCTATGTTGTCGATGTTGGTTGACACTATGCACATTATATTGGTGCTTAGATAAACATGTTTTTCATTAGAAATCCTATCACAAATTAAATTATTTTATATCAAAGATCGTTTTATTTCTAGGGTTGAGGATATTCCATTCTTTGAAATAGTTATTGTCATGTTGATTCATGTGAATTTGTCAGGTATGTTTTTAAAGATGAATCGGTATCTCTAATGATGAGGGCATTACATAATTTTTAATCTCCAATATTTGGGATCTAGTTAGCAAATGCTTACGGTGATCTTATTTGATCATCATTTAAATTATCTACTAACAGTCTTATGTTTCTTCGAATGATGAAAAATATGGGATTTTTTTAGCAAGGATAATGTCCACAAAATAATCATAGACTTGTTTCTAATCAATGCTTAGTTTAGTGATAAAATCCAAACACTACTTTCTAGAATCATATAAACATCATATTTAAGCTCCTCTCATAAACTCATGGATCTTAGTTATTATCCTGATATCATATTGAAAATGAAGTTTTTAAATTCAATCGTATATCGTCATTAATAAAATTAAGGTCAAGAAATGAAGAGAAGATATCTCAGGCTAGCAGCTTACAAAAAAGTATAATGCCCATGAAGAGATGCTACATTCATAGAGAGGAAGTTGTGAGGATAGCTAACATCGCCAAATGCTTTTGTTCATTCTCTATCATCGCTTGAAAGTCCAGCGGCTTTTCAAGCTAATTGAAACATAGGAGATATATATAACCATCAACTGATTTTAGATCATAAAGATGGTTTCTCCTTTGACATAATTGAGGAGCATTCTTATAAAGTATAACCATTAGACAACAAAAACGACATACACAATTCAGCCATTGTTATGTCCTTTTGACTATTTTTCTTGTTGGTATCCTAAATGTTTTTATAAGGTAATTACAAGTAATAAAATGTTCTAGCAATAATTCTGTTTTAACTATATTTGAACCATTATATCAAAATTGTTTTGTCTGTATTTGACATTCTTAAAATATGTATGAAGAGAGTCGATTATTGGAAAAACTATATTGAATGCTGCAATGAAAAGTGTACCTACAAGTGCTCAATAAGAGGGTCTCAAAAATGGATTGAAAATTGCAAGAGTTGTCAAATAGCTTTATAAGGAAAATAAAGCAACCTTGCATTTATATGTGCCTTTGCTAATGTATTTGAAAGGTATTTTATAAGCATTTATTGATAACAAATTTTAATATTGATTTGAGATTGGTATCTAGTAAGAAGCTTTTATTATAAGAGGCAACAAGGTAGTTGTTGGGATTTATATTCCTTTTCATAACATATTTTGATTGATAATCTTAACATTTATAATAAACAAAACCATTCGTATTGAAAATAGTTTCTACTTGAACTTTTTTAGGAAATACTTTAAGCATTAACCTAATTTTATGTATAAAGCTTCTCTATTGACAACACTTTATAAATTTTGTGATGATAATAAAAAGGAAACATCACATGATTCATTTCATATCATGTTTTGACCAATTATTAGAGCAAAAATCAAGATGAGCAAAAAGTTATTCAATAGGCTTATTTATAACATTCAAATCAAGCAAGTTTCGAGAAGTCCTTTAAGGTGGTGTCAAGCATGAAGTCGAGTTCAAAAGAGGATCAAGCCTTGATCATGAGACCTAAGCAAGAGACGAGGTTGTTTAATATGTCCTAGAGCTTGGCTACACGACTTTATATTAATGATCATAACTTTCAATCTGATTCTTAGATGGATCTGAAATTTTATCATGAGATTTTAATGACCATGTTTTCTATAGGGTTAGAATTTTATAGTGATTAAATATTGAAAAGACCTTATAATAAGGCCAAAAAGTTACTTTAGGGATTGAGATTTTATTTATACAAGTCTTGGGCTTTGTGTTTTATTTTACTTGTACTCTTAAAATAGTTTATATTTGGGTTTTAATTTAGACTAATATTTTAGTAGTGTTTATTTGGTTGAACTATAAATACTTTTTTTTTTAGTTTGTAAGTTGCAACAACTTGATGATTTCATAAACAATATTGAAGAGGATATCTTTTGCTCTTAGTTTTTTATTCAAAACTTATCAAAGATTCATTCTTTGTGATGTTCAATCTTTATAACTTTGGAACTTAGTTCATTATAATCAACATGTCAGGATTTTCATTCAATAACTATAATTTCTTGATTTAGGTAATCACTAGGTCAGGTTTCATCAAATTTGATTTTGAATTTCTTGGGTTAAGATTGAATCTTGATTATAGATTTTAGGGTTCTTACCCTCTAGATTCACATCATTATGAATAATAAATTGGGAGACAATGTTTTAGCAATCAAGATTAGATTCTTTATCTAGGATTTCAGCTAACATGATCGAATTAACATTTTAAGCATTGTGACATTTGAACTTAAATTCAAGCCAAATTAATAGATGGCAACATGATAATCCTTATTTTTAAAAAACAAAACTCAATAAAGAAAACATCTAATAAAAGTGGGAAAGCAATGAAAATGAAAATGCAACAATTACTCACCATTGAAAGAGAGAGAAAAAAGTTCATTACCAGTAATAATATGATCGAACAATTTCATTGATTTAATGAAACTTGTCGTATCATTGAGCTTAACTTAATGAATTTACATAATGGTATTTGGCTTATCTTAGTGTTTATACATCCTTATTTAACAAAACTCTCTTATAATCTTAGGTTAATTTAAATTCAAGTAAATGTAATAAAAATATTTAGATTACTATAGTGTCTACAAATAGCTATAAAGTCTTGGTCTTTATTAATTGTATATACCACGGGCTACCAATAAGATAAGAAGGGACAATGATTTTCCTATGATTGAGCCATCGACATCACCTTTGAGAACAACATCATGGATACCCTTATAGCTGTTTAGTTAACATTTATATAATTAAAACAACTTTTCTCAACATTGACAAACACATCAATCAAACATTATTAGTACAACTAACCACCTATAAAAAAAATTGTTATCTTCAAGGTGTTCATTAATCCAAAATAGCATGCAATGCTTGTATCTAAAAGTTCTATCACCAAAGTTTGACATATTCATCATGTCTACATGCATAAACATCTTTAAAGAAATCTATGAGGAAAAAATAGTTAGATGCATTAAAAAATGAATTATAAGGAAAGCAACAAACATTGTATGGAAGCTTATGCTTCCAAAACCTTTTATAAAAAACCTAGTTAGACAATCTTGATTATTGAGTAGGCGAGATATATATGTTATGGTTGATATTAAAAAGTGCGATAGAGGTAGATTTATTTTTAGACTATAAAGGGTGAAAAATAGTTTTAGACTATCATTTTATTTATTTTTAGTATATCTACACCTTATTTTAATTAGTTTGGGCTTGATTTAAATTGGGTAAATATCTAACTCATTAGTGTTAGGGTTTTATTTTCAAGATAATAAATACTCTTTGTAAAGATGAAATAAAAAAGATTTGATAATATTATGGTTGCCGAATTTATTCAACTTCTGTGAGAAAGATTCTTGTATTCTTTGAATTTGCTTTGTTACTCTCAAAATCATAATGATAGTTTTGTTTTGCTTGTTTTCAGTATATTATTGATTCTTGAGTCACCTTATATATATCTGGATTGCGTTATGATAGCCATTAACTTTGGTTCATTGATTTTCAATTTTGAAATAATCATAAAAAGATGAGCCGATAGGTAAAAGGTATAGTTAAATAAGTGAAAAGCCTTGAATTGTGTGAAATACGAGAGTTATTCTAATATATATTTTTTTACTATTAATTAGTTTTGTAGATTTAAAGATATCTAAAAATAATGACTCTGTTATACTTAAAGCAGATAAAACCTTTCAGATATAAGCTTCGCATGACCGCTAAATTCAAGACGCTTAAAATATTTTCTATTATCTTAATATTTTTTTGACATTTGAAAAACAAATTGATATTAACTTGTTGCGAAATGCGAACTAATATACTAGTTAGATATATAATTTTAAAAAAATTCTTTTAAGTCTTGGGGGGTATAATTATTTCAAGGTAAGACAACATGTTTATTTTTTAAAAAAAGATAGAATATTTTGAATTTATAGATAAATAATATATATTTTTATCAAATAAAAATACAAAATCCATTCTCTTATAATTATATAATTATGGATTATATATGTTTGAATAAAAAATTTGTCTGTTCAACATTACTCTATCAAAGTCAAGGTACATGTTAGTTATTAGAAATTTAGATTCGGATTATACTTATGTAAGGCACATTTCCTATTTTGGATTGGTGTTATTATCGATAGAAAATAGAATCATGTATGTAAGACGTCATCATGATGGCAAAATTAAGAGACAAATACATAATAGCTAAGTTTCAATTTTATTTTATTAGGTTTAGGGTTAAAAAAAAGTTGGTGATGAAACAAAAGTACCAAATTACACATGAAAATCATGGAAAGTGGAAGTACATTATTTTTTAAAAATTAAAATTAAAAAATTAATTTTTTTTAAAAAATATTTTTTAACCACAGATTTCATAAGCTTGATCGGTATTCCTTGACTTTGGGGATGCAATGTTCGTGTTGAATATTCTTCCTTCCTAGAACTTTCCCTGAATTCATGTTTTACCCTCCCTGTTTGTTGGAAAATTTAATAAGGTGGCATTGACTTGGAAAATCTCCTCTCCTTAACAACCCCCACCACGCCTTCCTTTCTAGTTTCTCCCTCCCTCTCCTCTCCTCTCCTCTCCTCTTGATTATTTGACTATTGCCACTCTCCACGCTCTTCAGAGTAGCAACCATGTCTCTCCTTAATGATCTCATCAACATCAATCTCTCTGATACTACTGAAAAGATCATTGCTGAATACATATGGTACTCTCTTTTTTCCCCTCTTTAGTCTACGATCATGATCACCAAGTTGTTTCACTCATGTTAACACTTTTTTTTTTCTGTGGGTGTAGGATTGGTGGATCTGGAATGGACTTGAGGAGCAAAGCAAGGGTGGGGTTTATTTTCTTTCTTTTTTGGAGTTCTTGATCACCTGGGGCCAGTGTTTTACCTTCAGTTTTGTTATGTATTTAACAGACTCTGCCAGGTCCGGTGACCGACCCTGCCAAACTTCCCAAGTGGAACTATGATGGTTCTAGCACAGGCCAGGCCCCTGGTGAAGACAGTGAGGTCATTTTGTAGTATGTACCGATCTTTCATCACTCTTAATTTGCATATCACTTTGCTTTCGATCTTGATCAGTGGCCATGCTATGATTTCTCGACGAGTAATGGTAGATCTTGCTTGGTATTTTTCTTGAAATAAGAGGGTTCGATCAACAGGTTTTTTCTCCCTCTGCATCTAACAATTTGATCCCCTTACTTCTTGGATCTTGACTGTATCAGCCCACAAGCAATATTCAAGGATCCATTTAGAAAAGGAAACAACATCTTGGTAATTAATTCTTGGCCGTTAGATTCAATTTTCTCGAATCAATCCCGTGAAGGGGAAATATAATGTCTCTTGGGCATGAACCAAATTTTAGGTGATGTGTGATGCCTACACACCAGCTGGGGAGCCAATTCCAACGAACAAGAGGTTCAATGCTGCCAAGATCTTTAGCAACCCTGCTATTGCTGCTGAGGAGCCATGGTAATTACCTTTCCTGATTCCACAGGAGAAAACATGCCTAACGCATCTCTCTGAAAAGTAATAGCTTTTATATATATAATACAGCATGTAGTAACATATTATACACATAGATATATAAAATATGGTTCTGTGGTTATCACATGGTAGATGGCATTTACTGTGTCACAGTGATATAATATTTTATATTTTTAGATTGTTTTATTATGTTAATATTAAAAATAATTTTTTTAAAAATATTATTTTCCATCAAATACCATGTAATATTTTGGTTGTGATCTACGGTGTTGTCCTTTCCAAGGGGTCCAAAGCCATTATTTTTCTTTTCTTTAAAGTGACGTTTTTCTGGTCTCTGTCCATTGACTTGATTATAGAATTTTGTAAAACTGAAAAAAAGGGTAAGTTTGATTATTTATCCAACATGAATATAGGCATCTTTTTTTAGAGCTTATTTGTTTTTATATTTTAAAAATATTTTTAAAAAAATTTCAATTTATTTTTATTTTTTTCTTTGTTTTAACTCGATATGAATTAGTCAACATTAGGCTTTAGAGTTTTATAAAATAAGGTTCGGAAATTGCTCTATGCTATGGTAACATTTTGTCAGCATGATGTTTTTTTTTTTTTTCCAAGGCTCGACTTCCTTTCCAATTTTTTGCCTAACCTTTGTTTTTCAATGAAAATAATAATTTCAGAAAAAAAACTCTTTTGGTTTAGGACTTTGCCTTTGCCAAGTGGTAGTAGACATGTCTGCAAAGAAAAGAAAAGAAAACCCTTCTGGTTAGGTGTCCGCTACTGTGACAGAATCAAGTGCTTAGCTACCACCTTACAATAATGACTTTATAGAATTTAGTAGCTGGTTGTTCATGTCCTGGCATGTGAGGATCAGTTAGCATCAGAAAACAACAATGGTTTTGACCAAATCCTTCAACTATCTTGATGATCATGTATAACATAATAGATGATCATGCCTTTCACTTTTTGCTAATCTGCTCCTGCACCGTAATACAAGAATGTAAAGAATCTTGTACACCTAGAATGCTGTTTTCTACCCTAAAAGGTCAATCATCGTAAACTGACTCAAAATCTATCCAGAAACCAATAATTATATTCATTAGCTTGCAAAAAAGAGAATTATTTATCTGTAGCAATTATATTTTGTTTCATGAACATTCTGGGATCGCCTTCTTTTATTGCATTGACCATAAATTTGATTTCAAATGGCATTGATACTTAATTCTGGATGTCTTGTATGCTATGATCAGGTATGGAATTGAACAAGAATACACTCTTCTCCAGAAGGACATCAATTGGCCTCTTGGGTGGCCAGTCGGTGGCTTCCCTGGTCCCCAGGTTCGGAATCTGTTTCGATATCTTCTGAGCATGATTAATAAAATAAATTATCAGAATGTCACTTTACAAGCTCTGTGTTCATGCAATTCAGGGTCCATACTACTGTGGAGTGGGGGCTGACAAATCTTTTGGCCGTGATATTGTTGACTCCCACTACAAGGCATGCTTGTATGCTGGCATCAACATCAGTGGTATCAATGGTGAAGTCATGCCTGGTCAGGTATGCTTTTGATTACCATTGTTGTTTTGCTGGTCCAATTTAGTGTTCGTGCTCATGTGTTGGATTAATTGACAGTGGGAGTTCCAAGTTGGTCCAGCCATAGGAATCTCTGCTGGTGATGAAGTGTGGGTTGCTCGATACATTCTTGAGGTATGTATCACAACTACAAAGACATTCTCGTCGATATATTTTCCTTTTCAATGGAATCTTCCACCATCTTATTTTGCTTGGTCACACAGAGAATTGCTGAAATCGCTGGCGTTGTGGTTTCTTTTGACCCGAAACCAATTCCGGTTTGTCTTCCTTACAAATCTATTTTTTTTTGTCAGCTTGTTTCAGAACGTTGTGCATTTAATTAAATCACTTGTTTTTCATAACCATGTCCAGGGTGATTGGAATGGTGCTGGTGCTCACACTAACTACAGGTAACGCACTAAACCAAAATCTTTTAAACGACCTCACTACATGTTCATAGACCTTCGATTCTTTAGAGCTTAAACGTGTAGAAAATGTACTTGTTGATGGCTTGGCTTTAATTTTTCCCCTCAGCACCAAGTCGATGAGAAATGATGGAGGGTTTGCCGTGATCAAGAAGGCCATCGAGAAGCTTGGTCTGCGCCACAAGGAACACATAGCTGCCTACGGAGAGGGCAATGAGAGAAGGCTGACAGGTCGCCATGAGACTGCTGATATCAACACTTTCTCCTGGGTGAGTTCAGCTCCTTAATTTCCTTTTTTTTTTTTCCCTTTCACACACTATAGAACCATGCCATCCTTTTGCTTGGCTTTCTGTTCAGTGACTTTTTCACTTGCCAAACCATACAGGGTGTTGCAAACAGGGGAGCATCTGTCCGTGTTGGTCGTGATACTGAGAAAGATGGAAAAGGTAAAGCACATCCTGTTGATTTGGATTCATGACCTCACAATTTCAAATTAAGAGCATAAGCTTATATATCTTTGTTATAATTGACAGGTTACTTTGAAGATAGAAGGCCAGCATCCAACATGGATCCCTATGTTGTCACATCAATGATAGCTGAAACTACCATTACCTGGAAGCCATAGAGAGGAGGGAAGATGATGGATGACAACAATTTCTAAATTTCTCTCGATCCAAGAAAAATCAAATAACCCTATTTATTTTTCTCTGCTTTGGATTGATGGCTTGCTTTTCATTCTGTTCCCATTTTTCTTATGGTTTCCTTTAAACGCCGTTCTGTTGGCTGTTGATCAGTTATGAACATATCCACCTCTGTTTAATAAAAAGGTAGTTTAATTAGCCGTAGTGTTCTGCGAAGGTGTTTAAGATCATCCATAGCTGTGCTTATCTTGTCATGAATCAAAACATGCTTGCACACTGAACCAAATCCTTGAGCAAGATGCCTCCATCGCCAGGGAACAGTAGCATCAAATGATTCATAAGCCCAGGTAATCAAGAAATTTCTTACGGCGTTTGTTTTGTATTTGTTTCTTTCTTGGAGGTGCATTCAGGAAATAACTAAAATGATACCGATAGTTATTAGTTATTCCCCATCACCATAAAATTTCCTGGTTCCGGCAATCAACTGGTATCCATTTCTGAAAATTTCCTAGAAGGTTCTCTTTGTTCTTTATTCTTTGGCTATTTCTATCCACTGCCAAGGAGAAAGAATGCTTGGGTTGATGAGAATTCTGTGGCTTTTGATTCAAGATGGTCTTCATCTACATTACGGAGTGTAATCCTCTCCCAATCCAAGACGACCAACCCGCTGTTTCTGTGATTAGAAGTGGAGACCCCCTAGTGAAAATCCCAAGTCTAAACTGCTTGCACATCCCTTTGAAGACCTTGAAGGTTTTTATTTTTTTGGTTACTTTGATGTGGAATGTGAAAGAAGTTTGTTAATCAGCAAGAAGAAGTAATATGAATTCTCAATAAGTTTGTTAACTGCTGCAAGACACCATTGCATGAACAAAACAAATAAGCTTTAATAGTAAAATTCAACCGAACTTGAAAAAAAAAAAACTTATTATCATCTAATTTTTGTAAAATATAAAAAAAATTTCATTAATTTATTTTCTTTTTATTATACGAAAAATAAATTTGAATAAAAAAAAGAGTAAAAAATTTCAGATCTAATATTTTTGAATATGATTGCTATTATTTTTTAAAATATTTTAAATCTAACTGACCAGCTAAGCTATATTCAATACTATTGAGTCGTGCTTAACAACATTACCTAACACTATTACAACTTTTGAAAGTGTACAACGTTGGGTCTAGCAGTTTTTGATAGAAAAGGTAACACTTCTAGGTGTGCGGGCTGCAAACTTACTAGAGTAGGTCTACAATAAGGAACGTCTATTTGGCCCCAACACCAAGTTTCTACAGCCCCATCATGTCCATCAAAATTTTAAAAATTTTACTTTTAATTTAAGTATGTCTTAATATTTTTTTTTAATATATATTTTTTAAAATTTCATTGCGATGCTTGACAACTAATAGTTAAAAGGAATTTGAAAAGTTTGTAGCCGTGTTCTCCTTTCTTCTTCTTTTATAGCCTTTAGTTTTTTTTAAAAAAAAATTTAGTCACCAAATTTTCTTTTAGTTTTATTTCTGTACATTGTGTTATTTTGGATTTTTTTCCTGGGAATCTGTTCTGATAAACTCGTCAGGGGTTCCGGGAGTTTAAAGAAAATTGTTTATTTGGTTGGCGTTTAATTTTATAAAAATAATTTAAGTTTTATTGATTGAAAAATATTTAAAATGTAAAGATTCAAATTAACATTATAGGCATGCACATATGGTTTTTATATATATATATATATATATATATTAAAAATGTGCCTTTTATTCTTTTTTATTGCCTTCGGATTTTGTCAAACTTCCTTTTCAACCCTTAAGTTTTTAAAAATATAAGTTTTGGTGTAAAACATCGTTTTATTTACGCACTAATGCTTGACTTTAAGAGAGGAGAAAGAGAAATGAATTCATCATCTCAAGAAGAGTTTAGAAGCGATGGTTTTTCTCTACAGACATGCCAAAAAATAGATCATGGTGCATTTCTTTGTTCTTTATGAGGTTGAGTTTTATTTTTAGAGTGATTCTAGGGTGTTTTTGAGCTTGGAAATATGTTTATGGAGGTTTTTAAGGTATTTTGGAGATGATTTCAAGTAAAAACAAGCTAGAAATTGGTTTTTAAGGTAAAAAACTAAATTTTAATTTTCTAATTACCTTTGTGATCATCAAAAATTGTATTTCAAGATGAAACGTCTGATGATATAAGCAACACACCATCTATTTTTTTAATAAAAAATAAATGATAAATTATTTGCCAACCGTATAAAAACAAATAAATAAATCAACCATGCATGTGGGCTTAGCTAAGCCTGAGTATGTAGATCTAGCTTTTTGAAAAAATCAATAAATACTTACAAATATATATTTTTTTAATTTATATTATTTTTTACTTAATTTTTTATTGATACCCTTCTAGTTACAATCTAAATTATTAATCAATTTGATTAAATAAAAAAATAATTTTAAAAAACAAGTTTATTAAGACTAGCTTTTTTACCCCATTTTTTTAATTTATTTTTATTTTTGATATATATATATATATAATTTTATCTTTAACATTGAGTATAAATTATGTTTGTTTTTCATTTACAATTTCATACTTTGCCCTACTTTTTTTTTTCATTTCCCCTCTTTAATCTAACATTTTCATTTGTTTTTTCTTTAATTTTCTTCAATTTTATTTTTCAATATTTGATTATTTTTGAATTGATCTTTATAATTTATTTTAGTTTACTTTTTGTGAAGTTACCACAATCATAAACAAATGTCTCAATATTTTTTTTTTGATTTTGCAAAAAATATTATTTTTGATCACATAACTAAGTAAAAAATAGTTTTAAAAATCAATACAATCAAATTTAATGGAATTCACAATTTGGATCGTGAGATTTACTGGGTAAGCAACAAAGCCCATGTGAATTCATATATTTCTTCATCTTAGTACTAAAAAAAATGATATCATCTTGAAAATTCGTTTTAGAACTCAATCATAATTTTTATTTATCATTCAAATTGCTTTTAAATCTATCAAGTTGATTAGGTTATATTAAAATAGTTTTATATGATTTAATTTTAAATCCGAATTAGATTTAATATTTTTTTTTACATTTAATTTTTTTTAACACGGGACAAGTTGAAAAGTAAGTGTTTGTTTAGGAGTGTGATGAATATTATTTTTTGTTTGAAAATATATCAAAATAATATTTTTTTAAAATTTATTTTTAATACCAGTATATCAAAACGATAAAAAACATAGTTAATAATAATTAAAAACTAAAATTTATTTAATTTTTTAAAAAATCATGATTTAACCACAATCCTAAACACCTCCATAAATTGAAACTGGCTTCTGCATTGTTAATTCCTACAGCCCATTTTTGTTTTTATTGCAGACAAGAGCCCATTCCATAAAATTGGATTAGTACACCTATCGGCCATTAATGGAAGATTTCTGTACTTATATAATATATAAATATTTTTAATTAATGGAAGTGGATTGAATAAAAAGCATAACAAAGAGCATTTAGCTTTGGGATCTTCCTAAAAACACCAATATTAGGATCCCAAAAACTTTTTCACCTTTGATTGGATCCAAATGGGAATCCCCAGATTAAGGGAATTTATAAATCTTAATTGGAATGGAATCTTTTTTATTTTTCAAAATAATAATAGATACTTGATGACTTAAAATTTATGGTCCTATATACTTCTTATAGGTGTATTAAGATTCCATCATTTTTTTTCCCTTTCTTTTTATAAATAAACTTTATTTGATTAATATTTTATTTGAAAATAAAATACATTGTTTAACTTAGCTATCTTATATTTTATTCACTTGCATAGATTTTAGACCCGATTTGATAGTCGGTCAGGATTCCGGATTTTAATCGGGTCACCAGTTATCCGGGTCAATTTTTTTTTTTTAAAATTAAAATAACATCATTTTAATAAAATATAAAAATTAACATGTTATAATTGAGTTTTTAATTGTATCTTATTGAGTCAGTTAAATCATATTATTTTTTTTTAATCTAATTTAATTTTAGTTTTAAATTGACTTACCGGATTCCAAAATCATGAACATTTAACTCAAACTATTACTCAATATTAGTAAAAACAAATAGGTCCTAGAATATAGGCCAAAGCGCCAGCCCACATAGACCCATGATGTATATAACAGGACAGCCTAAGTACTTACGAGTTAAGAGTTTGAATGTGTTAAAATTAGTTTTTTTAAGGGTTTTTTTTTCTTTTAATTTTAAAATATATTAAAATAATATATATTTTTTATTTTTTAAAATTAATTTATTCAATTAATGCAAAAATATCAAAATAAAATTAATTTAAAACTAATTTGTTTTTTTAAAAATTAAAAGCACGGTTCTAGCAGCTCTAAAACAAAGCAGAAGAGAAAAAGAAAACCTTGAAACCTACATCAACAGATGTTGCCTGCAACATAAAACTTGCGACCACAACGAACGCTCTCACCTCCATATCCTTGTCTGCCTCCCTTCTCTCTCTCTCGACCCCAGATCTTATCTCTCCCTTTTATTAGCAACACTTTCGCATTTCCTCTCGCTTCCACTTTTACTTCTCTCTCTGTCAACAACGAAAGAAAGAAAAAGAAAAGAAGAGAAAGAGAGAGCTTGTTTGTATGCAACTAACATGGGCATGTGACTTCACTTTTTTAACTAGGTTTTGAAGTTTCTAACTCACTAAGGTTATTAATCTTTATCAAGATTTTTTGGAGCAACTGGTAAGTATTCTTTTTGTTCATGTGCGTGTAGTGCTGCATTAGAAATTCTTGGAGGGTTTGTTGACTGCCTTTTTTACTTGAATTTATAAGGGTAATGGGTTCATCTTATCTTTTGATAATCTAGTTCTTTTTTGTTAGTGTTTTTGATTGCTCAAAATATTAGAAAGCGAAAAATTGAGACTTCGAATGTTCATTTATCATTTTCTTTGTTCATCTGGAATGATCGGAATAGCTAAAGGAATAGTTTTTAAAGGGCAAAATTGCTAATCGTATGTCGATAGTTTCTTGCCATTTATGTTTATGCATTGCTGCTTTACAATTTTTTGGGGGCTTGTTGTCTGCCCCTTTTTTGGTTGAATATATAGGGAGTGGCAATGGGTTCATCTTAGATTTTATAATCAAATTCTTGTTTTGGTACAATTTATGATTTAATGTGAACCAAGTCTCCTCGTTTTTTGGCAGCACTGTAGGAGTTAGTAGGAGCAAGGAGCTGCAATGTATACTGGAATATTTAAGTGTAGGAATCAGAGATGGTGTTCTTTCTTTCATCCATCAAAGCATTTCATTAGGCCAAACTGCCAGGATCGGCCTCTGAGTTGTACAACAGTAGTGAGGGACCACTTATCACATGTTAGTTTCATTAAAAGACAGCTATTACATTCAATTTCATCAAGGAGTACTGCCTTTGGAAATAGTGATAGTGGTTTACATATAAGGTCTAATATGTGTTGGACGAATATTCAATTCCGCACATTTAGTTCGGGAGCCAATGGAAGGAATACAAGTGAGGATAAACATGGCCCGGTGAAAGATGGGGCTAACTTTGATAATGAGAAGACTCAGCGAGAAAGAGTTAGTGAAGAGGCGAAGCATTGCGATGCACACGCTCAACTAGGGGAACAAGATCAAAAGGAGTGGCTTCATAATGAGAAGCTTGCTATAGAAAGTAAAAGGAAGGAATCTCCATTTTTGACTAGACGAGAAAAGTTTAAAAATGAATTCTTGAGGAGAATTGTTCCATGGGAGAAGTTACATGTTTCTTGGGATAATTTTCCGTACTACATCAAGTAATTACTTCGACTCGTCTCTGTTATTTCTCATCAATATCTTCTTTTATCTTAAAGTCATTGGATTTTGCTATCACTAAATCAATCAGTTTGGGAAGGAAATAAATGATTTCTGTTCTCTGCCAGTGAGCACACCAAAAATACTCTGGTGGAATGTGTTGCTTCCCATTTGAAACATAAAAAATGCACCACTTCCTATGGGGCCCGTCTGACATCTTCAAGTGGGAGAATTATGCTCCAGAGTGTTCCAGGTTTATTACTAACCATTTGTTTTATTGAGTCCTATTGGTTTAAAAACAAAAAATGAGCTTTTGAATTGATTAGCCATGTGATGATGCCATCTACAGGAACTGAGCTTTATCGGGAAAGAACAGTTAAAGCACTTGCACGGGATTTAAAAGTTCCCCTGTTGGTGCTTGATAGCAGCGTTCTTGCTCCTTATGTAAGATTAATGTATCCTTTTGCGGTGGTATTTCTTTATTTCTGATATCCAAACTGAGTTTTGATGATCATTATTTGATTTGTACCAGGATTTTGGTGATGATGAGATTGAATCAGATGATAGTGCAGGAGAGGAGAGTTGCTCGGAGTCAGAAGTTGAGGATGACAATGATGCAGTCAACGAAGAGGAATGGACAAGCAGTGCAGAGGCAAAATCAGATTGTAGTGATGACGATGCAGTTGACTTGGAGGCAAATGCTGAGGCAGCCCTGAAGAAGCTTCTTCCCTGTAGCCTTGAAGAATTTGAGAAGGTATGTTCTCTAAAGTATCAGCTGTCTGATAGAAGGTACTTTACTGCTTCTCTTCCTGTGCAAATTGGAGGAATGGTTAGGAGGGAATTAGGAATGCATTTTCTGTGAGATGCTAGCTTGATCTCAGCAACAGTAGGTCTGGAACTGGGGATAACACAGTGACTTGGAAAGAAGCTCCAGTTGTTTGATACAGACAAGACATGAGTGTTTAAAGGGAAGAGACTTCTGATGATGATGTCAGAAAAAAAGGCTTTTGATTTTTTAATATGCCTGCCTATTTGTTTCTGATTCTTTTTGCAGCCGATCTTTATGAATTATGGCTGCTGTTGAACTTTTCATTATTATAATTTATTGCTTTCAAAATTTTCATAATTAGGATTTTTATTTTCTGTATTGTGGGCTTGACAACTGTGAAAAACTGTAAATATTCTCTAGGTTCTGGCCAATAGAAACAATTTTTTTCAGTAAGGACATGATAGGATTTCTTATTGTGTATTCATTTTGTGGCAGAGAGTTTCTGGAGAATGTGACAGTTCCTCTGAGTCCTCAAAGAATGAGTCCGCAGGCACTTCTGAGATCCCCAAAAGGCCACTTAACAAAGGCAACTATTTCCAGCTAGCCTTGCACTGTGCTTTTATTTTTTTGCCATTTTAGAATTATGCTCTGTATTATGTTTTTTTCCTTGACTGTTAATGTATTCTTTCTCTAGTTTCTGTTTTTGAAACAAGTGAGTGCAAACATGATTCTCCAATAAACTTTGTGTCCATTGTTAGCTTAAGGCAGTCATTACAGTTTGGTTTGTGGTGGCAATGTTTCTAATAGTAGTAACTGTTGCATGTTTTTTAGGTGAAGATGTTTGCATGACTGTTCTTGGATTGTTTTATGTTGCGATGGTAGTTCAATTCTGATCGTTTCATCTTCTATTTGAACAAATTCAAATATCAATATTCACAGTATATTTTTGTTAGTATTGATTTTAGTCGTTTCACTTTATTGGAATTTTTTTTTTCAAAAGAAGTTTGGCTTTTTTTTTTTTGTTTTGTTTTCTCTGTTCATCCATTTATCTTGCTTTGTTCATCTTTTACTAGGGGATCGGGTGAAGTACGTTGGGCCGTCCATACGCATTGAGGCTGATGACAGGTGCCTTTTCATCTCCTTTTTTTTGGTGTATAAAGATGTAACAAGCCTTTTCTTGCTTTACACAACTAATATAATAGCGAGTTCAATAACACAACTAAATAATTTGAAAATGCATTTATACTAGGAATTTGTAACTCATTCAATAATCTATTGAAGGACTTGTTATAGATCTTAAGGGGTTTGATTCTCAGCTTTGTTATACATTTTATTAGTGGCATGTTGTGTATTGTTCTTTTGTGGTTTTGCTTGTTTGAAATATTGATATGTGACATGGCGTATAGAGTGAGTAAAAACTATGGTTCTTAAGCTCTAAGATTACTAACCTAAGCTGTAGAGAAATTTAGAAAAAAACTCTTTGGTGTTTATAAAATTTGAATAATAATCTTGACCTTAAAATAAACTAGGATTCCTAATTAAAATCAAAATCCTTTATATGAAATGATATCTAATTCAAACTTAAGTAATTAATATAATTCTTCTAGCATTAGAATTCCTAAATAGTAAAGTACTAATTAAATTAAAAGTCCTAATCTAAATAGAAAAAAGAATCCAAATGCAATAAGGTACAATCCTACATAGTAACTTTTGAGCCTTATTTGAAGGCTTTCTTTATCTATGATCATCATGAAATTTTAAACTAATAAGAAACAGGGCCTTAAGAATCTTCTATAAAAATTGTAGCTCAATCCAATGGTTATATTAAAAGTTATGCTTGATTTACCAAATTGTATCTTAAACTCCTCAAAAACTAAAAATCTTAACCATTAATGAAATAATATAATAAATACTATTATGCCAAGAATATGGAACCCCACGTCAGTCCACTCTATTTTTGAAAAACTCGCCTTCGAGTTATCTATCACAAATTGAACTCGACCACTCCAAAGGAAAACATACTTCGAATTTAACATTTTAGCTAGTCTATTCATGAAGTTGCATGTCTTTGACCAGTGAACTTCAAAATTTAATTTATGATGTGCGCATGCGAAAAAAAAATCCATATCCAGTGTTATATTTTTTGTTCCTATGAAGTCTATTGTAGTTCCTCCACACATTCTCTAACTTCAAACTTGAGCTCATCATTATCTATAACCATTTTCTTCCATAGTAGCTTTAAGAAAATTGTCAGAAATTACCATGTCCTTAATGTCCTTGTTTGCAAGTTCTTCATCCATGAGTTTATCATCGTTTGCCATTGACTTCATCAACTTAAGGTCAAAAGATTGAAATTGACCCTTTCTGATCATGATATCTTCAACATGATTGGTTGACTTTGAAATTTTTCTTTCACCAAACTCCTTCAAGTGTTTCCTCCTTGCCTTTTGAGAAGGTTGAACACAAGGCAAATAATAATAATCTATTTTCTTGTCTACCAAATATAAAATCTCTTCATAATCATCTTAAATAAACTCCCCAAAATTAATGATTGTCTCAAATCTTGCCAAGATGAAATTAAAGGCATATCAATACAGGCTCTAAAGTCTAGAAATTCAAACCACCATTCTCTAAAGTTTGTTTTTGATGATAAGGAACATTGTTGAATTAAAAGTAAGCTTCCAACTCTGCCAACCACTTAATAAATCTTCTCTTAAAAAACCTCTCATCATAGAATGAAATTCAGGAATAGGTTTGGGGTTTGGCCTGTCTCGAGGTAAGTCTTTGGGCAAGTTCCTTTCTTCTTCACTATCCTTGTTTGCGTTACGCATTAGCCGAACTAAATATGCTATGGTTTGCTCCAAACAAACAAACCTCTATTCCGAAGGATGTAGTTTCTGCTCCTAAGCCAGCACAACGACTTGGAGGGTCTCCACTCCTGCATCGCGGAGTGGGTTCTATCATCTTCGTCTATGAAAGAGACCAAACTATTTTGATACCAATTGACATGACATATAACGTAAATAAAAGCTTGAGTTCTCAAGCCCTAAGGTATATACTTAAGCTGTAGAGAAATTTAGAGAAAACTCTCTATTGTTTTATAAAATCTAAATAATAATCTTCTCCTCAAAATAAACTAGGACTCCAGATTAAAACTAAAATCCTTTATAGAAAAGGTTTTCTAATTAAAACTTGCCTAATTAATAGAATTCATTTAGTATTAAAATTCTTAAAAGTAAATTACTAATTAAATTAAAAGTTCCAATCTAAACATGACAAAGAATCCAAAAACAATAAGGTAAATAAAGACAATCTTGCACAGTAACTTCTGAGCTTTATTCGAAGGCCTTCTTGATGTCCAATCATCATGAAATTTTAACTCAATGAGAAATAAAGCTTTCAGAATCGTCTAAATCTTTTATCAAAATTGCAGCTTGATACAACTATCAGATTAAAAGTTATACTTGACTTACCAAACTATGTCTTAGACTCTCAAACTTCTCAAAAACTAAAAATCTTAACCATTAATGAAATAATACAATAAACATTATTATGCTAGGTATATGGAAGAAATTTCCCCACGTCAATGTGCTATTTCTGCATCTAACAATTTGTATTTTTTATGCATGGTTAGGGCAATTTCCTGTACTTGAAATTTTTAGGTTTTTTTGGTTCTCAATTTGATTTTCTTTTCTTTTTAAAAGAATGTGATGTATTTTATATGGGTTTGCAAATGGCACATATTTGAAAATAAGATGGTGTCAATCTATTTATTGGTTTGATGCCTAACTATTATGACTACGGGTATCATGATTAGAGGGTGTTCTGGTAAATTGCTTTTAAAAACATTTAGCATAAACTCATCAACCACATAAACTTTGACATCACAGGGTCATATTGGGGAAGATACCAACATCTGATGGTCTGAAAAATGCTTATACAACTATCCGTGGCAGGTGGGTTGGTAATTCGTCCTGATGTGTAGAACAAAACCACCCAGATAACATTCTTTTCCTTCCTGTTCATCAATAGGAGAAAGTGAGGAGAGGTTTATTTTAGTACAAAAATTAGAACAAGAAAATTTCATAATCAGAAGAAAAAAGCTCTCCAATCTCTCTACATGTCTGGTAGGGATACTCCTTTAAAACTTTTGCACCAAAGACCCTGATGAAGTCAAGAAAACCAATTTATCCTGAAGTAGCTGAAAAGGGCAATGCTTATTTCAAAATATTCTTGTGTTGTGTCCATTTCAAATGTGATAATTACTGTTAACGTTGATATAGATGCCATTGCACTGTTGACATTTTATTGGAGCTGAATGTGCTCGTGGTTGCTTCATTTTCTGTCAGCATACAGTTCCAAGGCAGCTCCTTTCATTTGTGCAGTCTTTCTTGTGATTATTACACCAGACAGAATTATTTTCTTTGGTGGGTGGGATTGCATGGTTCACAAAGATGGAGATATTAGAGGTTCCTGCCTTCTGATGTGTGCTTATGCTTTTATATTCTGAATCAAGCAATTCCAACTTTGGTCCATTCTAGAGAGCAAATGTAGATGCATCTGCTATGTTGAATCAAACAGTTAAATACTTACATGCTCCAACTAATTAGCACAGTTCCCACATCCTTCCGAAATTCTTCAACTACCCTGCTAATCATGACAATTTTCTTTTAAAGGATAATTGTCTGGGATGGAGACCTATCTCCGTGACTTTTTTAAAGCACTTAAGTGTAGCAATCCCTTTTTCTGAAGCATATCAAATATTTTGGCACCAGGGATTTAGCTTATTGATTTTACAAGAAATTTTTTAAATCAACCAGAACTTGTAGCTATAAAGACACCAGGATCTGCATAGCTATAGTTAACTAATTGAAGCAAATACATAGAGACTGAATGAAGCTTAAAAACATCACTGGTCATTCTGATAACAGTTGCATGCCTTATGTACTGTCTAAAAAGGAAACAATTAATATATGTTTGTCTTCATATGAAACTTTTAGGTATGAGTAGGAAACTGATAATTTCCTTTCAGCAACTTTACAGCATATAGATTTGATGAGAGACAAATGCAAAGTTGTATAGTATCAGCACCTTTGAATTGATTAGCTAAATGGCTTTTCTTCAATATTTATTTACTAGGTTAAGTGACAACTATTGTCCTTGGCAATACATTGTTCATAGAGTGGATGATTCTGATGAAGTTGTAACCAGCAAACTGTTGGTGCACAATTCTAGATGATAATCAGTTGATGCTGCGTTTCTGGTAATACTTGCTAGATTTGGTGTGGTTTGACTTACAGACAACTTTGAGGTCACATAGTGTTCTGCTGCTATCACAATCTTTTGGCAGCATTGCATGCCCTGCTTTTTCCAAGTTCATATTTTTGGGCAAACACAGCAACTTTCAGATTTGTAGGCATATTACTTTTGACAATTTGAAAGAGTAGAAAGAGTGGTGAAAAAATGAACAGTCTTTGCTTTTCCGAGGTGTTGTCTTCTAACATTTAATTCTCAACTTTGACGATGTAACATATGAAATCTTCTGCATCTTTTATGATTTAGCCTTGTATGCTACCCTCTGGACTAATGTCAAGTGAAACTTGTGATAATCATTCTAGCCATAAATTTTCTTTGGAATTGCTTTAACCAGATATAAGCTCTCATTTCCTTTCAGATGTGTAGGCATATTACTTTTGACAATTTGAAAGATTAGAAAGAGTGGTGAATAAATGAACAGTCTTTTGCTTTTTTGAGGCTTTGTCTTCTAACATTTAATTCTCAACTTTGATTATGCAATATATGAAATCTTCTGCGTCTTTTATGATTAAGCCTTGTATGCTACCTTTTGGACTAATGTCAAGTGAAACTTGTGAATCTGTGATAATCATTCTAGCCATAAATTTTCTTTAGAATTGCTTTAACCAGATATAAGCTCTCATTTCCTTTCAGATTTGTAGGCATATTACTTTTGACAATTTGAAAGAGTAGAAAGAGTGGTGAATAAATGAACAGTCCTTTTCTTTTCCGAGGCGTTGTCTTCTAACATTTAATTCTCAACTTTGATGATGCAACATATGAAATCTTCTGCACCGTTTATGATTTAGCCTTATATGCTACCCTTTGGACTAATGTCAAGTGAAACTTGTGATAATCGTTGTAGCCATAAATTTTCGTTGGAATTGCCTTAACCAGATATAAGTTCTCATTTCCTTTAACAGCTCAATGACACCTTTAGTCTCATCAGACCTGTACTTTGCCTTGGACTATCAAAGCTCAGAGAGTTTTGGCCATCAGCTGTGGGAGAACACTAACTCAATTGGCATTACAGTGCATGAACTTTCATATTCATAAAATTGACAGGCAGAACTTTTGATCAGAGAGTGTTATGTTTTCAGGCCTTTATCAAGCGGTCAACTTGGGGAGGTTTATGAGGTGAATGGAGATCGAGTCGCTGTGATTTTAGATAGTGGTAATGACAACAAAGAAGATGATGGAGAGAAGGATGAGAAGCTCACGGAGCAGCCTGCAAAAGCACCAGTTTATTGGATAGATGGTAATTTCTTGCATCAGTGAGGATTTAACTACCTATTTAAACTGAAATGATGTAAAGTTGATCAGAATCATCAACTGTATGGAAATTGTATGAGGTGTTGAAGCAACATTTGGAAGTTCTGAATTAAAAAGTCAATTTTGAAATTTTAAACTGGCTTCCCCCTTTAACTATATATTTGTCAGTGTTTGTGTCTATGTAAATAACCTAACTTTGGCTGTTGTGTAGCTAAGGATATTGAGCATGATCCCGACACTGGGATAGAATATTGCTATATTGCGATGGAGGTTTTATGCGAGGTATTACTGCCTGTTATTTCCTTTTCCCTGTCCAGTGCTCCTCTCCTTGATTTTTCTGTTAAGAATTGATGTTTGTTCTTCCCTCATTTGCAGGTTTTGCGTTCTGTGCAACCCCTTATTGTCTATTTGCCAGATTCTTCTCAGTGGTTGTCTAGGGCGGTTCCCAAGTCAAACCGCAAGGATTTTTTAAGCAAGGTGCAAGAAATGTTTGACAAATTATCAGGTCCTGTTGTTTTGATATGTGGACAAAACAAAGCTGAAACTGGGTCAAAGGAGAAAGAAAGATTCGTAAGCTTCTAAAGTTTTTCAAGTTGTACGCACACATACATACATGTTGGAAGCATTTGATTCCATTTTCAATTGTTTTCATAAGCTGTAGATACCATTCTCTCCCATCCTTTTTGTTTTCATTAGTATCTTTTCTCTCTGAATCTCATATTCAACAGACAATGCTACTCCCGAATCTTGGACGGCTGGCAAAGCTGGTAAGGCTTGCAAAACTCTTAAAACGTTGTAAATTTGAAAGAAAATTATTGATTAGTATCATATTTATCCAAGGCAGCTTTTGAGCTTCGTTATTGTTTCTATGTAATTAACTGAGAACTGATTTATCTTTCAGCCTCTCTCCTTGAAGCACCTCACTGATGGACTTAGAGGTGCAAAGAGGTCCAATGAAAATGACATAACTAAGCTCTTCACCAATATTTTGTGCCTCTATCCCCCAAAGGTAATTGACTTTTGTATTTAATCTGACCTGTTTCAAATAATGAAAAGATGGTAAATGACTGTTGTATATATTCTGATCTGTTTCAAATAACTGTTGTGTACTAGTGTCTTGTTTCTCATGTTTTTGTTTTACTTATTCTGTCCTACCTTGCCCCTCTTCTTTCTTGGGATCCCATAAAGTGCATTCTTTGATACCATGCTTTCTAGGAAGATGAGTGATGTATGGCTTAGAATCAATAAGAGTGCATGAGTGATCAGTGTTCTGCTAAAGCTAAATGTTAATTTAGGAGCCAAGAAGTTGTTAACTTGCACAATTTAATAAAAATGTATAGTGTGCCATTTAGCGCCTAGAATTGAACAAAAGTGTGTTCTTTGCTGGCCTGCCTGTGCTTAAGTGAATGTGCTTTCCTTTTAAGGAAAATGTAGTGGTAGGGATTCTTTTACAGGCTTTGGTATCTTGTGAGACCATGACTGAAGCTTACTTTCAGGTTTAGATGGTAGGGTTGGAACTAGAGATCCTTCTTGTCAAACTGCACTGACTTCTGTCCTGATTAGATACAGTACTCTACTATATATCTTAAATGTGGCATTATCTATCTAATTTTTTTATACTTGTTTTGGTTTTGTATGTTTTGGTTTATATTTTTGCTTGCTTCTTACAGGAGGAAGATCTTCTTAGAACATTCAATAAACAGGTTGAAGAGGATAGAAGAATTGTGATATCAAGGAGCAATTTAATTGAACTGCACAAGGTAGGGAGTCACTGTCAAAGTTCGTTTCAATCACAGCAGTGTTTTAGTTTTAACTGTTGCATGGAGTGGACTATCTGAAATTGCAAATTGCACTAGGAAATTTGATACCCATTTGTCTTTGAAATTTACTGATATAATTCTATTGCAGGTTCTTGAAGAAAATGAGATGTCATGCATGGACCTATTGCATGTAAATACTGATGGCCTCATTCTAACAAAGCGGAGTAAGAAACTGAAGCTTGTTATTTGAGCTGATTTCAGCTTAGCATTGAACTGGTGGTTCCATATTCAAGATCACAATATCCTTATGTTGACTATGGATTTTTAGGGAAGAGAAATACAAAATGAAAGTTTTCTCCACCAGAAAAAAATCCCAAGTTTAATATCAACCTGATAAACTTTACTGTTGCTTTTCCAAAAATGTTTACGAGCCTAACTAGTTTGACAAGTTCAACTTTACAAATGAAGGTTGAAGAATTTCTTTTCTGATACACCATTTGGATCTAGGCTAAGAATTTCCTTTTTTCTTTCTTTTTTCCTCAGAGGCTGAAAAAGTCATTGGCTGGGCTAAGAATCATTACTTATCATCATGCCTGCTCCCATGCATAAAAGGGGATCGATTGTCTTTGCCCCAAGAAAGGTATGCCTACCCCATCATTGTATGTTGGTCAAATTTTTGGCACCTAGAAGCTGATATCTGTTCTTTTTCATGGGAAGCCTTGAGATGGCGATTATGAGGTTGAAGGAGCAAGAAACCATATCTGAAAAGCCATCACAGAATTTGAAGGCATGTGTATACATTTTCTCTTCTCAATGCTATGAGTATGTTGAAAGCTTTACATACTATGTGCTGATCTCTATTGAATATAAATATCAGCAGAACTTGGCCAAGGATGAGTATGAGAGCAACTTTGTCTCAGCTGTGGTAGCTCCAGGTGAAATTGGTGTCAAATTCAATGACGTAGGTGCTCTTGAAGAAGTGAAGAAGGCTTTGAATGAACTTGTCATTCTTCCAATGAGGAGACCAGAACTTTTCTCTCATGGAAATTTGCTGCGGGTACTGATTTTACTCTTCACATGAACAATTATTTGTTAGCCTTATTTCAGAGCGTGATTTTGTAAAGCTTTTTTCCAGCCTTGCAAAGGGATTTTGCTTTTTGGACCTCCTGGAACTGGGAAAACCCTTCTTGCCAAAGCGCTTGCAACAGAGGCAGGGGCAAACTTTATCAGCATAACTGGTTCAACTCTTACTTCAAAGGTACAATAAAAAATGGATGTTGTATCCATTAATGAGGTTTAGGTTCCAAGATGAAGAATTTAGCCATGTTTCACATTCTTTTACCTACAATAAAAGAACTGCTTTTATTTTCTATTTTTTCCCAGAAAGAGTCAGGTAACAAATTCATCCTGCCAGTGGGTCCTAAACCTATTAAGGATGCTTGAGACAAAAGAGTACAGAGACACAAGAGCACAAAGCTCAAAAGCTCTTTATTTCATTTCTTATGTGTGATATATGAATTCATGGCATTTTAACACTTCCAAACTGATATTGATCTAAAAACATCAACTTAAGTTATAAAGGACAAAGCATCCAATGCTTTGCATGTGATATAAAGGCTATTATATACATAAATGCCTGCCTGCTTGTTATCTTGTTTCTTTACATTAAATTTGAGAAAAAATTAGCACCGGTATACATATGCTTCTGTTGGTAGTTTTTCAGAAACAGATGTCTTCTATACAAAATACTGGCTGCTAAATCATTGATTATTGATATAAATGAGTACTTTCAGTTTGTTTAGTCATTGTCTTTTGTTTCTGTATGTTACTTAATGTTTTCCTGTTTCCCGAGACAGTGGTTTGGAGATGCTGAAAAGCTCACAAAGGCTCTCTTCTCCTTTGCCAGCAAGCTGGCTCCTGTCATTATATTTGTTGATGAGGTGAGTTTCTCCTTTTTCAGTGTATGAGTGTGCACGAGTGTGTGTGTGACAATTGTTGTAAATAAACTGGTTATTGCATTGCATAAAGAAACCAACTTTTGCACTAGTAAAGTTAAATTTCGTTGTCCTCATGATATAATATTGTTCAGTATACAATTTTTACCCTTAGTAAAAGTCAGGATGTGAATAATAGAAAGAAGCTATGGTGGAACACTGAGAACTTCCAGAAACAGATCTATCTCACTTCTTTTTCATGCAATAAAAATGTTGTTTACAAAATACAGGGAAATATGAAAGTTATCTTCGCAAACCTTCATCCTTATCTTCTCTTCTAGTTCTTAATCTGACTACTTCAATTTGGATGGTGGTGAAGCTTCCTCAGCAAATAAGATAACCATGGAGTTCTTATAACAGTTTTTTTGTTTGCCCCAATGGCCTGTCCCATGATCATCACAAAGATTTATGATAGATTAATGGGTTAAGTGTTAAAATATCGGTGGAAATTGATTTTGAATTATATTCTCTGTAAATTGTAGGTCTCTAATGTCCTTGCAAAGTGATAAATATTTGTTGTTTGTATCATTGTGTCACAAATTGTGCTGTGAAACTTTTTTTTTTTAAATTGAGAAACTTTTCAGTATCTGGAGAAATTCTTGTAGAAAATGTTGTCATAATTTAATAATTGGGAAAAACAAATTGCATCTTTCTCTAGTTTCTCCATTTCTTGCCTGTAGGTGTCTGTACAATAATCAGGAGAATGGTGTTTTGATAAATAATCTTCCTTTCCCTTTCCTTTTTCTACCTCATTTGGGGTCATTTTGACAACAAACAGCGTGAACATTACTTTCTTATGACATTTCCTAAACACCTCTAACATTTGGAATGGTATTATGTCAACTGGATTTTGTATCTGTAGGTTGACAGTTTGCTTGGTGCTCGTGGTGGCTCTTTTGAGCATGAAGCTACAAGAAGAATGAGAAATGAGTTCATGGCAGCGTGGGATGGATTGCGATCAAAAGATAGCCAGAGAATCCTTATCCTTGGTGCCACAAATCGACCATTTGATCTTGATGATGCTGTAATCCGCCGGTTACCTAGGAGGCAAGTTTGCTTGAGGAAATGCCTTGGTATTTTTAGTATTGCAGCCTATCTTTTGGTTTAAGATATCATATTTGCCATGTTTCCATATCTCTGCTGCTGTTTAAAGCTTGCCATGTTTCCATATGTCGTGTCTGCTGCTGTTTAAAGCAATAACAATGTCACTTGTATAATTGTGCTGTATCATTGTTTAGAATACATGTGGACCTACCAGACGCCGAAAATCGTATGAAGATTCTCAGAATAATTCTGAATCGTGAAAATTTAGAAGCTGACTTCCAGTTTGACAAACTTGCAAATGCAACTGAGGGATATTCTGGAAGTGATTTGAAGGTAATGCAGTATTTGTTGCTTCTAATTTCAAATTTGTTTCGTGGAAGAAAATATATGGCCTTAATTGTCTCGAATTTTGTTTTTCAGAACCTATGTATCGCTGCAGCATATAGACCAGTCGAAGAACTTTTAGAAGAAGAAAAGGTGATTGAGTTTAATATATTTTTGTCCATGATTTACGCTCTCCTTCAATTTATACTGGTCCTGGGCACCCAATATGCCTGTTTTTGTTAGAGTACTTGTGCTTGGCTGACATGGGGAAATTTCTTCCGTATTCTTGGCATCATAATGTTTATTGTGTTATTTAATTAATGGTTAAGATTTTTAGGTTTTAAGAAGTTTAATAAAAGTTCAAGATGCAGTTTGATAAATCAAGTATAAATTTTAATCTAACTGTTCGATCGAGATAAAATTTTGATAAAAGATTTTAAAGATCTTGTTTTCTATTAGGTTAAGATTTCATGATGATTGGAAATCAAAAAGGCGTTCAAATAAGGCTAAGAAGTTACGATGTGAGATTGTTTTTATTTTCCTTGTTTTTCCTATTTAGATTAGGACTCTAAGTTAATTAGTATTTTACTATTTAGGAATCCAAATTCTAGATGAATTCTATTAATTAGGCAAGTCTTAATTAGAAATCCTTTCTATAAAAGATTTTAGTTTTAATTAAGAATTTTTTTCCATAAAGAATTTTAAAACTAATATAAATAGAGGTGTCTAATTTGTTTGGAGAAGAAAATTATTATTAAAACTTATAATAAAACACTAGAGAGTTTTTTTTAAATTTCTCTACAACTTAGGTCTAATTATAAAGCTTGAGAACCCAAGCTTTTAACCAAGTTATATGGCACCAATTGATATTAGAATTGATATTAGAGTAGTTTGGCCTTTTTGATGGATGAAGACAGTAGCAACCCGCTATGTGATGCAAGGGTGGAGGTCCTTTGTGGCATTGTGCGGGCCTAGGAACAAAAACCAGATTGTTTGGAGCAAACCGTAACAGTGGGTAATGCAAATAGGGATCGTGACTAACAGTTAGCTCAGCTAATGGGTAATGCAAACAGGGATCGTGACTAACAGTTAGCTTAGCAAATGGGTAATGCAAACAGGGATCATGAAGAGAAGAGTAACTTGCTTGGAGACTTACCTCGAGGCAGACCAAAGCCTAGACCTGCTTCTGAATTTGATGAGATTCCTTTCAATAATGGGAGATTTTTAAAGAAAAGATTTATTAAATGGTTGACAGAAATGGACGCTTACTTTTATTTCAATAAGGTTCCTTATCAACTAAAAGTAGGATTTATCGTATACAAACTTTCTTGTGGTGCTAGAGAATGGTGGTTTGAATCTCTAGACTTTAAAATTCTATTTGTATGCATTTAATTTCATCTTGGCAAGATTTGAGACAATCATTAATTTTGAAGTTTATACAAGATGATCATGAAGAGATTTTATATTGGGTGGATAAGCAAATAGATTATTACTATTTGCCTTATATTCAACCTTCTCAAAAGGCAAGAAGGAAAAACATGGAGGAGTTTGGTGAAAGCAAAATCTCAAAGTTATCTAATCATGTTGAAGATAATGTGATCAAAGAGGTTGTTGACAAACAATTTTAGTCTTTTGATTTTAAGTTGGAGAAGCCAATGACAAACAATGATTTTTCAGTCATGGATGAAAATCTTATAAACAAAGACATGGAGGACATGATAATTTCTTATAGTTCTCCTAAAAGTATTTTCAAAGGTTATCTTAAAGTTTTTTATATTTAAAGGTTGAAGTATTGGAAGTCATAGATGATAATAAGATCAAGCTTGAAAAAAAAAAAGTGAAAAAACTGCAAGTGGACTTTATAGGAGCAGAAAGTAGAACGTTAAATATGGAGTTTCCTTAAAAATGTGCATATAAATTAAATTTTGAAGTTCACCGGTCAAGGACATGCTATTTTGTGAAAATGCTGGCTACAATGTTATATTCAAAATATTTGTTTGCTTAGAGTGAAAGAGTTCAATTCTTGAAGATAACTCGAGGGCGAGTTTTCTGAAAGTACAGGGGACTGACGTGGGGAAATTTCTTTCATGTTCTTGGCATAACAATGTTTATTGTATTATTTCATTAATGGTTAAAATTTAGGTTTTGAGGAGTTTAATAAGAGTCAGAGATACAGTTTGGTAAATCAAGCATAATTTTTAATTTGATCGTTGGATCGAGCTAAAATTTTGACAGAAGATTCTAAATGCCCTGTTTTCTATTGAGTTAAAATTTCATAATGATCGGAAAAAGTGTTTAAATAAGGTTTAGAAGTTACTATGCGAGATTATTTTTATTTTTCTTCTTGTATTTAGATTCTTTTTTCTATTTAGATTAGGACTTTAAGTTAATTAGTGATTTACTATTTAGGAATCCCAATGCTAGATGGATTCTATTAACTAGGCAAGTGTTAATTATGAATCTTTTTCTATTAATGATTTTAGTTTTAATTAGGAATTCTTTCCCATAATTTTTTTTTAAAACTAATATGAATAGATGTGTAGTTTATTTTGAGAAGAAGATTATTATTAAGATTTTTAATAAAACACTAGCGAATTTTCTCTAAATTTCTCTACAGTTTAGGTATCTAAATTAGGGTTTGAGAACCCTAACGTTTAACCACGCTATATTCCGTGTCATCGGCAGTGTGTGAAGTGAGAAGTGAAGTGCTAGTTTTGATCATAATTTCGACGATAGTCATCTTTCCTTGCATTTATACTCTCTTGCATTTGGTCGTGTTATTTTCAATTTGAAACTAAGGCACCTGTTTGGTTAGCATCCAAACAGTGAATATTTATCTGTCTTTGCAAGCAAAACAGGCTAGATGTTTCTGCCACGTTTCTCATTCCCCCACTTTTTTTGTGAACATATGATCTGCAAGTTACCTTCATCAACAATTAATGACTTTTTAATGCTGGTATGCAACAGGTTGTGGCATGGCATGAAAAAAAAAAACTGTTCTTTGTAATATAGTTAGTTTATCAAGTAATGTTCATTGTCTATTGTATATGGTGTTAAAATTGTAAAAGAGCAGAAATATATTACTGCCTTTTAGTAAGGTTACACTGCAGACGGTATCCTGATTCCTGAACTTTAGACCTCGCCCCAAATGCCCTGGGGAAGCACCTCAGAAATACCCTTGTTTGCTACTATATCATGTGTGCATCCTGCCCCCCCTTCTTTGAAGGAACCAACCCTCCTCCAGCTGCAGATTTCTAATTCTTCCTACCATGTGTTGCCTGAAGTCATTTTACTTCTGATTTGTGGCCAAGTATTTGACTCTGCTCTTTTTTCCACCTGGTCACTTTTTCTACAGGGTGGCAAGAATGGCGCAACTCCGGCATTAAGACCACTTAATTTGGAAGATTTCATCCAGTCAAAAGCAAAGGTAACAATTTAGTTAATTGACTGTTCTTGGCAGTCTGATACAAGGTTAAGTTGGGTTGCAAAATCATGCGTTCTCCACATTGATATTATGAAATCCATGGTAGATTGATTTCTATTACTTGTTGTATAGGTGGGGCCCTCAGTTTCCTTTGACGCAGCAAGCATGAATGAGCTGAGGAAGTGGAATGAACAGTATGGAGAAGGTGGAAACAGAAAAAAATCACCTTTCGGTTTCTGAAACTTCCTCTAATCAGGTTCCTACTTCAATTATTCTTGGGGTAAAAGAGGGTGAAGAAAAGAAATGAAAAGACCCTTTCCTAGTAGCAGCCAATCCTCAAAGTAGAGCTTCTGCACTTTTTGGTGAGCGCTGGGCAAGGGAGGCAGCCTCGGATGATATAATGCAGTGTCACATAGGCTTCTTGTAGGATTTTGGCCCTTATTTACGGGCTACTTTTCTGCCATGTATATTACCCCAGAAGTTTTGACATTACATGAATTCTACATTTATATATCCAGTAATTCTCAATAATAGAGTACGAAGTTGCTGGTTATGCCTTATCTTTTTTTTTTGTAGTTCGTCGTAGACGATGACGAGAACTTTACCAAGGCATTGGGAAATGGCATGTAAGAGGCCGTGGAAGTTCTTTTAGATCAATGATTTTAATCTTCTGTTGTTGCTGCATGTTAATCGTAATTCTACAATAAAATACCATTAGGGCTATTAGCATTCATGCAATCATGCTTGTTGAAGTAAAGATCACTGCTGTCCTGATCATAATGCCACCTCCGCTCCCCGATTAAACATTAACATCAACAAAACTCTACAATAACTGGGATTTGTGATGATGCTTTACTGCAAAGCACATCACCAGCTCTTTTATTTATGTTTTTCCCCATTTTCATTCCTTTTCTCTTTTCCTTAATTTTCTTTCTTTCTTTGGTCAAATTAGATGAGATTAAATTTGAAATTGTGGTAGTCTAAATTCATGGAAGTTTCAATTTTCTAAATTCAAGAAAATACATACTATTACAAAATTCATGGAAGTTTCAATTCAAGAGAGGAGAGTGAAAGTCTAAAAAATAGCGAAAGAGAGAAACTTGTCACTTGTCAATTGTTATGGTTTAGGCAAACAAAAGAGCCAGTCATGATTTAGGCTTCGACGAAATAAGTTCCATGATTCTGGTTTTTCACCTTTATATCAGATCGGGGCCTGGGAAGTTATGTGATTTTGAGGGTTCTTTTTTTTTTTTTTGCTATTTTGAGGTTATGAATAGGTTTATTGAGGTTTTTAGCCTGGTTTTTTTTTTTTTTTTTTAAAGTGTTTTCGTCTGAAAAATTAGTTAAAAATAAGTTTTTTCATCTACAAAATCAAGAGAGGCAACATCATCATTTACAGAGCAAAAGAGTGATCAAAAGCGTGGATCTCATTAATCATTGCGCTTATCATATCGATACCAATCTGCAAAGGTTGCCATTGGTTCAATGCAATTAAGACAAAACCAAGAGTATCATGATTTAGAGCAGCCTTTCCTTAGCTTGCTGTTTTTCTACTGGATTTTACACAAACAAAACCATCTTGGTTTATCTTTCCGCCATCATGGTGCTGCAAAGAATTTTTAAAAACCCTCCTTTCCAGTCACAATCACAGAATTTTGAAGGAATTACACTATTATTTTCTAACCTATGCAAGAAATGATGAAGGGCAGGAACGACAAAGATGTTCGTTGTTGAAGCAAGAATTACAGCAAAGTTTGATGCAGCTGTAAGCCGTAAAGGCAACATGAACACGTTAAAGGGCAGGAAGAAAAGTGAAGGTTGATGTAGCAAAGGCTGACGAAAGAAGACAACGTTGTTGAATAGAAACTGCATATATAGGGATTGGTTTTTTGATTTTCTTGTCAATGGCAGGTATGGCAAAGATGTCCACTGCCGAAGCAAACGATTGCTTTGCACAAACTAATGAAAGAGGAACATTTTATTTCACTGAGAGAAGGCACCTCAGGGGCGGACGATGCCAAGGATCACACTTTCTTGACGAGTGCTGTTTTTAAAAAAACTCAGAGATTGATAAGATTGTTAGTTGTTCAACGACTGGTAGAAAGATGTATATGACTGTGTATTCTATACCTTTCAGATGTCGCTGTAGCGCTAAACTGGAGCCTTCTTCTTGCTGGCGGTCAACGTGGAGCGGTGATGGCTGTTTTTGCTGCTGCAAAGATCAGCGCGAGGCGGACCAAGGGCTGCAGGAGTTGTTGGGCTTGATGGAGGGGGAGCATTAGAGTTCCGGCCAGGAATTTTTCCTGCCCTAAATTATTAAATAAATATATAATTATTTTTTAAATCAATTATTAACTCATATGGATGAATTTTTAAAGTTAATAGTGAAATTTTAATTTAAATATACTATTTAAAATATTAAAAATAAATTTAAAAACATATAAAATTAAAATGAAAGTAAAAATAAATCTACTATTGAAGTTATATCCTTTGATGTTTTATGAAATATAATTCATCTATAATTGAATCTAAATCGATATTGTAACAATCTATTAACTGGGATAAAATAATAATCTCATATAAACTGGAAAACAAAGTAATTAAATTTTTTTTCCTCTCTCAATTCCTCCTTTCACTTGATTCTTCTTTAGATTAGTGTTTTATAAGTTAGACTTTATAAGTTTACAAGGTTATTCTCTAATTTTTTTTATTTTTTTTTCTTGGATTTTTTCCCCCTTACTTTTCTCTCTTTCTCTCTCGCCTTTTCTTTTCTTTCTTTGTCTATTATGCTTTTGCCCAGTTGGCAACATATATATATATATATATATATATATATATATATAAAGAGATGATTTGTTATATTTTTTAATGGCAAATAATAATTTTACTCTTAATGAGTCGTTTTGCTTTTATTTGACCGTTTTTTTTTTTAACACTACCAAGCTCTGTTCATCCTAAAATTTTAACCAGATTTATTCAATATATTTTAAGATCTCTCATAAAATTTTAGCTCAATCTGATAATCGAATTGAAAATTATGTTCAATAACATAAAATTAGTTAAGTTGTGTTTTTTCATTAAATTTCTGAATTTCTTCAAAAATTATGGAATTTTAACTCAAGCTAAAGTATTATATTAAAAAATTTTATGTAAATTTTCAGAATTGTTTTATAACTCAATTGAGAATTATAATTTTTTTACATAAAATTAATTAAAAAATATTAATAAAATCTTAACCTAAACTATAGTCCATCCAAGCTTTTACAATGCCTCCGCCCATGGTTGCTTGGCCATTGAAGCTGCTGTATCAGTGTACGGTGGGGTGGGCCGAACATCGCTGGAGGAGGAGTTCCAGAGCTTGACGCAACAACTGTCATGACTGTTGAAGGTGCTATTAGAGGTGTGTATCTGCAGTGATGGGGTCGTTGTCAAGCCTGTTTGTCACGACGGTTCCACATCGATACGACAGATCTGAAGGCTCCAAAACACAGCTGGAAAATGATAGTCTTGGTAAGCTTTTGGATCATCAGAGGTGGGAAATGGATGGATTGTTGTAGATGAAGTGGTGTGTCGATGATCCTAAGAAATTCTCAGCAGTTTTTCCAAACACATGAAAGTTCGTGATATCCTCTCTGTCAGTGATGATGCAGTCTAGCCTGAACCAGAAAAAAAAAAATTGAAAATTAATTGAATAAGTAACAGATGATGGTAAAATAAAGTATCTTTTTTTCAGGGGAAGATTTAAAGTAATAAAGCTGATTGCTACGTGGTTACCATGAAAGATATGTGCAGCCAATTGTTAGTCCGTTGTTTAATATTGATATTATTTATATAAATATATTTAATTTATTAATAAAAAATTATTTGTTTTTAATATTTATTAAATATTTTATTAATAAATACAATATTTGCTTAATAAATTTAGAATAAAAATCAAGTTCTTAGAACAAAAATACTTTTAAAAAATTAATTATAAAGTTGTTATAATCATGAGATTTTTATTGCATTAAAATATTGTAACTAAGTAGTCCTAGTCAATACTTTATTAAGACTAGACATTACTTATAGTCGTTGAGACTAATATATATTATGTTCTTTTCTATATAGAATAAAACAATTTTTCTCATAAATTAAGGTATGAGGAATACCTAGAACTAACATGTAGGTTTTTGTCAGATGACATGTACACTAAACCGACCTGCATAAGAATTTCATATGAAGAGATCATTTGTGTTTATAAAAAGGTTCATAAAACAGTTGTGTAAGTGATCCTTAGATTTGATATTACTAGGCTATTTTATATAAAAAAAAAAGTTATTTTTTTTATCCTACTCACGTTGTTCAAATCAAGGATAACAAATGAGCAATATTGAGCATAACATAAATTATATGAAGGTATTTAAGTAATTAAGAGATGATTCATCACCTTTGGTGAGTTAGGAAAATTGTGTCATCTCTTCTCAAATAATATTGATTGTAAATCATTGTGTAAGATGGAATAAGATTTAAAAATAGTTTCAAATCTTATTTAAAGAATCAATGACTATAGTGTCAAGAATAAACGTGATTTGACATAGTAAACACACTCCATGATCGCATGTTGAAGTAATTGTTTAAAGCCGAAAAGAACATCTAATCTTCAGGTAATTTTTGTACAAATCTTAAACCCTAGATCTGTCTAATAGGATCCTTAGAACTCCTGAAAAAAATTTAAATTTACAGTCTCCATTGTATATATGTGTTTTGAAAATCCCAACAGTTGTATTGGAGCCATTGTTAGACAATTAGATCTTTGGAAAATTATATCATCTCAAATTCTTACCCATATTCAGGAAAAAATAATAACCATGTCAAAAAATCCTATGGAGTTCAGGATTATTGATTAGGTCTGTCATGATGCAAAATAAATTATTAGGAAGATCTTATCCTAAGAGAATGTTCTAGTCCATTACATGAGAGGTAAACTTTCTACCTAGTCTAAAAAAAGTTTATAAACTGCCTGATGACCATCTTACATAAAGACAATATAAAGGTTTATAAGGAATGGTTGGGACATAGTGTGACCATCATTACTGAGTAAACACTCATTTTATAGTTGTATGTTTCACGACTCTGAACCCCTATTAAAAGTCATGAGACAAATTACTACTCTATACCTAACTTAAAAATAGGTTTATTCGCAAAATTAAAATACATGAGGGTATTAATTCATACCCCATATACCTATGTATGAACATGAAGTAAAAATACATGCTAAAATAGTAAAAATACAAGCTAAAATTAAACAAACCAAAATAAACAAACAAAATTTAGTCAAATCAGACAAGGCGTTCCCTAGAGAAGTCGTCATCCTGTCGCAACATGCATGGCATCGAACGACCGGTCTGCCTCCTAAATGATGGTGAAAAGAGGGTTTAGGGATAATCATTATGATTATGAGATTGGTTGTGTAAGAGGAAGACGCATCACCCTAGTGTACCTTATCTAAGGTAAGCTACATTGTTATTTAATTGTTTTAATAGGTCATGTTTCTATCCATTAATTTTATCTATGGCTCAAGGTAGATCTCCCTTCATAAGGAAGTCTCTACCTTATTGAGTGAAATCTTAACTGTTTTAAGATCCAAATTTTAGCATTGTATTTATTTTCTAAATATAACTAATTTCTAACATTTTAGACATAATAATTGTTATGTTTTTTTTTTTTTTTATCTTGGTTAAACCCTAATGGATAATAATAAATTGGTTACAATATTTATTTTTGCATTTTTAAAACATGATAAAAATGTGATTTTATGTTTTTTTGAGAATAAACATGAACTTTTTTTAGGATTTAGCTGTAAGCATGAAGACAAAAACTTTTTTTTTTGTTTTTTTGGAAAGAAATTAATTTGATTGTTTCTTTTTGAATTTTTGAATTCTTTTTAAAAAAGTTTCGTAGAAAACTAAGTATTTTTAATATTGAGTCTATCTTTTATAGTATAAGTCTACAACCCAATATTATGTAAAATTATTGAAAAAACATGAGTGGGGCTCGCAAATATTTTAGTTATGACATTTGAAAAATTTGAAGTTTTTTTTTTTAATTTTTTATATTATTAAATATATTGGGCTGTATCTGGCCTAACCATTTAGGTTGGGCTAGAACAGGTCTAGCTCGACTTAGTCGGGTTAGGCTAAATTTTGGCCTAACAGACCTCTCTCTCTCTCTCTCTTTCTAAGTTGAACCCGATCTAGCCATCTGGGCTTGGGTTGAAACGGGTCTAGCCTGGCTCACATGGTCGCTGGCCTAACCCAATTTCCATGTGAATTAATTATGTTGTATGCAGAATATCATTCTGCATGCAACAACCATGATTTTGTGAGGAAGAGGAGAAGGTTACATAGTGCAAGGGGTAGTATGGATGGTGGTTTGGCTGGTGGCGCACGATATGGTTGTTGGTTGGAAAGAGAGTTTGGTAAAGAAACTTGCAGCAAAAAAAAAGAAGTTTGTGGTGGTTGTTCTTGTCATTAATGAGGAAATAGGGTTACAAGGGTGATGGGCCACTGATAGTCACGATGTTGGTGAGGTGAGGGTGGTGGCTAAAGAAGTTGAAATCATGGCGGCAGAGAAGAAGAAGAGTGATAATGACAAATAAAAGAAACTGGGAAGGGGTTGGTTTTTTTGTCAACTATGGACCCAAATTTCTTCTCCCTTAATGCATGGAATCCATCCCTATTTATAAGGGGTTAAAGAGAAATATTTTATCTTTATCGGGGACAAATCTTGGCCCTTGATATAAACTTTGGCCTTTAATTCAGCCCGGAAGGATATCAACTATTAGCTTAAAGTGACCATCATGAACTATCAAATTTTGACAATTGAAGGCTGTTGGAGTTAGCCTTTTTGGGCCAGTGCCACGACTGTTGTGATGCCAATTAGTCGGAAGGAACCATACTAGGGTATGGTCAAATATTAGGCTATCATGGTGGTATGTTTTGTCAAGTTTGGTGAATAGATGAAGTATTAAATGCCATTGAAAATTAGTCTGATTAGCTTTTCTGACAAAGAATAAGAATATGATGAATAATAACCAGATGATGTGTCATGTGGTTTTTCTTGTTTCCTTTTTATTGTTTGGACAAAACATGTCGTTTCATTCAAATGAAACAACATTAGTTTGGATTTTAAGATTTTAATTTAGGAATTTAGTTGAAGTTCAATTTAGTCCTTTGACTTTTGATTCCTTTAATTGCATCCCTAATTAACCTCAAACTTTTGATTTAATGTAATTTTTTTCTAGTCAAATTTCAACATCAACCTCGAATTTTAGCATCTTTTTCATTGTGTTCCTTGATTTTGGATTTATGCAAATTAACTTTTAATTGACCATTAAACTTTCAAATCTCTTTAATTTCATCCCTGATTTCAATCAATTTATCCTCAAAGTTCAACGCCTTTTTTAAAAATATCCTTAGCTGTAAATTTTTTTAATTTAGCCCCCGATTAACCCTAAACTTCTAATTTTCTTACAATTTTACCCCTGATTTCAACCAATTAACTTTGTAAAAATTAAGTTTGGTCCTCTAAAATTTCAATCTTCTCAATTAAGCTCAAATTGGGCCACCAAACTTAATTTTTCACCAATTAAGTCCCTAATAAAATTAATTTGGCATATTTAAAGTATAATTAAATCTTTGCACTTAATTAAATCCTTTAATTTGACCCAAATTAATTCTCAAACACAATTAAAATCTTAATTTGAGTCATGATTAAATCAAATTGGCCTATTAAAAATCTAATTAAGTCCCTAAACTTAATTTTTATGCAAATTCATCCAATAATAATTTTATTTGACCTTAAATCTATATTGTCTCTCTAGTCTTGGGTGTAACATAGTATAATTATGCTCCAAATTTATCCAAAATTTCAATTTAATTTTTTTGTATTTACTTGAGATCTTCTTCGGCCAGTTTTTGTCACATCACCCGTCCTTATGCTATTATTATTATTATTATTTTAAAAAGGAACAAAAATAAATTATGGAGAATAACCCAAAAATAAATTATGACACAAATATATATATATATATATATATATATATATATATATATATATATATATATATATCTTACACTTTTTACTAGAATGAAATATTAATTTTAGATTAAAACTCATGAGTAAAACTCTCACATACATTATACATTATGATACCCTAAAGATTTATTTGCATGATAACTATTTGATGTATTTTATATTTTATTTTATTTATCAAAATAATTATTTATTCGATAAAATAAGTATTTGTTATTATGATTATTTGTATTATCTTTTGATATAACATATGATTTTATTATTCTTTTCATGAATTAGGATCAATAAAAATTGATATGGTGTCATAATTTGTAACATAATAATTATTACATATTTCTTACTGAACAATGAATTCTCTAATCCAAGTATGAATAGTTTATGAGAATATCTCTTGACTTTAAAATAAAACAAATAAATTCCAAGAAAAGAAAAGAAAAGAACGTCCCCACCCATGTATCTCCCGATGAAACAATAAAGAAAAGCATTTTGGTATGGATCCCACGGTCACAAGCGGCAAAACAAAGAAACTGCCACACAAAAGAGTAAGTGATAAACAAGTTCACAAAGAGGAATCATCAGCAGAAAATGTGGCGGAAAGGGCGGAGAAAGATGGTGGCAGTATTAGCAAACGGTGGTTAGCATTCAATCGTCATCGGAAACCAACCAAAAAAATAAAAAAGGATTGAAACAGTCAAAACAACACCACCGCAATTTATTTATTTAAGAGGGTGTTTAAAATTGAGTTTTAATTTATTTTTTAATTAAAATTTATTTTTTAAAATTATTTTGATATATTAATGTAAAAAACTAATATATTTTTAAATATAAAATATTTTAAAAAATAATTGTTATTATATTTTTAAATACCCGAACGGCTGGTACAGCAGCACTCCACAGACTATCCAGTCCTCCACGTAACCTCCTACTGTTTGGTTGAAACGTGTCCTTTACAGTTTGGCCCATCTTCCCTGAAATCTGTGCGGTCACAGAAGATTATTTGGGTAGAACATACTTTATTAGCCCCTACAAGTTTCAGTAATGTTTTTCTTCAGTCCCTATAGATTAAAGTTTTCTTGCATGTAATATATAGTTCTCTAGTAGAAGTTTTAATTTAATGTGGACAATGTCCCATGAACAAAGGCAAATTATTTTATAAAATGTCAATCTCTCTCTTAGGAAATCACAATTTTATAATATAGATTTATTCTCGTGTGCATGAATCGAGTAGTCACTTTAAAAAATTTTATTTTAAGACTTCATATATATATGTGAGAGTATTAACAAAAACTTTAAAAAATAAAAATGCATTAAAAAAATAAAGCTGTGTGAGCTTAGTAGTTTTTAACTATTTGATAACAAATAACTATATTTTTATTATATTGCTAGTTTAATAAAAGAAGGGAAAAGGAAAGACTTCGTCAATGTAGTTTATATCAACAGAGAAGGAATTTATGTGGTGGAGATTTTGCAAAGCAAAATTTAAAATCTATTTAATATTGTAATAGTGATTGCTTTTCAAAGTGTTTTTCATTTATAAATATATTGAAATAATATTTTTATTTTTATTTTTGATATCAGTATATTAAAATGATATAAAATCATAAAAAAAATTAATTTTTTTTAAAAATAATTTTTAAATATAAAAACATACTTACTCTTAATTAAACAAAAAAAAACACTTAACTTGGATGCAATTATGTTAGTCTTTCTTTGCTGAACTTTTAGGGTCAGTATCTTGTTGGCTCTATTACTTTTCAATAAAGTCCGCTTTTTATTAAAAAAAAAAAAAAAAAGGAAGAAAAGAAGCCTCATTCGAACTCTTAACCTATAGGAATCAAAGTGGAGCAATGCAGAATCTAAAGGGACTAGAATATAGTTTACCAAAGGTCATTTTGTCAGTCGCACGTGCGGTGGCTCAAGAAAATCATCACTTTCTGTTGATATATATATATAAAACAACAACAGTAGACCCTTGCATTGTACACGCCGAGACACACAAGACCAACTCCTTTCTTTATCCTGTCACTTCTGTCTCTCTATCTTCCTTTCTCTATCTCTCAAAGCCGTTATCTTTGGTTTTTCCTTGCTCTCCTATCTTTGATTTTAATCTCCACTCAATTTTATTTATACCCTTTGGATCTCAGCCCTGTATACACTTGTTCAAGGATTTTGTTTTCAAGATCAATCCATAGCATGTCAATTGTTGTTTTCAATTTTTATTCAAAAATACTGGGAAAGAAAGAAAACTTTGATGAATTGTTTACGTTTTTTGTTAAGATTTCAATTTTTATTCACACCTTTTTGAAACCTGGTTCTGTAAAGAAATGTTAGAGGTTCTTGCCTCCAGAATCCTATCTGAATTGTATCTTTTCATACCCTTTTGAAACCCAATCCTGTAAAGAGATGTCTAGGACTTTTGCTTCAAGGATTCCATGTGAATCCTGTTAAAATTGTTCACTCCAAATAGAGAGAGAGAGAAGTAGAATCCTCTGCTATTTAAAAGAAAAATAGAATTCTGAAGATTTGAAGCGCTGAAAACCAAGAAAAAAGGTTGTGAATTAATGAGGAGAGGTGATATATATATATATATATATATATATATATATATAGAGAGAGAGAGAGAGAGAGAGAGAGAGAAGGGCTGTGTGCATAATTTTCTTGGAAGAAGAGAAGAAACTAAGGTCGTTGCATGCTTTTCCACGGCTTTCTTGAACTTGGCACTCAAGAGACATAGGAGTAAAGGGCTAGGCTTTCTTTTCTATTCCTTTCGTTCTTTGAAATTTTCTTGTTCAAAGAATCCATCCATACATATCAGTCTCTTTAGTACAAAGCTCAAGAAAGCCATGGGAAAATATGAAAGGATTTTGTGGTGTAATCTTATCCCTATCTGCCACAACTTTGGCCTCTCTCGTTAACAAGGTATATAATGCTTTTCCTTATGAATTTTACTCATGAAATCAAGAATTTAACTTGTTGAGATGTTTTTGGTTACAAGGACAACTGATCACCTGGTATGGTTGAACCAGATCTGAGGTTTTGTCTCTCTTTATTTTGTTATAGCCGATTTAATTCTGCAAACAATTAAATCCAGAAAAAATAGAACACAGCTCTTTTAAGGTATGGAGTTCTCTTATCTTCCATTTTCTCTGCCTTTTTTCGAGCAAATGATTCCCTTAATCCGCTTTATAATTTTCTGCATCCTCTATTTATATATATACATCATATCCAGCAAAACTCATCGATCTTCTTTTCTTTTTAGGTGGATAAAAGAGTAAAACATAAAGAAAGTGTGGTTCCTCTTTATGGTTTTCCTATCAATGGGTAACTTGTCAGATTTTGTTGGCATTTTTTTGTGACATGAAAGGCTAAGCAAGTTGATTCCCAATTTCATCAAAAGTCTTTCAACTACTTGTCTATAAGTAGGTGAAAGCCCCATCATCTACTTTGCATGGGGAAGACTCTTCAATTTAATTTTATATATATATATATATATATATATATATATATATATATATATATATATATATAAACGAGTTTTTAATTTCTCTCTTAGAGAAGATGGCATGCGCAGATTGCAGAGTTCTAAAAATAATCTGCGAGCAAAATGGAGGTGGAAATTGAATAAGAATGAACGCCAAAATTGTGATGCTCCGTTAGTTAAAATGACACGTTCAAATGAATGATTCTATTAAGAATAATTGTAATTTTAATGTGATGAAATTATTAATAAATTAAATACAATAATTTTGGAATTAAATACAATAATTTTGGTTTACTTAAATTCCATCATGTTAATACAATAATTTCTTTTATTAACATTAATATTTAAATCAGTTTATATATATTTTGACTAATTAATTTAATAATTTTAATTTACCTAAATATAGTTATGTTAAATACAATAATTTTAGTTTACCTGAATATTCGGTCATTTACTTATCCATCTTTATTTTCAGAAACATGTACTTTTATTGATTGGTTTCTTTCATTCTTTATTTTGTTCTTGAAATGCATTGGTTAGAAATTCAAGATGAGAGAGAGAGAGAGACAAACGGAAAATACATAAATATATTTTGTTTAAGAGATAATAAAAAATATATAAAATAAACATGTCTCTTTCATGTCATGATATTAAAAATATATCATCATATTTTTTATCGCAAAACTGTAACCAAACACTATTTTATTGTCCTAAAACATAAATTACATATATAAATAAGATATAAATATATTTGATTGAATAAATAAAGATATAAAATAAATTTAAAAGTAGTAACCAAACGTTACCAAAAAGTTCCTCTATTATAACTTTGTTAGTTAATACGCCTACATGGCACCTTTATGTTAGAGTATCAAATTAAATGCTTGATAATTAATGGTTTTTTTTGTGAAACCTGTTATATTCTGATTTAAAATTTTTCTCGTTTGAGGTGAAAAATAAATGTTTGAAAGAAAGAACAAACGTAATTAGTTAAAATAAATTAATTTTTTTATGTTTATTTTTCATAATTTTTTAATGACATTATTTCAAAAATAAAAGAGTTATTCTTATAAAAAAGTGCCATATAGGCTTATGAAATAATTGTTATGATAAAAAGGGTCGACTTTACAAAATAAAATAAAAGATTAAGAGGGCTCAATTAATATGAAAAAAGGAGGAGACTTTAATCAATAATAATTTGAAAAGTATATATTATGGGACATTAAATTCGTGGCATAGATTATACAAGTGTATAGATAAAATCAATAAAGAATAGCTTAACTTAACCTGTTACTCTTCGGTTGGGAGATTAGACACATTAACAAATAAGTCAATTGGTATAACAACACGTCAATAACACTACATCAACAATCCAAAAGGTTCCATAACAATTAATTTTGACGATTTGAATTACTCATTCTTTAAGCATCTTGATCAATAAATTACTCTATTTTTTGATTTATTCAACTTTATTTTTCTAGTTTTATACTTGTCATTTGAAGTTGTTATTAATATTACTTTTATGTCTTAATAATAATAATAAAAAGATATATATAGCACGTTGCATTTCTATCTAATATTTTTACTTATCAACCTTACAATTAGCATTTGGTACTCTCTATTCATTGCAAAGCTTGTAAAAGATAATGGAAAGTTGTGACTATTATTTGATTAATTGTTTATACTTAAAACATCTACAAGTGTATTCTTATAATTTTTTAGGTGTATTTTGATATTAATTAATATCCATGTTGAAAAGAAAATGAATGAAATTAACTTTATTTTTATATTGTAATTTCATTTGAAAGAGTTTTTTGTGATCTCAATTTCATCTCGAAGTTAGTATTGCATGTATTTATATCAAAATTTCTTTGACTAGCGCTCTGAGGTGTTTTTTGTATTTTCATCCTAATTTTTTTTGTTATAATGGATTTGGTTGAGATACTATTTAGTATTTTAATAAATATAAAATAAAAATTTAAAACAAAAAATGGTTGGCACGTGTTGGTAAAAACGTCTGTTTTTTTTTGGGTGGCATGTGAGGCATCATTAGGCAGTTAAATGCCATGACTCCTCCTTTCATACAAGGAGACGCCTCTTTTCATATATTTTTATTTATTTATTTATTTTTAATTTTATCATTTGACGTTTATTTTTTAAAAATAGGCTTTATGACTTTATTTAGTTTTTTTTTGGTATTATTTTTTTATATCCTTTTCTTTTCGGTTTCACCCCTAAAAATTGAGCTCCTTTTAAAATAAAACTTTGTTATTTTTACCATTTTATCTTCTATTAGATTATACCATTTGCATGATCTACCTAGCAAGATTCGATGAATTTACCCGGGTTTGCAAGTGTTTTTTTTATGTTGGTTAATTTTTTTTTTTTTTTAAAATTTTAGCCTTCTATATTTGGATTGTCGGGGATTGACTATTATTGTTTTTTTTTTTTTTTTTAATTTGCTTTCTATAAAGTTGGCTCAACCTCGTTACCCGGGTTGTGAATTTGCAAACTAGTTCGAGTTGACTCAAGAAGCTTTATTTTTTTATTTTTTATTTTTTAATTTCAACATTGGGTTATCTTTAAAATTTAGCTTTGTTATATATTTTTTTTTGACAAGCATTCTTTTTCTTATGGTTATTGATATCACCTTTTCTTTTAAGAATTAATTTATTTACTGTCGCTGTATTTTCTATCATGCAATTGAATTAACTTAACGTAGATTTTTCTTTCTTTCTTTAAAGCATGCTTGCAACACCCGAGCATTATTTTTTAACTTTATAGAAAAATCGGTCCAGCCCACGGTAAAGTGCGGGCAACCTGTCTGTATTACTTGGTTAAAATATAACATAGGTGGTTTAATAATCCAGCCCATAAGAAATAAAAATGATGGGCTAAGCCCATTATTGCATTTAAACAAAAGTTCCGAACTCTCTCAAAGAAGACCGTATTAATATTATCCTCTTAATTCACATCTCTCCTTAGCTCGAGAAAAAATCACCTCTAAAATCAGCGGCGATGGCCACAAGCGTAGTACCCGCTGGGCGGAGCGCAAGGAGGGCTGCGGCGGAGGATGAAAAGTTAGTGTTTGAAACGACGGAGGGAATAGAACCTGTTGCAAGTTTCGATGAGATGGGATTGAAAGAAGATGTACTGAGAGGAATTTATAATTATGGATTCGAAAAGCCGTCAGCGATACAACAAAGAGCTTTAATGCCAATAATTAAAGGGCGTGATGTTATAGCACAAGCTCAATCTGGTACTGGAAAGACCTCTATGATTGCCCTTACTGCTTGTCAGCTTGTTGATACTGCTAACAGAGAGTAGGTTTTTGCACTTCTCTCTTTTTTTTTTTTAAATGCTTTGATTTTTTGAGATTTTGAGATATGGTTTTGGTTAATTTGTGTAATTATGTTTGAATTTGAGTTTTGTTAGATGAACCCTAATTGTAAAAATCCTTATGTTTTTTTTTCAAATGTCTAATGGGATTACAAAGTTTGTTTTATTAGAGGAACCCTAAATTGAAAAGATATAACTTTGGATAGCTATGGTGGTTTCTTTACCGAATGTTGAAATCCCTAGTTTTTTTTGTCTTTTTTTTTTTTATTTGAGTTCTGTTAGTGTTGTGTAATAAAATCAGATATCGTCCTCATTGTTGCAATCCCAAAGTTTTTTTTTAACGTGGTTACGTTACTGTACGTTGATTAAGTTAGAGATTTTGATTCGTTACACAAACCCTAATTTTTATGCGGTAGAATTTGAATAACTTTAAAGGACATAATTATAGATACCTAAAATTGTTTTTCCTTTTCCTAATTGTAGAAATAAATGGAGTTGTTTCGAATATGGGTTTTATCAGTGGTTATGTTTGACGAGTTGTTTTTAGTGTTAATGTCATAGGTGTTAATAGATAAGGTTGTTGTTTGTTGTAATATAAGTTTTTGCTGTTTTTGAATGAACCCTAATTTTGAAAAACCCAAGATCATTCCTTTTTTTGTTCCACTTTTGTTATTGCCATGCAAGCTAAAGTTTTTCAATGTTCTTAAAGCTATGATTTGGATAGCTAAGGTTTACAATTAAGTTGGTTTTTTTTGGTATTCTAATAATATTTATGCTAAAATCCTAATGTTGACAAAAAGAAAACATTAGTCTTATTGTAGTTGTTGTAAGTAATTAAGGGAATACTGGTTCTTGAAATTTGGGCTGATCTAATCTGGGTTGACATTAAAGTTGATGTCTCTGCCATGCTTATATTGGCTTGATTTTACAGGGTCCAGGCACTGATATTGTCACCTACAAGGGAACTGGCAGAGCAGACAGAGAAAGTGATAACGGCAATTGGTGAAAACATTAATATACAAGTACATGCATGCATTGGAGGCAAAAGCGTGGGCGAGGATATTCGAAAACTAGAATATGGAGTTCATGTAGTCTCTGGAACTCCAGGCAGAGTCTGTGACATGATCAAGAGAAGGTCATTACGTACTAGGGCCATCAGAGTACTAGTTCTTGTGAGTAAATCTCAATTTGCCTTGCATTTGTTTGGGCAGTCCTTAAAGGTGCAAGTATGGTAATGCATGCCTTGAGGAATTGTTGCTGAATTTTGTTCTATTATTTGTCTGCAGGATGAATCTGATGAGATGTTGAGCAGAGGGTTCAAGGATCAAATTTATGATGTTTACAGATATCTTCCACCTGAGCTTCAGGTCTGTGCTCTCTCCATATTTTTTTAAGTATTGATCTCTGTTTTATTATGTCAGCTAACTTATTGGTCCCATCAACTGTATTCCATCAAGGTATTTTGTTTTGGTTCCCATTCTCTGCCCCTCTAACTTACCATAGAAAATGAGGAAAACAATATTAAGCTAGTTTAGTAGTCATTATCCTTTCCTCATTCAACTTAGCTTACATCTTTCTCTTTAGTGGTTTGTATGTGAACATTAAATTTTGTGTGTCTATATGGGATGGAGCATAGCATTTTCATCGTGAAAATGTGTAGTTCCTAGTTTTTGCAAGCAGCTTCTGTCTTGCTGGTGTCAGTGTAATCTTGTGATTTGATGTGACGTGTAGTTGTGTGTTCTTGTACAATAGGCAAGCTTATAGCTATTGGTTATGTACCCTTTTCTAATTTATGAATATATTGTAGGTTGTCCTGATTTCTGCCACTCTTCCTAATGAAATTCTGGAGATTACAAGCAAGTTCATGACAGATCCTGTAAAGATTCTTGTGAAACGTGATGAGTTGACTTTGGAGGTGAGCATTATTTGAGCTGTATATAAACTTCTTATGGGTGCAAAGCTGGTATCTAATGAGAACTGCTCCTTTTTGTTGTGTTTCTATGGTGATAGGGCATCAAGCAATTTTTTGTTGCTGTGGAAAAAGAAGAATGGAAATTTGAGACTCTGACTGACCTTTATGATACTCTTACCATCACTCAAGCTGTTATTTTCTGCAATACAAAGCGGAAGGTAAAGCTGTTACTCGCATAATTTCCTTTTTGATAGCAGTATCTTATGAAGAATTTAACATTCTATACCAGTGTCGACATAAAGCAATTGTACTGTCATTTGATCATGATATATGGACTGTTCTATTAAATAGCTGGTGATTTGCATGTTGTCTGCACAGAAATTGTTAAGTCCTGACCGGTTTAAGATACGTGAGATGCAAACTTATTTACAGAAACCATAATTTTGATATTGAAGTTAATCAGCACATTCTCTTGGAGTAGGATGATAAAGGATGTTCTTTGTAGTTTCAATACCTGTTCTCCGAAACTGGGATTTTGATGTGTGACTGTGTATTAATGCACAGAAATTGAGAGATAGGTTTTCAAGCTATTTAAATAGGTGATAAAGGAAGATTGATTTTAATTTTGCAACAGATGTTTACTCTATTATGGGTTAGATGTGCCCTCCCGAAAAAAAATAAAATTGTGCCTGCTTTTGGATGATGTTTTCTTGTTGAAAAGTAGTCCTAAGAGTTCTCTTCCTTTTGGACAGGTTGATTGGTTAACCGCCAAGATGGTTGAATTTAACTTTACTGTCTCAGCAATGCATGGTGACATGCCTCAGAGGGAGAGAGATGCAATTATGTCTAATTTCCGTCTGGGTGAAACTCGTGTACTGATCACAACTGATGTTTGGGCTCGGGGGCTTGATGTTCAACAAGTAAGTTTCTCATCTTCCTCTTCCCTTATAATGTCTTCACTGGATGCAGTGTTTTCACATGCATGATGTTGCTTTCCTTTCTTTATATATATATATATTTGATGTTGAGATAGGTTTCTCTGTTTTAATCATATTATATTGAGGTTGATGGTCTAACCTGGCCTTGGAATGACCCAATTTGCTGTTTCATTAGCTCTGTTGTTACTGTGCCACAAGTAAAATGTGTTTTCAGACGTGCATTGACCACTCAAATGATGATATTCATTTTAGTATCATCGTTATGCTGTGTAAAAATAGCTTATTCTTGGCCAAATCTCTTGTTAACTAGCTAATGCAACATCAGTGAGCTTTCATTTTCATGATCTGATTATATTGGGTGTTCCTTTTTTTTCCTCCTGTTCTTTTTGGCCAGACTTGCGTTCTTTCATAGATTGTTTTGTTTAAGGGCATACCTCTGCAGTTTGGTCTCATCTTATTCATGCTGTTGTCATTTCTCGTCAGGTTTCTTTGGTGATCAACTATGACCTTCCAAACAATCGAGAGCTTTACATTCATAGAATTGGTCGTTCTGGTCGTTTTGGACGTAAGGTATATACTTGGTTTTGAGTACTTCTACTAATGAGAATTGACACCTGTATACCTTGAACTGATCACTTTTTAAAAAATGACTTCACTGAGTTGATGTCTTTTTTGATCCATAGCTACACAATTTGATATTCATTGGAAAAGATTGTGTCTTGGATACTCATCTGTGCTGTCTTATTACCTTTTTTTATCACTATCCTTTGCTAGCTGACCGTTTAATATTATTGTGATGGTTTGCAGGGTGTTGCCATTAATTTTGTGAAAAGTGATGATATCAGGATTTTAAGAGATATTGAGCAGTATTACAGCACCCAGATTGATGAAATGCCTATGAATATTGGTGATCTGATATAAGACATGCTGTGGTGGTTATTACTTGCTGCGGACAATGTTCGTGAATTGTGGCTGGCATCTGTGTGCACTGCCACACTGTACACTTTTTTGGCGTTTAAGATGCGGGTAAGTCAGACAAGAAAAATGCTAGAGTAGCTTTAACTCCTATGATAAGATTGTGATTAAGATGCTCTCTTATCGAATTTATACACACTTGTATGTTACAGGCATGCATTTTTTGGGTTGCTTGGGTACTTTTCCCCGATATCCTTCAACCAGTACTCCCATTGCTTAGCAACGATGGGAGAAGTATCAATCTGAAATTGAGTTGTCATCTAAATGTTTATTTATTTTGTTCCTGTCCTTGTTTACCCCTGTGAAAAATGGACAATCTTGATATGAACGTTGCTCTTAAATATGACATGGGAGTTGAAGCTTTGCACGATAAGAGTTGTGAGTTCTATGATAATTTTTAACAAACTAAGACCCAACGTTGAGCTCCTTCAATTAGCAAAAAATTCATAAAAATAATGAACACTTTGTTCGCTTGATCATAAATTTTGCAAGTATAATAATTACCATGAAAACACTGAAGGATCTGGTTTTGCTAATGGTGCTTCACTGTCCATATCTTCCCCCTTCTTCTTCTCCTCTTAGATTTTTTTTCCTTCTAATGTTAGTTATCTAGTCTTAAAAAAAACATGCAGGTACGTGACTAGCTTGATTTTGTGAGGTATAATTAAATAAAAAATAATTTTTAGAAAGTTAAGTTATTAAATGTGGTTAAGCTTATGACTTGAATTTTATGTGTAGCCGGTTAATTTAGGTTAGGGTGATTGAGAATTATTTTTTATAATTGATTTTGATTTGTTTTTTATGAACTTACTGTGGTTTTAAATAAATTGATATGAGATTTGTGTTTAATTGTAAGAGAGTATTTTTAATCATATATTTAAATAGAAAATAGTTTAAAAAAATAAAATTTTTAAATATTGTAAATTCCATTAGCTGGATTATGATTTTTACAAGTGCAATCTAATATGTCATGATTTTTATCAATGCAATCCAACTATTCAATATGTCGTAGTTTTAAAAATGTAATTTGAAATTTTTTTGAAGTTAAATTATGTTTTTAATGATTGTTTTGGTTGTATTTGTATTTATTAAATTAACTAAATTATATCAGGTTAATTTTTATTGTTTAATAACAATTTTAAATAATTTTTAAAGATTTTAAAAATAATTTATTTTAAAAAAAATAATCTTATGAACAATTTTATTTAAAGATGATAGTGGTCGTGTCACCTTGCATTCATGTTTCTCGACATACAAATGTCCACCCTGCTTTCATAAATCACGTATAAATGACGCATCCATCATAAATGTTTGAAGATAATTGTTCTGCTTAAAGAAAATGTCTCCACTGCTTTCAAAGGACGCATCCATCATATCAAAACTAATTCCTGATCTTTAGTATTTACTTTCTCATTCGGTTGCTACAAGGATCTTATATATTTTTATTAATCCATACAAAAAGAGTTTACACAAAATGTTGTGTAGCTTATAAAAAGTCCAAGAAAATTCAAAGAAACAATAAAGTTCGAAGCTCTAAAAAATTAGTGATTTCCTACAAGTTTAAGGTTTAGCGGAGCAATATATAATAGTTTCTATGCTACTTGGTACTTATTTGATTTGATATATTATAAAATTTAATACATAAATTATTTAAAAAATAGATAATTGAAGAAGCGACAATTCTCTAGCAGTAATATGATCATCCATTTGTATTGAATGATGAATCGGCTAAAAATCTAGCATTTTGTAAAAAATGTGTTTTTATTTTTTTGTTTGACAATAAGGGTATCCTTAAATCAAATTACTTGGGACTAAATCCCTCCTTGAATGATATTAAAAACACACCCTCACATCGGCAATGTACACTTATTATTATTATTTTTTTAGGTGTTAGTTACGTGGTCCGGTTTGATTTTGTGTTTTAAAAGTATTTTTAAAAAAAATTAAATTTTTTTTTAAATTAATATGTTTTTGGTGTTTTTAAATATTTTAATGTGTTGATATCAAAAATAGTTTTTAAAAAACAAAAAAAAATTATTATTTTGATACATTTGCGAGTAAAAAATATTTTTAAAAACAACCGCAATCACGCCCACAAATAAATGCAATCTCAGGCTTTTACTTCTTAAAACTATTAGCAATAATTAATTGATTGATAATTGTTTGGATAATTGATTGATTTGCGTTAAAAAAATTAATCCAACTGAGTCTAGATGCAGAGTTGATTAATTCTCAATCGTTTCCCTTAAAAAGAACTTATTAAAAGAGATAGTAGACAAGGGGAAAAAAAAAATTAGTTGCTCCCAGTGCATACACACAGTTGATTACACTTTTTTAAAAATCCGAGTCTTGCAAGTCTTTGATGAAAAAAAAAATAAATAAGGAAGAAAATAAAGTAGCAAGAGCATAGATTTTCTTAAAAAACATTATTATTACTGCCATGTTACAATACATTTAAGTAAGGATATCAATGGCTACTTATAGGTTGGTTTTACTATATTCATATTCTCTATATTATATAACCTGTAAAATATTTAGATATTTATATCTTGTCCATCTAGTTTTAGATACTCATATGAGTATTTATTAACTTATTATTATTATTATTATTGGATTAAGTTTGAGCTGAATTTGATAATTTTCCTATCACTTTTTAATATTATTTTTTTCATTACTAAAAATAAAACATCATGAGTAACTATTGCAATCCATGGTGGATTGTGTCTTTCTTCTATGTTTTATTTCCATCACTTTTTAATATTATTTTTTTCATCTTGTATCGTCTCACATGTTCATGATTATATAAATATGATTTCATAAAAATAAAATAAAAAACATCATGGGTAACTATTGCAACCCATGGTGGAATGTGTCTTTCTTCTATGTTTTATTTCCATCGCTATTTAATATTTTTTTTTTCATCTTGTATCGTCTCACATGTTCATGATTATATAAATATGATTTCATAAAAATAAAATAAAAAACATCATGGGTAACTATTGCAACCCATGTTCATCTTGTATTGTTTTCCATGTTCATGATTATAAACATCATTTCATGGTTTCTTGAGCTTTAATTTTGCGAAACCAAACTATTGTTGTTAAATAGAAAGCAAAATGACTTAATAAAAAAAGATGTGAATGAAAGAAAAAGGACCTAATAAAAAAAAAGGATGTGAGTGAAAATAAAAGTTTGATGTTGTTTAGTGTTCATAATCCAAACACCATTTCATAATTTATCGAGTATGAATTTTGAGAAATCGAACTTCAATTATTAAATGGGACCTCAAAGGATTCAATATAAAAAAATGTGAATAGAAAAAAATAGACCCAAAAAAAGAAGATTTGAGGTTGTTCATTGTTTATATGAACATTGTTTCTACCTCAAATCCTTGAGTGTGTGTGTGTATGAAGTATACATTCCATTTTCATCTTCTTAAATTATTAATGGTGTAAATGGTGAAGCTATTGGCGGAACTACTTATGGAGAAAGAGGCAAAGCCTTTAATTGTTCTTAGACAACTAACATATATTTGTTGTGTTAGTTGTTGGAGATTTAGAATAGGTAATATATTTGTGGTAAGGTTTATCACTCTTTTATGTCTTGTGAATTTTTTGGTTATCAACTATAGATAGAATTTAAAAAAAAAATAAAGAAAAATTGACAAACTTTTTTTTAAATCTCCAAAGACAACGCTATTAATATTGTCAGAGATGGCCTTTTTATGGCTAGTCAATGGGCTTTGTAGATTGAGTTGTTGAAGGTTGTTGTTGAACTAAGGACCTCATGAGCACATGAAAAATAAATCTCATGATGGGCTTAAAAAATCCTTTAATGCTTAAGTTAGTATTGATATAGGTAAATATTGATATAGGTAAATAGAAACTTGTAAGGTTGTGCTTGTGTTTGCAAAGAAGATGGAGAGATTATGTGAGATTGAAAGAGAAGGTGTGAGCTCATTTTCTTTGTGTTTGTGAGAAAATCGATAAACTTAGAGTTTGTTCTCTTTTGTTACCTAGTAACTTATAAGATTTTATATCCATGAATCATATAAAACTACCTATTACATAATTATGTGAAATGATCAACCTAATTATAAAAGGATGCACAATCATTTTAGATGATCACACTATTATTTTAGACGATTGCATTGTCATTGCAGATTGCCATATTTTTATGTAAAACAAGGTATTTAGGTAAGCAATCACATTATCACATTGATGAGGATACAAAAATCATAGGGAATGTTCTGGAATGAATTATTCATAGAGATCCTTATACATCATTTACAATGTGTTCTATGACATTCACTTCAAGACTACAATGACTTATTCTTTAATGGATCTTCTCAAGGGGTGTGAATCTCTTCTTGAATATATACCTACACAAAGTCCCTTAAAAACCCCTAGGGGTGTTGATGGGGGACCCTTTGAAGATCAAGTCAGTATGAGGTATTTTTATGTGGCAAAAGACATTAATAAAGATATTAATAAGCTTTTATAAATATAGAGAAAAAGGAAGGGGAAAAAGACGTATAATTAAGGAAGAAGAAGAAGAAAATGTGTTTATGTCTTAGAATATAAGGTTTCGAACCCTTTTCTTGTATATTCCTGCTCTCTTTTATATTACATGACTTGATCTGCTTCATACAACATTGAAGGGGTAGAAATGTAATCTTGTATTAGTAAGATAATATTATTTTACTGTTCATACCATCACATCTAATCAATATAAGTATGAACAGTTTGTTCGTATTTAATAGGATGTGATAGATATCATAATTACTAACCCAAACCCAGAGTATAAGAGGTTTAGTATGGAGTTACCTTTTAGCTATACACTGAACCTGAAGGGCATTAGGTTCAACTCACACACTGAGCTCAAGAGGAGTTGGATTTAGCTTCTGACCGTACCAAAAAATAATAAGGGACGAACGCGCCATGACCTAATATGGAGATGGGTGCGGTCGCATCCCTGATTCAATAGGAGGTTGGGCGCGGACGCCCCACAGCTCAATGTGGAGTTGAGGGGGGGGGGGACGCGTCCCTAATTAAGCATGGAGTTGGGCGTGAACACGTCCTAACCTAATATGGGGCTGGGCGCAGATGCGTACCTAGCCAATCATGGAGTTGGTCGCCAACGTGCCCCCTTATCTAATCTAGAGTTAGGCGCGGGCCTGTCATGGGTCAACCTAGAGTTGGATATATATAAAAAAATAAACATAATTATATTTTGAGTTATGACTTTTATGTAATAGCCTCAAATGAAAAAAGTTCGGGGAAGCCATGACCCATCACCCATAAAGCGGTATGTTTAGATAGATGACTGCATTGTCACGTAGAGCAGGATATTCAATTGAGCAGATATGATATAAACATGTCTTGACATCATATTGTATATCCTATGACAGATTGGAGTTATGTCAACACTAAATCAATAAATGCACAAAACACGCAAAAGGAAAAGATTTATGGGCTTAGGTTTGAACCCATTTCCTTTCCTCGTATGCTTCTCGTCTTTGGGTTCACTTAATGCCACCTTCAAAACCTCTAAATGATAGATGCTATGACATGATGAAATTTATAAATAAGCAGAGATACAATATTGTGTTAGCACAGCCCAACACTCAATATACATCCCGCTGAGACAAAAATAAAATAAAATAAAAAATGTCCGAAAGGCATTACGAGAGATGCTTAATCGGTATAAAAATATGGTATTTTGATCTGCTTAATCGGTATAAAAATATGCTTAATTAACAGATGGGTGCTTGAGTAGCGTGAAAGCTTGGCATAAGTATGTTGAGTGTTTAAATATATTATGTATAAATAATAAGTATCTCGTGCCCTTTCCTTCACATGTGAGTATAATCAATGTTGAAAAAGAGGGGAAAAAAAACCAAATCTTCTACCACGAAACACCAAAAAACAGCAAACTAAAAAGATATAATTAAATTTATAATTTTACTATTGAATATTTATCTTCAGGTATTCTATCTTAAAAAAAAATACATCTTCTTAAATTAACTTAAAATCCAACATGAACAAACTTAAAAATCTAAAGATAAAAGTTATAAATAAACTAGAAAAATAAATTATTAAATATATTCCTTAATTTTCTAAATTAAAAAATCCCCGGACCAGTAAAAATCTCAAATATCAAAAAACTAGATCACAAAAGCAAGTTGAGGGCGGGCACGATACAATTATGTGAGAAAGGCCACCATATCAAAAGCAGTTGTAATTTTTGTAGTTATGGTTTAAAAAAAATTTATAAAAAAAAATTAGTTAAGATTAATTTGGTATTTATATATGTTTGGTTAAAACTATGGTTGAAATTGAGGTTGAACAAAAAATAATTTAATGTATTTAGTTAAAAAATTACTTTTCAAATTGAAATTATATATATATATATATATATATTGATGGTTTTTAATTTAAATATTATAGATTTAATTACTGCTATTACATCATGAAATAAATAATACTTATATCAAATATTTTTTATTGTTCCATTAAACTATCTACAATTTCATCACGTATAAAATCCATCCAACAAGAACTCCAATTTTCTTGGTTTTCTTAAACGCACAACATCAAGTAAAATATTATCAAAAACAAAATTAAAATTACGATCAAATTCTACAAATGCTACATCATCAAGTGATCTCCTTCTAATTTTTCAAATAAAATAAAATTAAAAAATAAAATAAAAATTAAATTTTTATTTTACTAAATCAGATCTAATTCAATACATTTAATTTTAGATTAGACCTAACCCGGCCAAAACAGACTCCACTGTTCGCAGGCTTGTGAAAAGCAACTGAGAGTTGCTCTCCGCAAACCTGCAAATAATGGAGCGGTTTAAACAAATTTTATATGGGTCTCATATGAACAATAAAATGTGTTTTAACATTACCAAGCAACTATTAAATGTGGTTCACCGTAAACGTGAAATCCACTGCGCAAACAAACATAGCTTCCTAGTACTAATAAATTATAAATGAAAAATCCATTATAAGAGACGAGATTTTCTTAAGAAAAAAAGAAGTCATAAAATTATAAACACTTGGAACTACAAACATTTGAGTTTAAATTAGAATATTTAAGAACAAATTGGGGGGAGGGGGGGAGTCGACCTGGTAGCTCGCTAATGCAAAAAGGCGGCCACCCTTTGGAACTCTCGAGTTTCGGAGACTCCTGGATAAGCAGAACACACTCCTAAAACTTGTTGCATCCACATGATTGCAAACATACACACACAAGCAAACCATATTTTTAATGGGGAAAAAATCTAACAAATAAAATTTCCTAAAAAACCATATACATTTTGAAAAGAAACTGTGAGACACGAATTTACAGAACAGTGTTTATATGAAGTGCTTTAAGTAGCGAAGTAGCCATTTGTTTCACCAACACTTGGCCTCCAGAGCTTTGCCCGTCCCTACGTTCCTCGATCAAGTTCAGAAGTTTTTGGGGCAAATCATTCTCCACGATCAATTGCTTTGGACGTGGGTGGTGCTCATACACAGCCTGCAAATCAAATTTCATTGAGCAATTCATAATATGATCATAGAACCAAACACCTACTTTCACATGCAGCTTTCAGCATGGTAAAAAATAACTGGACGAGATTGATGAAAAAAGGGCAAGCTCTAGGGTCTTCTCTCCACCAAATATGCTACGATGTGATGTCTTAGACTCGTGGTGATAAAAAAGAACACGTGTTTGGCTACTTAATTACTGGTAATATAAAAAAGAACAAGCTGGTGGTTTTTTGACATGATAAGACACCATGCTAAGCAGACTTGCACTGCTGGTTGTTTTAGCTGTGGAGGTGAAACTACTGAACAAGGCTTACATTGATTGTTAAGAGGATATCCTAAAAGATTGATCATTGGAGCAAGGAGAAATCAATCAGCATATGAATTGCATACATCGAAAAAAATAATGGAACAAAAATACTGGATAGAAAAAAATATACACTAAAAACTATTTCTTAAGCAGACCTAATTGAGATAAACAAGGTTTCTACCTAGCACTAGCTTGTTTCTACCTAGCACTAGCACTAGCACGAGAAGAGCAATAACATCAGCAGAATCAACAATGCAAGCAACATTGATCTATATGTTATAAGTTATTCCTCAGTGCAGTGGTAAAAGTCAAGACAGGACAGTGAGGAGTTGCTAAATTTCACCTTTATTAGTTTGAGCAGATTAAGACGAGCTATGGCATCTTGATGATCCAGTCTTGCAATTAGCAGAGGTGTCAAGCCATTAACAGCTAAAGTTGTATTTATCCGGGATGATTTCCTGCATTCAACAAGTACGAATGAAATGCTGATAAAATACTGATAATTTAAGCACTTTGGATCCCAGAGGATCTGCACAGTTTACTAGTTTTTCATTCATAGTTAATTTTTTCAAAATTCAATTGACCAATGGATTGCCATTTGTGAGTTAAACTTAACAATTGGTAATGAATAAATGAATAGAAAGATGAGAAAAGTTCATACGTGATAATTTTCAAGAATGGCTCCAATATATGCACAAATTGTTGTTCGGGGCAGCATTGGAAAAACTTCACTAATTTCTGAACTGCATCCTTTTTTAGTAATGCTTGTTCCACTTTGTGGTTGTCATTGTCATGAGCCAAGCAAACAGCAATTGAATCTAGTGCTGTCACTGACCAAACCACATCATCAAGTAGGCTCAAGTATACATCCAATCCACCATGGGCCCTTAATTGTTCTCTTGAATTACGTGATGCATGAGCCATGTCACACAGTAGAGGTAATGCGTGCGATTTTAAAGGAGAATCAGACATAATAAAATTCAATAAGTGTGGAATGATTCCATTTTCAGCAGCTTGTTCCTGTCTCCTCTTATTTATCTTGCAGAGGTTAAAAAGTGCATTGAGGACCTTCAAACAATAAAATTCAGCAAACGTTATGAGAACTGGAATGCTTGCAATAATTAAATCCACTAATAAAAAACTTGGGCAACATAAACAAACCAAACCAATTTAGCCATGAAACTTGGATAACATGTGATGAAGATGACCTACGCAGCTTTTGATAGAAATTTAAGTTCACATTTCATACATAAGCACCCACACAGTTCCCATGTTAAGAGATAGGCAAGAACTTGATATGTGATAATTTTGGTAACCATAGAATGAAAGCTTTCACTGCAGTGCAACTGCCATGTCCTCTCTTCCTAGACTAAGAGAAGAACTTCCAACATGAGGCTTTTAGCACGCGTAGAATGAAAGGTTGTGTTGAGGTGTAACTGGTATGTCGTTTTTTCCACTACATGACCAAATGTCTAGTTGACTGTACCCAGGCAAATGAATGGTAATGCAAGGAACAGGGATTAGAAATTGCAGAAGAGATGATCCGAGAACCTAGAGTGTACAGTATACAAGGAGAACACTGTACTTCTATAATGTCAACAAGTGCAGTAATAAAATACAAGCACAACAAATCTAAAACAGAACAGCAGCTAATGAAAGGTCCGTGGAGTAAATTATAAATTCCATGTGCCTTGGGGACCAACAATTTATTAAATGACAGAAAGACACTCATATTCATATTTTTTATAAATGCAAATTCAAAGACAGTAAGAAGGCAGCTTGTAGCATAGTCACAAACTACTAAAATTATAGGAAGTAACTTGGGAAGGCAAACCTCGCTATGAATTTGATCTACAAGAGGTCCATCTTTGAGTTCAAGATTTGGAATCAAGTACTTAATTGCATCTGCTCGCTGAAGATTCTCTAAGCAGTTTGGGTCAGTTGACAGATTATCGATACACTTAAGTATCTGTGAATCAATAAAGAGCAGCAAGGTGAGATAGCATATAAAAAAATACTCAAACAAGTTTACGCACAAAGCTGTAGAACACTCTCTTTTGTACCTTCAAAAGAATAGGGAGCTCAATTCTATTGAACATCTGAAAAAGACGGCTAAGCAAGCTTTGGCTACACATGTAGGATTTTACAGTTGTGTCAGCTTGAGAGAACTCGAGCAGAAGGTCCGCCACTTTCTCCAGGTATTCCCTTGCAACCTCTGCTGATACCATCTGGGAAAGTAACCCAGATGATGTTGCACTCCCTGGTCTAGCATTTAGAACACCCGAACCAGACAATACACCAGATGCTGTTTGAGATACAATACCAGATGTGGAAGCAGCTCCTTCATTAGGTGCAATTGGTCCAACCTTCTTACTCACTGTTTTATGTGAAATTCTAGGCATGGAGTCTAGATTTCCATTTTCTCTTCCACGCCCAGAAACCTCTGCAACCATAAAAACAAGAGAAGTTCCCAAAATATAACTGTTCCTCATTGGAAATTCATATTGAGGGCAAACAGCAGCTCCATAATAAACATTGCAAGAAATACTAATTCTTCTGCAAACCAGATGGAAGAAATTATAACTAAAATTCCTAAAATAAGACTTCAAAACTTGTTGTGGTGTTGCTAACAACAGACCATGCAGGAAAAGAGCCGTATCCCACTAAAAGTTCAAATAAAATGAAGTCAATTGGAGATCATGTTGACCAATTCAAATGAAGGAGAAAATGAGAGAGGGAGAGAGGGAGACAAACACAACCAATTACCTGCAAACTCTGCCATAAGAAAATCCAATTCACCATTTGTTTTCTTCTCAGATCCATGTAATAAAGGCAGTATACTTTCATGTCTCTCCAACCCTGAGAGGTGACGTGCATACTCCAACTGACCAGAGAAATGCTTAGAAGGGGGTTCCTTCTCCAGCAAGCTTAGAAGAGGACGAACTTGCTCTGGCTGAGCAGATATCACAGAAGTAAGACCGTTTGATGCACTTTCTATCAACTTTGGAGGCCTATCAGTAGATGTCCTTTGTGTGGAACCAGTGACTCGCTGCTGCCTAAGTTCAGTATCTGGGCGAGATGGATCACTTTTCCACCGATCCAAGTTATCTCGCTCTTTAGAAGCAATTCCTGGAGGTTCTTTGATACCCATATTTGCAGCTTTTCCTAAAGCTGCTGGATCTGGCAACTTGGAAGCAACTGTAGCTTCGATTGCTTCATTACTAGATTGAGGCCCATCAGTGTCTGTCCCAAGATATCTGGCATCTGGTTGAATGGCATCCAGCCTTTGGGAATGTGAAGTTGAAGCACGTGATGGTTCTTGTGTCACAGAAGGCAAGGGATGATCGATCATTCCATGCCTAAATTTAAGGATATCAGGCTGATCAGATGCAGAAAGTGATGGCTCGCTCTGAATGAAAATAGGATGACTGAAATCCAAGGGACCAGATCTTGGTCGTTGAGCTAAACCATCTAGTGGGAATCCAGTTCCCATGGATATTGAAGCTAGCCTAGTTGCCTCATTCAAGCTATAAAGAGTGTTGATAAGTCTGAACAGTATTCCATTTTTCGCAGCTATGCGACAGAAATCATTTCTTGGGGTTGATCTCTGTAGCTTAAAGACCTGCCACATGCCATCAATAGCGAGGTGAACCATGTCCCTGGATGCAAAGAGCTGAATCAGTGTATTTATAAGTAGGGGTGTGCAAAAAAACCAAAAAACCGATAAAACCGATAAAACCGATAAAAAATTAACCGAAAAAACCGAACCGAAAAATAAAACCGATTAAACCGATTAGATTATGTAGAAAAAACCCCGGTTCGGTTCGGTTTTCGGTTTTGCAGTGCAAAAACCGGATGAACCGGACCGAACCGGACCGGCTAAAAAAAAGGGTCCCTGCGCCCTAGTATAAAAGCAAATGTTGCTGCCCACGCCGCGCCCCTCTTTTCTCTTCTCTTCAGTCTTCAGTCTCCACTTTACTCTCCAGTCTCCGCTAAGGCGCTAACCCTAAACAGTAAAGCAAACACTTTAACTCCTCTCACTCTCAGGCTCTCGGTGAATCACAGACACAGATCGACGTTTCCTCTCCTCAGTCTCGGTGAATCACAGACTGCTAAAGTCTTCAAAGCAGGTGGTTTGAAGGAGGAACGCGTCGAGGCTGCTCAGTGGTTTGAAGGAGGAACGCGTCGAGGCTGCTAAAGTCTTCAAAGCAGGTGGTTTTGGGGATATTTTAACTGGCCAAGTGGTGGATAAGAAGCATCTGATTGATGATGTCAGACAAGCTCTTTATGCATCCAAGATTTGTAGTTATGCACAGGGGATGAATCTGATCCGTGAAATGAGTAGTGAAATGAGTATTGAGAAGGGATGGGACTTGAAATTGGGAGAACTGGCTAGGATTTGGAAGGGTGGTTGTATTATCCGAGCTGTATTTCTGGACTGGATCAAGAAGGCATATGATAGGAATCCTAATCTTGCTAACCTTCTAGTGGATCCAGAGTTTGCAAAGGAAATTATTGAGCGCCAGTCTGATCAGCAGTTTAGTTTACTGTTTTGTAAATGTAATTTCAATATTTGCTACTATAAACTTGTGTTGTGTTGATTTTGCTGCTGTTGCTATGTTGATTTTGTTGCTGTTGTTGTGTCTTGGGTTAACTATTTGCAGAAAAAAGCTTAAAAAAAGCCCAGAAAATGTATATAGGTTTGTCCGGTTTTTTGGATAAAAAACCGGACCGGAACCGGCCGGTTTGGGCCGGTTTGGGTTCGGTTTCGGGTCTCTTTTTTTTTTTTTTTTTTTCTTCAGTTTGGTTATTTTTTTGGGTAAAAACCGAACCGAACCGAAAATGATCACCTCTATTTATAAGATAATGGGAAGGGTACACAGAGGAAATCATGTGTGGCTAACAAGCATGCTCTAAACATTGCCATGACAAAACCATGAGCATTTGGAAATTTGTGCAGTCTGTTGTAGAGCTTTTGTACAGGGTCATCCTGTCTACTTTAAACAGAGACCACACTGGATTTCAAAGTTGCTACATGATTTAGAATGTGATATTGAGCAGCAACAAACAAGCTTTCCTACGGAAAATGCTTTTTAGAGAACAGTGGTGTTTCTATTCCAAGATGAGGTTTGAGACGAACGGGGAGCATGAACAAAGGTGACTGATAAATAAATTCTAATGAAATTCATCAGCTTCACACTCATGCATTGTGACATAAAATTCATACTATACAACCAAACCGCCTGTCTTTCTGCATGAAAAAAGGCACCATTTCAAACTTCCAAGCATACTTGTTTTTTGTCAGCTTTAAAGGAAAAAAATACCTGACCTTGCAAACACATACCAGAAAAGAAATTACAAACCTGTACTTAGCATGATCAGCCTCTAGAAAACCCACCAGGATAGGTATTCCACGGCAAGCAATGAACATTTGCAATGTCAACGAGCTACACCAGAAAGCCAACAGTGTTAGTCCTAATCCTATCTGTTTAGCAAATCAAAGCAAGGGAATTATAAAAGGAGAAAAGGGAATTATAAAAGGAGAAACTCTCCACCTTGACTGGCATAGCTGCTGCAAGAAATAAGCTGCCTCCATGCGAACCTCACGGGGGCGATCAGGTCCAGCAAAACCCATGACCACAGGGATCTGGCACATAACATTCGCCATAAATATATCAGGATGGAAATAATGTTCTGGCCCAAGTATTTCAGGAAGAAGGATTAGTGATAAGAGACACATGCAGAAATGTAAGAACAAAGCGCAAGCCAAGGATGGAATGAGCCAATCCTTTTATAAAAAATACAGAATGCTTGATTGTAGTAACTCAAAACTCGAGCAAATTACTTCCAACAAGGGAACACAAACCTTGGAGTACAATCACTTACCAGGCCAACAAGACATGCATTTTCCTGGAAATCGGTATTATCTTTCACAATCTGATTTATAAGTTGGAGGACAGAACATATAACCTGAAATATTGGGAAGCAATTATCTCCTCATATTAGAAGCTGCAACTCTCATAGCAAGTGGAAACAACAAAATGCAATGCATAGCTAGCTGGCATACACGTGTTTTAGGAACTTCAAGTAATTCCATTAGAGGAAGCAATCCATGCTGGGTAATAAAAACAATTTTCTGCTCAGGGCGCTGGTGAAAGATGCTAATAAGTTTCTGGCATGCAGATACAATCACCTCTTCTGATTCCTCAGGTCTTAACAACCCAACTAACCTGCTAAACTCAACAGCCTACAAAGCAAAAACAATAACAATTACAACCAGCCCATGTTATAAAAAAAAACAAGGATAGTGAAGAATTGATATTCATAGCATTCTTATTTTTAAGAATCCACTATGATTAGACAACAGGAATTGATGAAAAAATTTATCTAAGGACTAATTAGACAAAGATTCCAGAGTTTCCAACCCACAACAGCATGAGATGTCATTTCACTTCACATTGTCACTAAATCATCAAAATAGTTAATCCATTGCATGTAAAGAGGAAATTTAAAGATTGAAGCCAGTATATTAATCATCAGATAACAAGTTTGTATAACAGGTTGCTTTCCTCCTCCATTGGAAACTAAAATACTATCAGATTCTTGAATTATCAAGAAAGGAACAGAAAGCATAAAAGGACTATCATTTTTAAGGTTATTACATAACATGAAGAGCTACAATAGATTAGTGCAGCTTCATATTTCAAAATACCTGTCTTTAGCAGGCATCACTCAATCCAAACAATAAAAAGAGGTTGCTAATGAGCTTATGTCTTTTGTTCATCAATATAAATACTTCCCAACAAGTCTGGATTGCAATGCTACTGTAGTCTAAATCAAGTGATTGATTGAGGTGCTCAAAATTTGATTGACTACCTGGAGAGGAAAGAGATTTTCTGGAGGCAATTTTTCATCAAAAACCTGCCAAGAAAAGCACATGTTGTCAGGAATTATTAAACTAATTATCTAAATAATGAACAAAATTGAGCAGTTAAAACATACCAAACCATCAATATCAATCACACCATCCTTCAGAACACCCATCATTAGGCTAAACAAATCACCACCACAGTTTGTCTTCCCCATTTCATTCTCCATTTGTTTTTGAGCAATTGTAGCTCTCAACCTTGTAGCCAGATCATTTTTCCCTGCATCAGCCACAACAGCATTCCCTTGGTTCATATGTGATGTTGAGGCAGACGTTGAGGCTTCAGCTGCCCGATCCTCTGGATTTTTATTGAGGGGATGAAATAAATCATCCAGTGAAGCATCTCTTGGAGTGTCACTAAATTTACTGAGCTCATTTCCTCCCAAGTTCATTGATGTCTTCACAGCCTTCAAAGTCCCAGTTATACAAAGGTATAAGATAATACAATTATTGTATCCAAGCAGGGAAAGAAGAAAGAAAGTGAGATGGGTGAGGAGGAGAGCAAGTTGTAGGTAATGTCAATGTTCAAGCTCCCTTGGAAACCTGAACTTGAACCCAGGACAAGACCCCATATTTTACGACCAGAAAGAAAACAAATGGGACATTAGAAAACCATATGCTCAAATATATCTGAATACATCTAAAGTGTTGCATGGCACATATGATAACTATAACATATGCATTCCAACATGGCAGCACAGGAAAGTAATAAAAGTACAGTGTACCCACAATAAGAAGAAGATGAAGAATAGACAAGCTATGCACGTAAGGTAGACACAATATTCAAAGAGGAATTATCAGACATTTACTGTTTTAGGAAATTAAGAATACATAACTACAGTGACAATACAAAGAGCCTGTTTGATATTGTGTTTTAGGTGCTCTTGAGTTAAGGCAGCAAATTGATGTTTATATATATATATATATTCTCAAAACCTTCGAAAAGCACCTAGGAAGACATTAATTTGGTGCTTTTTCAGCCAGAAAGCACTTTCAACTGAATTACTAAACACACAAAAAACTTGATTAGGTAGAAGCAAATGTAACATAACCCGCAACAGAAGATTTGTAACTAGAAGGAAGGGCCAGGAGGCATAGAAGAACCTAATATCATGGAAATCCAAAAGGTAAAGATCACTAAAAGGTAGAAATCTAAAATCTAAACAACCATATTTTTTTTAACTAAGCGGCGATATCAGGAATGGGCAATCAAGAAATCTGTTTTGGCCATGTCCTTAAGCCATGAGTTGCAATTAGTTCACAGTTCCTCTCAATCACTGCAGGCATAGATGAGTTGCTCCACCAAAAATCCTCAACTTGGTTTTACTTCAAGCAACAAAAGCAGAACCAGCTGAAATCCTCAAAAGTGCATAACAATATAGAACTGCTCAAGGAACCTACATCCCTAGATCTAGGCATATTGAGTATATTTAGTTAACATGCTGCCCAAGCTTCATGCTCTCTAAAAATTTTATATTCATGTACTATTTCTCCTTTTCTTCACAAAAAGAAATGGTTTACTTAAAAAAGATTGGACTCTGAACACAAAATGCACCAAGCAAAAGATAGAAGACTGAGATTATATTAGAAGACCAAATGAAACCCTGCATGTTAGGAACCAACAAAGCATCTATCTCTTTCTCTATTTTGTGTCATTTTAATCATGTCAAGAATTGTCTATTCAATATGAATCGATGCAGTGTGCACAATAAACAGTCTTAGCCTTTGAGGAGAGGGGTGGGGGGGAGCATCAATGAACAAATGAGCACAACATCATAGCCAAGAAAGCAACAGATATTAATTACCTTTTGAAGCCCATTATCTTGACTTCTTGTTGCAAAACCAAATGATCCATTCTCAACATGAGTAGAATTTGTTTTCCCCCCATCCCTTCTATCTATGTTTTTCCCTCTTGCATCAGGAGATTCCATGTCACAATTACTCAGAGCCTGATCCTGGTCATGCATATGTGTTGACCCATGAAGCGGAGCACAAGCAGCAGCTACTTTATTCATAGATAGTCTGCCAGAACTAGTTTTGAGAGATGAATTTTCATGAATAGCTAGGGTCGGGACTTGATCTGAATGGAGATCATTGTCTAATTTATCAGTTCTTTCCTCAACTTCATCATCATTTGAGGAATTATCCTTACAAGACTTACTGACATCATCAGAAACTGTCAATAATTCTTTCCTGGAAACCTGAAAACCAAAAGATTTGAATCAGGATGTAGTGCCAATATATTTTAATCGCTTCTCCATGGAAAAATAAGGTGTGAATCACTTTTCAAGCAAAATTGATTTCTTTCTCTGCTAAGGATATGAAGAAAAGTCCCCAAGTTAACAACTTATCACAATGTTAAAGATCACATGATTCTCACAGCTTCAAAATCAGCAACAGAAGCTTCTGTTTTACCCACAGAACTAATTTGGCCAGTGCTCTGATTATCTCCATTTAAAATTACCGCATCGACTGAAACATCTTCCTGTATGCTTCTACAAAAAAGAAAAAGAATGCATGCTTACAGTAAGATACTACATTGACACTTTGAAAGGATGTCATCTAATTGCAAACAAAGAAAAACGGTTCAATTTATGGTGACATGACATCTGTTTAAAATATTAAAGCATAAAACACTGGATGCCACTTCCAAAAATCACAGCAGAGCAGTTGGATAGAGTTAACTACTGGTTCATCTCCACGCTCAAACTGAATATTTGAGGGCACACGTGGTCTCACATGCAACATCTTAGGCTTAGGGTTTAAGGCTAATCCATATAAACTACCTTGGTTAAGAAAGTGATAAGCAGAATTATAAACAGATGGACAAAAATAAGATCAAATTCAACCTTAGTGATCCACTATGACGGAAAGAGTTCAATGCACGCCTAGAATTCAGTATCCAAGGATGAGAAAGTAGTGTTTTTGCATCAGGCCGCTGCGTAGCATCCTGAAATTCGCAACCAAATATCTCATTTCCTTAATAAATGAATAAAATCTAAACTAAATGACGCATGCCGACAAATTTCGGGGATCAGTCAATTGAACATTAATTACAAAGCTGAAAGCTATATACAATGATAAGGCAAAACTGAATCAGATCTGAAACCAAACTTAGGCAAGCCAGAGTTGATTGGAATGACCAAAAAGGGGAAAACAAGACAATGCTATGCCTTCTTACCAGCAATTGTGCTTCTTTCTTGGAATCCCTTTCTAGCAAAACTCAGTATATGATATATCCTTTCTAGCAAAAGATTAGCCTATAAATGGGAAGTGGTAATTCCCATCCCTTTCTAATTTTGGTCTAGGTTGTTGGGCCTGACCAAATTGGTGTGGCTGGGATAGTTCTTTCACAACTTTAAAATTGGAAACCAAGCAAGAAATCATCGATGCATGAAATTAGTCAGTTAGGAATTAGGTAACAGAACTGAGAAACTGATCAAGCTAGAGGACTAGACGTGTGCAATGTACCTTCTTGAAGCACTGGCGCAGAAAGTCTGTAATGTCAGGAGATAAGCTATCAGGTATCGGAGGATTATCATCCTGATAGAGAAAGAGAGTTCTGTCATCACAGTGCAGTCAATCCTCAGACCAGTTCAACAAATTCAATTAGCCCCAAAAAAAATTAAAAAAGCACTTGTAACATTAAACAAGACTATTGCATTCCAGACAATAAGAATCCCAAGTAAAATCTAAACAAGAAACATGAGATGGCATCAACATGAAGGAGAAAAGATGAAAAATGACAGTGAACCCAAAAGGTTTTAACAGGAAACATTGCTCACTTTAATAAACTGAAAAGACTGACTATATATATATATATAAAGCTGATCAAACCTGAACAATACGAAAGAGAGCTGGCATTGGCTGCAAATCATAGTAAGGTGGTACACATGTAAGAAGTTCAATCACGGTGCAGCCAACGCTCCAGATGTCAGAAGCGGCACAAACCCCTGACATTTCAATAACCTGACAAATAAACAAGTTTCACATGATCAAGGCTTGTAAACACCTCAATAGCTACATCATATGTATTATCCTTTCCAACCATGATTTTGATCATAATGGATTAGAACAAATAGAAAAAACATATAGCAAATGAAAGCAGGTAAGAGATGAATACCTCTGGGGCCATCCAATATGGCGTTCCAACAACTGAATGTGTATTAACATCAGCTTCAGTTAATTTTGTTGCAACACCAAAATCAGCAAGTTTCACAAGGCCCTGGAAGTAAAAATAAGGTCAAGTAACTGCTTTAAAGACACCATTTTAAAAGATATAGGAGGAATACAGAACATAATATGAAGAAAAAAAAGGGCAAATCTTCAAGTAAAAAACATGCGAGGTGAAAAAGTACAGTGGCGTCACAGGACATCCATTTACAAACATTATAGTCACATAGGCACCTCGTCTCTCTTCATTATTTTTTAAAAGTAGTCTAAGAATACAAACAAAAACTATTGTCAAATGGAAAAGGGTTTCATAAAATTAGCCATAAACAGTCATGTCACTTGTATATTTCCCTAAATGGAAAGTGTGCATCATTCCCAAGATTTAACATTATATAGCAATTATACACTGCAACTCTGAATTTACAGAAATGCACTATTTGAGAGAATAAATATGACATCACACAATTTTGGATTGAGCACCCTAGCGTATGTGAAATCAAAGTAATTATAAGGTGCTCACATATAAATGAAACGTTATCAAACACCATAAACAGTGCATTACCTCTTTGGTCGTCAATATGTTTGCACCCTTGATATCTCGATGGATAACACCCTGTTCATGCAAATAAACTAATCCTTCCAGAACCTAAAATCAAAATATTTTATAAGCATAAATTAGAAAAGAAATAAAAACTCAAAAAGAAGCAACTAACTGAAGAGACAATCAAAAACCTGGGCAATGTAAACAGCCACCAAAGACTCTGGAAAAGGCCCGAATTTATTTGGCTTGATAATGTTTGCAAGCGAACCATTCTCAACATACCTGCATCAACATAAAGAAATTAAAACATATGAATTTGAAGCAGAGTTTACATGGAACCTCATTTATCAGTTAAAAACATAAGAGCTCACTTACTCAAGGATTATGTGAAGATGAGTCTTCGTCTTCGATGACCCGAGATATTTCACAATGTTTTTATGGTTCAAATTCTGCAATCAAAGTAGTATGTTCAAACTAGTATGATCACATACTGAGAATATGCATTCTCTAGAGGGAACTCTTGTCATGACTAACTTTAAAAGCATGAAAGCCCAAGGACCTCCAATGCTAGAATATGAATTATTATATAAAGGCCATTAGACAGCTATGGTCCTGCCCAAGAAGTTCCTTTGGGTTTGCCACTTGCGTGAAGGGGACATAAGAGACAATCATGTTCATCCTGCTTTATGCTTGAAACACAGATCCACAATAGAACCTCTAGAAGATGATGAAGGGAGTAAGGTTTTAGTTAAGAAAGCCATGGTCACGGATACCATAATAGTTTCAGTAACTGACAAAGTGGTCCTTATTTAAAAGTCAGCCCAGAACCTTATGCCCAAAAAATGCTGTCTTAAATGAATTATGGACTTGACAAAGGAAAAGTTCAAGTGCAGCAAAAAAGAATATTCAATCAAAAAGCAAACATAACAATAAAGAACAAGTGCTACCTTCAGTAAATCTATCTCTTGCTGAAACATCAATCCATTCCACCAAAGAAATTGTACCGAAAAAGAAAGAAGCAACTGTCAGCCACACTTAAAAAGTAGAGACAGAAAAAATATATCATAGTAAAACCAGATGAAACATTAAAAGTAAATGCCTTAACAGACATAAATGCTTAAAAGGAAGTTCCACTTGAGGAATTACAGAAGATATGGAAAAGACAAAAACTATAAACACTACAAAACCATATCTGGCTTTCTATGAGATGTCAATAGTAAATGCTTCAACTACTTAATTCAACTTTGCCAACCCCTCAACAGCTCACAGAAAATGAAGTTGGCTGTTTCCGAAGAAAGTCAGCAATAAACTCTCTAGTCTTTCAGGCCAACTTAAAACAGTAACAAGAAAATTATCTATAACAGTGCCCTTCATCATCTTCAACTAGCTAGCAACATTCAAGATTAAAAGAGTTGCGCGTACACTTGCACACAGATGTATATCTTTAAGAGAAAATTAGAAACAAACCATGATGATATTAAGATCCTCTTGGGCAATATTCTCCAACGAAACTTGTTTAATTGCAACAAAATCCCCATTCTCCAAATCCAAACCTTTATACACTCGACCATACGCTCCTTTTCCAATCTCATCTCCAAGCATCTACACCAAAAACAAAATACACCATACTCACTTAAAAATCATGCATTCGCACTAATTCGATATTGACTAAAGCCAATAGTTAAGAGACAATCAGGAAACAAAATTAAAATTAAATAAAACTAAAGAAAATTAAATAAATTAACAAATTCGAAATTGAAGTCTCATATTTTAATTTAAGTTCAAATTTAATCTCTTAATCAACTAAAATTCAAATCCTAAACTGAAACTCACAAAAACAAACACTAAAAAAAAAAAAACCTCGGATCGATAAATTTCTCTTTTCAACCTCGATTTTCCCAGCAACCAAACAGAACACGGAAAATTAAATCCATAACGTGCATAAAAGTGGCATAAATAACGAGGATTGTAGGAGAAATGGACTGCTCACATATTTGTTATCGAGAGTCTTCGATTTAAGAAAATGAGACGATGGCGTTTGCCGAGACATCTCTTCTTGTCAAAAATGGAACACGCTTTTGCTTAAGAAACTCCTAGAGACTCTCCATTTCGGGAATTCAGAAACAAAATAATCGTATTCTCCAGCCGGATAACGTTTACGGAAGCCTCAGCTCCGGCGACATACGAGCGAGAGAGAAACTACGGGCGTGTTAGTGAGAGTGTCTGCTTTTTCAATGACGGAATTGACCTTAAGGGCGTGGTTCAAAATAGTTTTTTAAATAAAAAAAATACATTAAAATCCAAAATATTAAAAAAAAAAAAAAAAAAACAATTATTTCACATTAACATATCAAAATTATTTAAAAATATTAAATTAATATCTTTTTCAAATTAAAATATTTTATAAAAATAAAAATAAAGTATTAAACACCCTTTTAATAAAGTGAAGTAAGAGGATAAATTATATTTAGTTGTTACTAAATAGATAGTTTGGATTATGCTAGGTTAATTTTTTTTAATATAAAAAAATCATGTGATTATAGTATTTTTAAATGAGAAAAAAAATTTGGTCATTTATTTGAATAATTTTAAAAATCTTGATTAATTTAATAACATGATTATAAAAAAAAATAATGACAAAAAAAAAAAACAATGAATGATAAAAAACAAAATACTTGCTAATATTATGCAAATATACCATTTAAATATTTTTAAAAGTTCTCAATAATTTTTTTTATAAAAATATAAAAATTAAATAAAAACGAGATAACCTCATAAAAAAAAAATATGAAACTCAATTGCTAATAAATTAAACATTGAAGGATGAACTTAAAAAATAAAAATGATAAAAAAAAAAAAAGACTAACTCATGTCATTATGCTAAATTCATGACCCAGTTGTGAAGTTAGAATAATCTCATACAAAAAAATTAAATAAAATAATAAAGGTCAACTTTCAAGCAAACTAAATGATGAAAGACAAAACTAAAAAAAAAACTATTAGAAAAACATCAAAGAAATATTCTAAGTCAACTCGGTTAAGTAAATTAACTCGAGACCTAAGATATAAGATTAAGATAACCCTATAGAAAAAAAAACACAAAATAAATCTTGAAGCCTAAGGTTCAATAACTTAATGTCAAAGGATTAAATTGAAAGAAAAATTAATTTCAAGAAAATGACCTAAAATAAATCGAAGTCAAATTAGGGTAATCTTCAAAACTCATAACCTAGATCATGAAGAAGAATTACCCTATAGAAGGCAAACACAAAAATATCAAAAAGCAAAATTCTCAATTATTTAAATATCGATGGATGAAATTGAAAAACAAATATTAATCAAGAAAAGGATTGAGAAACAAAATAAATAACAATAAAAAAAAAGGGATCAAATCTAGTATAATAACTAAGGATAATTACAAAAAGCTTCATAAGGTTTAATTGCGTTTTCACTTTTCCATTGTAGTTTGAGAAATTACACTTTACATTCTAGGTCAAACAAAAATTTCAAAAATGATCAAAAGATGAAATTGTTATCGTATATAATGTAACACAAATAACAATCACGACAACTTCTTTTTCCAATCTCTTCCCTTTCCTTCCCTTCTCAATTAGTTTAGTTTCATATGCTAATGACCCTGTGACCCTAGGATAATGTTGGAATGGCCTAGGATTATCCATTTGCTTAGCTCCCACGTATTCATGTCATTCGTAATTGTATTGGATTATGTTCTTTATAAGATTCTTACAGATCATAAGAACTTGATTTCTATAATTTTGCTCCTCCAGAATATAAGATTGTGGCATCTTCATCATCAATGCTTAAGAAGATTATGAGATTACACATATTGACTTGAAGAGTTACATATATAGAACTTTCTAAATTGACAAATAAACAACAAAGGACACTACAAGAATACCATGAATTATAATTTGTCTTTTAACTACCATGTTAGGGTGAGATACAAGAACATGGTTGGTCTTTTTTTTTTCCTTGCATCTATCTTGGTTACAACAAGTTTCTTATTTAGGCACCTCTCTTCTTAAATAGTTAGATCTATTAGCATTTTATTGCCTCCTCATTTTACATATTTGCTTCGCATTTAGGAAGCAATTGCAATAGAAAAATTATGACATTAAAATACTAAGGATATATACTATCTCTATTCACAATATGAAATCAAGGAGAGAGAAAAGAACTATGTAAAAGAGAATTTACTAAGAAAATGATACTCCAACCAAAAATGTCACTAAAATTTCACATATCCAAACATTCTTTATTCATCGAGACATGAAGTCAAGCAATATTCTTGAAAGAATGAATTGTGTTCCTTTTTTGTATCCAACACACACTATTATGAATTATTTGGTTCCTTTCTTTCCAAATGCAATAGAAAAAAGAATACCAATAATGCCTAAAAATTTTTTGACAAAATGCTTGAAATGGATTTGTGTTTATGGAATTATGGATGACATTATTATAATTATAAACTATGGATGACAATTTTGTTATTTTAAGGCTTAGAGGTCTTTTTAGTCATTAAAATAAATATAATGGCAAACATGTAAATGATCAGATATTTTTTTATTGACTATTTTTTATGATGTTAAGTGTTAGCGTGCATATAAAATTCAAGATCTAAAGTGTAACTTCTCAAACTACAACGAGAAAGTGAAAACATGATCAAAACTTAAGAGGTTTTTTTATATAATTATCCCTAAAAATTAAATGAAAAAAAATAATGAGGGGTAAAATTGAAAAAAAAAATCTCAGAAAAAGGAAAAATAAAATAAAAAATGGAAATAAAAAAAATAAAAAAAACAAATTGGATAAAAGAAAATTAAATGAAGTTAAATATTGAGAGATAAAATTGAAACACAAAATCAACTTCAAAGGTATTAAAAGTAAAAAAAATAGCAATCACAAGATTAAGGGCCAAAATCAATACAAATACAAATTATCAAGACACGTTTCATTTTTGGAAGGTTAGGCAAGAAAAATAGTTAGTTGTTCTCACACCGTCGATCCTCTGCTAATATATGCCCCAACACCTGGAAGAGCTTTGTGTGTTGCTCCCAACACAACCATGAAAGCCGACAAATGACTTTGTAGGAGCCACTCGAAGAGCCACCCGAAGGGCGCTGATGTATCCCACGTGTTGACATATGAGTTGCATGTGCTAGCAACTTTTGGTTTTCAGATAATATTTTATATTTATTAAAATACTAAATTTCCCCTTGATGAACTTGATCATAACTTAAAAACTAGGATGAAAATATGAAAGATCCCCTAGACACTAGTTCAATAAATTTTGCTTCTAAAAGTAATTTAGTTATTTTATGTACTTTAAAAGTAAAATTTGAAAAAGCCTTTAGATGTCAGTTAAATAAATTTTGCTTTTAAAGGTAATTTAATCATTTTACCGTGCTGTAAAAATGTAAAAAAACCAATTTATCTCTGATCAATCTGATAATGACCAATATAACTTAAGGAAAAAATCATATTACCTCCAATAGCAAGTTTGTTGTTTTTTTAGAAGAGCAAATTTGTCATTTAACTTAGCTATGTGTTTAGGTGTATAGTAAAAGGCTGGATACTCTTAGTTTTTTTATAATAAACTTGACCTTCAACTTTCCCCCCTCTAATTTAGATCTTTTTAATATTAAAATTAAGATTAAAAGGGATGATTACAAAAAACTTCCTATAGTGTAGTCATTTTTCACTTTTCTTCCATTCTTTTGGAAATTACACTTTACATCATAGAGTTTATAATTTCATGACACATTATTTTCTCACTCTAACATGTACAAAAAAGTTAAAAAAAATGATAGATTATTTATAAGATGCCATTATATTTTATTTAATGATTAAAGAGTCACATATAAGAAAAACCACTTTTTCCATCTTGACATCTCTTTTAAGCATTTCATTAAACAATTTCTCTACGACACCAACATGCCCAACTTATTCTCCAACCAATCTTACATGACCATTACTCCTCCAAAGCGCAATATAAAATCTTTGATTAGATCTCTTTAAGAAAATAAACCCCACAAGACCAAAGTTGTTTTGTCTGCTTCTATTTTCTCATTTTCAATGGTGGTTTGTTAATTTCGCATCTTCATACAATAGATAAAGAATATAAAGGAATTGAAAGAAGAATTGAAACTACCTTAACCACAAGGATGATCTTTGCAAAAATTATGCTTTGATAGTCCTGTAGGTGTGTTGTTTTACTTTCATTCTTTTTATGGAGAAATTGGTGCTCATACTGAATATGGAATATGGATGTTGATGTTGATGTTCATCTTGGACTCTTAGGAATATGAAATTAGGGACAAATATGAGATGTCTTTTATAATACAACAACTCTTTGGTGAGCCTTAAACACGACAATCCTTTCAATTCTTTCATTTATAAACATGAAAAATCAAAATTTAAAAAAAAAAAAAGAAGGAAAATGATAGCATAAAATAATAAAAAACTACCGTGGGCTAACGAAGTTTACCATTGGTCGCATCATCGCACAAACAAGAAGTTCCCTAACAATACAACAGAAGAAAAAGCACTGTAAATTTAATCCCATTCGTGTCACGTGCTTGTTAAAATAAAAACTTGTGGATTAAAAAAATCCAATAAATCATTCGCACACGAACACCACTCATCCCTCTAATTATTAATGAGGCTTTAATAATTGGTTTCTTCATTAGCCATGTGTGAAAGATTTGATTTTCTTAGTATCCAAATTGAAAACATATTGGGTTTTGTTATTTATAATAAAAGGAACAATTTTGAAATTGGTTTTGTGTTTTAAAGGTTAATTTTTCATTTTAATTGACATGAATTTTGACTGTTGATTGTTGATGTTTAGAGAGAAAGAAAAGATGAAGAAAGGGAACGAAAAAGAAGGAATTGAAATGTTATATGTGTGTTTATATTATATCATATATGATGATAAATTTATCTTTTTATTTTATTTTAAATTTTAAGTTGACCAAGGATACAAAGTATAAATTTTGAAAGAATTGAGATAAAGTAAAAAAATAACTAAACTACAAAATTTTTAATTATCCCAAATTAAAATTAAAAAAAAACCCCCAATGCCTATGGTATTTTTAATGTAGAGGTTATAGTTCCTTTTCACTTATATATAAATATTGTTAATAGTCATTGAGGGTCTAAAATTAAAAGGCAAGTTGATGGTAGTGTTAAGAGATATAAAACTCATTTACTTGCTAAAATGTTTACTTAATAGGAAATAATTGATTATTTAAAGATTTTTAGTCATGTAGCTAAACCAACTACTAGTTATTTGGTTTTTACTATTGTCATTTTTTTGGGTTAGCAAATTAATCAACTTAATATTCATAATATCTTCTTGAATATGGTACTTCTCAAATAGGTGTATAAGAGACAACTACCTAGTTTTGTTCACTATACTTTTTCCTTTTATTTTTCCTATCTTCATAAGTCTTTATATGACTTGAAATAGGCTCTTTAGGCTTGGTACAATCACTTAAGTGATTATCTCCGGTGGTGATATATTTCATTTGCTTGTGTATATTCATGATCTTTTACTTATTAGGAGTAAATCAACCTTGCTCTAACATTTGAACTCCTTTCTTGGTCCAAAGTTCAAGCTTCATGATTTAGGTTATTTTTATTATTTCTTGGGAATTGAAGTTAAACATACTTTTATGAGTCTCATGCTTACTCAATAGAAGTATACCCTTGACATTCTTTACAAAATTAGTATTTTTTCTTGTAAACCTATTAATACTATTACATATTTCTCCTTAAAGTTCTTCATGTTGTTTGGTGTCTTGTAATCTCACCCTACATGCTACAGATAAATTGTTGATGCTTTCTAATATCTTACTTCCATAAAAACTAATATATGTTATATAGTGAATAAGGTTTATCAATTTATGCATGCTTCCACCGATGCTTATTGGATTATTGTTAAATGTATCTTGTGTTATTTCAACGCTACGACTAGCCATGATTTATAAATCACTAGTAGTTTAACCTTTCTCTTCATTGGTTTATTGATGTTGATTGTGATGGAAGTGTGGATGATCGTAAATCTACTAGTTATTATCTTGTTTATCTAGGCACTACTCCTATATCATGGAAGTTTATGAAGCAAAAAATCATCACCTTTTCTTCTACCAAAACCAAATACAAGGCTTTAGGTTATGGTATTATTGAGTTTTATGGACTCGCTTCTTTCTTTCAAAACTTAAGCTTTCCCCTGTTTGTCCAGCTATATTATGGTGTGATAATTTATGTTCCATATATTTATTTATGAATTCTATTTTTCATGCTCTTACTAAACATGTTGAAGTTAAATATCATTTGTTCGTGATAGAGTTACTAAGAAAGAGCTCCAGGTTTTGTTTATTTCTTCTAAGGCTTGACTAGATAATTTTCTCACTAAACCTCTTTTTCATGCTACCTTTGTTGGATTTCGATCAAAGCTTTATATGGAGTCTTCAACTTCACCTGGGGGAAGGGGGGTATCATGGAAATTATATTATACAACTTTTATACTACTTACCTTGTATAGTTTTGTGATCTTGTGTAGTGTATTGCATCCTTATTATTACACATAACTCTAACTATATAAATATAAAGGATGGTTGCTAACATCGGTTAAATAACTTATTATTCACAAAACATGTCTGCTAACTAGCATCAGAGAAGAAATAACACAACTTTCATCTCTGTTAGACAAGTAGCTAGACATCATAATTCAAATGGTTTACTCTATTTTCCGTGCATAAAAAATACCATGTCACAGATATTTCTACGACCCATAAAGTAATTCAGTCATCTTAAACCATGAAAAATCTTTAAAATAACTATTACTCAGTTTGATATTCCCATAAGATTTTGAAAATTGAATAACTATTACAAGGCTTAAAAGTGTTAAGAATCCAGGCTTTAAAGGAAAATGAATGCAAATTGTACTACATAAAGAACCGGAAAAGGCTAACAACCTTGTGCTCCAAGACTTTCAAAACAGCTGCATCTAGACCAACATCAACATAAGAGATGCAGAAGCCCTTCCCATTTGAAAAAGCAACTTCAGCCATCTCAACTGCAAACTTGATAGCCTTCTGCGTATTCTCTTCAGTGATTTTCTTTTGTGCTTTCCTCACTTAATTCTGATGCAGAAAACTGTTTTAGAATAAGCTAGAACCAGATGTGAAATACAAAACATAAACAAGAAAACCACAAGAAAAACAAGGAATAGAAAACTCGTTTACCAAAAGGAATACTTTTAGCATTGTAGCTTGGCTACAATACCTACAGCATTGAAATCTTGGCCCTAATATGAGCTTTTTTTGCTGCAGGAATAAGTGCCGAGTCCACCCAAGTTTTTAGAGAAGCTATTTTCTGTTAAATGAAAAGAATAAATAAATAAAGTAAATGATTGAAAAAGTTTTTAAAAAGGATCTTTTCCAGCAAGCTTTCATCCACCTTAGATGTCTCATTAACTTCCAGCTCAAGTGAGTGTGTCAATTCCATTGCTTTTTAAAAGCACAGTCAGTTGTGACAGCAGTTATGCTTCAAATTCCTTTCATAATTTCCTCCTCAGATTAAAGAGAAAATGTCTTAGCTTCCTGCGTATTTGTTGTATGTGTGCTAGAATTACTGATGAAATCCATGTCAACAGAAATTTTAAAGCGGGCTGAAACAGAAGTTGAATCATTATATGAGACATTAACCTCCATAGAGTTCTACTGAAACTAAGAGAGAGAGAGAGATCAAAGAAAAAAAGCAAAAACATCTTTAGTAAAGAGCAAATAAAGTTGCCAAGCTCACTTCTCCAAAAATAGCTTGCAAGCTGTTGATCTGTTTGGCTTTAGTAAGGGTTGCTTCCTTTGCAAATACATCTAATTCATCTTTAATTTACCCATTCACAATTGATTCAATCTTTCTTAAAAGTTCAGGATCCACTGATTTACCTATACAAATTCCAATAACATTTTAAAAAAACTTCATAAACAAGCATATTGAGCAAACTTCTCAGCATTGGATATCCTCTAATAAAACTTACCATGAGAAAAATCAAATCTTAGTTTTTCAAGAAGAACAATTGATCCCTTCTGTTCAACATAATTGTCAAGCTTTTCCTGATTTCATATTACATAGAACATTCAGAAAACCACAGTTTTTCACCATACAAGATAAATAATAAACAAATTCAAGGATAAAGGCCTTTGGAGCATACCCTGAGAGCAAAGTTCAACATATGTGTACAAGTATGGGTGGGGGTAATGAGTTTACGCCTATCATAATCAACCTGCACAATATCATTAGGAGAAGTGAAAATTTTCACAAATAAAAGGAAATGACAAAATATTTTGTAAAAAGAAAGCATATATTGCCAGTTATACCTTACATATAACTTTGTCACCCACAGAAAATCTACCACTTTCTCTAGTAATAGAACTAATATGAAGAATAAATCCTCCAAAAATTTGGACATCGCAAACTTGAAATGAACCAAAAGGGCCTTTAATTACTCCAGTATAAAAAATCTAGAACTAAAAAATTAAGACTCATAAGATTGAGTTTAACAAAACAAAAAAAGATTAAAAGGGAAACATTCACAACAATACTATCATGATAAGCAGTTCATGTATCATTCTCTAAGATTATAACTATCATGATAAGCAGTTCATGTATCATTCTCTAAGATTATGAATATGATATCTAACAGTAAGAAAAAATTTGTATTCAAAAACATAATAATAAAAAAATCCATGGCATTTTCCAATTAAGTTTCCACCTTGTTCAGAATAGAAACTAGTAGACTCCAAAACAATACCGCCTCCAACGCTAGAGGCACTTTCCCAGAACTCAGAACCAGTGTAAATAGCCTTTATTTCACTTTCATGGTCTTGAAAAAAACACAGGGGACACAAATTTAGGCAAAGTAAATTGAAAGGTTTTACAGCTTGATTTTTACAGAAACTAAATCTAACTCAAAATCACTGGAAACAAAATCTTGCAACAAACAAAAATCTCATGCGCTGACATCAAACCAAATAAATTTGAAGGAATCATCTGTTGCAGAAATACCCTTCTTGTGCAATGCTGATGTAGCATCAGCATTCAATGACAATAGCACCACCAGCTTGCTGCTAAAGAATGATATTAGTAGAAAAGGGGATAATGCAAATAACTCTTTCTTTACATAAATTTAAACTTTTTTACACTTAGATTTACCTTGTAGCTCCATGATGCTTATTCCGTTCATTTTTTTTTCCTTCTATTGTTGTGAAGGTCTTAACCCAAATAGCTCATCCGAGTAATAGTAATAGATTAACAATGAATTTACAAATGGAGAATGCAATACCTTATATTGGGCATTTCTTGATCTTTCCCTTGCCTCATCTATCACATTATTGAAACCTTCAACGTCAACCCGCAATTCTTTTTCCTCTACCATCAGCTGGTATGGTAGAATAATTAGGATGCATGCAAATAAAAGAAGGAAGTCCAAAATGTACCTGATATAATGGGAAGCCATATGTGTCCCACAAGACAATTGCATCCTGCAACAAACAGATGAACTAAGTTGAAGAGAAAACATGTAAAACAAGGTGAGTTCTCTCCCTTTTTCATGACATCAAAGCAAGTGAGGAACTTCTCACGTTTATTAAGGCATAATGAAAGTGAGAACTATATAAACAAGTACTTGTCTGCCCACTCGACACCTTTCCCTGAACCCCTTGAGCAACCTTTTTAAATTTCTCAATACCTTGAAAATAAGATAAGGATCAGTCAAAGTTTTTAAATAGACATGTGCCAATGCAAAGAAATAATCAAGATTCCTTTGAAAGAGGCAGTATCACCAATAAAAGCATGAAAAGAAGAAAATGGGAACACGTCGATAGCCAAAGACTAAGAAGAAATCGATGTAATGTTAAAGTAAACCCAATAATACTCTCATATTGATATACATTGTATCTGCACTTTCAAACACTTTAAAACTTTTAGTTTATTAGTGATATTATTGGTTTCTTAGAGGTAGGGAATGTAGATACGCCTAAAATTTAAAAGTTACCAAAAATATAGAAAAAAATCTCTTGTTCATACCAATTGTTTTACTCAGTAACAATGTTGCCTAGATAAAAAAGAACTTCAATTTTTATGGCAACTTGTGCACGTGAAAAAGTGTCATTACAACATGAGAGCTTTAATGATACATAAAAAATAACACTACTCATTGTAAGTATATTCTCTTTTGCTCTTACTAGGCCTTAAGCCTCCTAAGCTTCCACCCACAACCTTTCAATGATAAGATTGGCTTCGTCTCTTTAGTATAATTGCATAATTTATCTTTGAAGGGATTATCATGATTTCATTGTATAATTTACCTTAGAAGGGATTGATTTACTCGCCCTAAAACGATTGTATAACTCTTTAAGGAAGGGATATACATCACAATCTTTCAAGGATGAGATTGACTTAGTTTTCCTAGTGCGTTGTACAATTTACACTAGAAGGGATCACCTCGATCTCTCTAGTGTGATTGCACAACTCTCTAAGAATTTGATAGACACCATAACCTTCCAAGGATGAGATTGACTAAGTCTTCCTAGTACAATTGCATAATTTACCTTGGAAGGGATTGACTTAGTTTTTCTAGTACAACACAGGTCCATCCCCTCCGTCTCTTAGAAGTTTTTCTAAGTATGGGCGTCGCCATGGTTCCCCCCATCTTCAAAGGATGGACTAGAGGTTTCCTTAGTGAAATAGTAGCATCCTCCTCATGTTCTTAACCTTTTAGAAAATTTTCTAAGTGTAAGGCTTACTTTCCTCAGGTTTCCTTCTATCTCTTATAAATTTTTTTTAAATGTAGACTCATCCTCCTTAGATTTTTCCTCCGCCCCTTAAAATCTTTTCTAAATATAGGCATTGACATAGGTCTGTCCTCTCTACCTCTTAGAATTTTTTTATAAGTATAGACTTCTTTTTCATGGGTTTCTACACTAATTAGAATTTTTTTTTTCAGTATAGATTTCTTTATGATTCCCCTTTACTTGCTTAGAGATTCTTTTTCAACCATGGTGTATACCCCTACATATGGGCTTTTTGGTATATTACTTGGGGTTTTCACCCCTCTTCTCACACAAAGAAAATTCAATAAACTTGCTGTACAATATTTTTATAAAAACTTGGAGATTATCGATAAACCCAAATTTAATGGGCTTAAAAACCCTAAAAACTCAAAACTCATGGTCTCAGGCAACATGCCTAAGCAAAAGTGCCCATGGTTTCAACTGAGAGGAAAAGCCTTTTATTTCCACAAAAGTATAAGACTAATAAGCTATAATTACCCTATCAATCTTTAAGCTCCAGGTTCGCAATGTCTATTCTCTATTGCATATGTATTTTTAAAATATCTCTATCTAAAATATTATTATTTTATTTCTCTAAAAAAAATATTTACTTAAACATCTGAAAGTCTTCAAATCTACAAAAAAAAAAAAACATTTTATAGGTACCAGTTATCAGTCAATTTATCTTACCAAGTTTTGGCTACAAATTACCTTGGTCAAGAATAATGAATCAAATTGCTAGAATTAAGAAATTAACTGATTACTTATCACATATAAACTTTATTACTAAATTACTTGGATTTTTGAGACATCTTCACATATTTTATATTTGAAATCAAATTTTACAATATATCTTCGAATTATACATAAACCATCTCGTTAGCAGACCATTAGAAAACTCAAACATAATTGACGAAAATGATACTCAAACTCCAGAATTCACATTTACCATCGAAGATAAGTAATTTCTGAGTCGAATTGATATATTTACATTTTTTTTTCCTTACGGCCTTCTTTGCGAACTTTTCATAATAAAGAAATGTACCATAGCCTTATTAAATATTTTGTCAATAAACAAGGTGTAGGCAAGGTTGTCAATTTTGTTTTGGTTGGTGTTTTGTTTTTTCAATCGGAATGGAATGTTTCAGTTTCGGAGTGTTTCGGCGTGCCGTTTCGGAGTTGTACTGTTCATATATATATATATATATATATTCATCAAGCATAATTCAAATTCAAGATAAATTAATTATAAATTATGCAATACAAACACAATGCCAAACAAATATAATTTCAAAATTTAAAATATTTCTAAATAGTCAAGATTAAATAGATATTTAACTTAAAGTAATTCAACTTAAATAAAATATCAAAATATTATGAAAGTAAAATGTTTTAACAAAAATATTTTAAATATAAAGTTAGGTCAATATTATCAAAGCTAATGGAATCTAAAGCATCCCTTGTTTTCCTCAAATTCCTACAAAGTACAAACATAAAAAAAAAAAACATGAATATAAATCATATATATTAGTGATAAATCTAATTTTAAAAAAATTAATATCATTGTTAATGAAAATAGTAATAATAATTTTCAATATTATTAATAATATTATTGTTATTGAAAATAGTAATGAAAAAAAACTTTTTATAATTGGATGGTTTAATTAATTAAATTGAACAAATTTCAATTTGATTCAATAGCTTTTCAAGAGCGTAACGGAACATGTGGAATGAAACTGAAACGTTCCGGGCGGAATTTAGCCAAAAAATCCAGAACGGACCGAGATTTAAAATGAGATGAAATTTGTTCCGTTTTTTGAATTGATATGGAATATTTCGGTTATTCCGGGCAGAACAAAATAAAATTGACAACCTTAGATGTAGGGTGGAGGAAAATCAGCTGACAAGGGAAGAAAAGACAGCAGAAAAAATAGAAAATATTATAAAAAATATAACATTTTCATCAATTTTATTTTTAGCTTTAGCTTCCATTTCCTTCATTTTTTCCCATTTTGGTGGCTAAGAAATTACTATGAATGCATGGGTTCTGACTTCTGAGTGTGTGTGTGTGTGTGTATATATGAGCTCCTTGAAGGATTTAGTCTTGACATCCACATGAAAATAAGGACTAAAACGTAAGTTGTTAAAAGATAAAGGAGTAAATTACAGTTTCACTGAAGTATTGGGACTTGAAAAGTTATATAATTTTCAAGAGACAAGAAGTGTAATAAAACCCACGCTCCCCACCCGACCCGTCTCCCCCATACACTCTCTCTTAGCTGTCCAATGCCATCGAAGAACAAAATCAGATAAATTCTCACAGAGCTTCAACTCAAATCTCAATGGGCAAAATCAGTTTGATTATCTTCACTCTAGCTATCATCATCATATCATCATCGCCATCATTATCAACCGTTGATAGTGAATCAGACGGTGGAATCGGGCAATGGCGAATTCTCACCAAGCAAAATTTTTCTTCTCAGATAAGACTCCACCCTCATATCCTCCTCGTCGTATCTGTTCCCTGTAAACTCCCCTCTCTCTCTGTCTCATTAAAGCAATACAGTTCTTAATGTTTAGACATGGTTACAAAATCCAATATGTTTTATTTATTTATTTATTTATTAGTTTTATTCTTTTGTACATGGAACCTTTTATAGTTTTTTTTTTTTTGAGATTTTCATGAGTTTTTCTTCGAGATCCTTTATGTTTTTTAGCTTAGAATTTGCGGTTTGTATGGTTTTGTAGAGACCCAGTATAGTTTTTAGCCTTTTTAAGATGAAATTCATGGTACACCAGAACCACAGAATTCAATGCAGTTTTATGTTTTTTTTTTTGGAATTATGGATCCCAATGTTGTTTTAGTGATTCACACTTGTTAAGAGTTCGTTATTCAGTTTATAGCCCGTGATTCGTGGGGAGCTAGTGGTGTAAGAGAATGCTTAAGTTTTTAATGACAATACCTTCTTAATGTGTTTCCTGAGGTCACATTTGAGAGAATTATGCGTTTGTAAAGATACCCAATTTATTTTTTAGTATTTAATTTGAAGATTATGTCTTGTACTATATATTTCTTGTTGTTTGTTTTCAAATTATGGATAATTATTGCCAAATATATATTTAGCAATTATTGAGATTTATATGTTTACATAGAGACTCAATATGTTGGAATTTAAATGTGTATCTGGACATGCTATATGGTTTTGTTAATTGATTTTAAAATTTAATGAACAGGGTCAGGTGAATCTCGGTCGCTAATGAAGGAAATAACGCATTTGGTTATTGATAAGAAAGAAGAATTCGGATCTTTAAAGTTGATGTATATGCACAAAAATAATGAAAAAATGTTAGCAGATGCTATTGGCGCTGTTGTTACAGATGAGATTACTCTCTTGTACTACCATCATTCTTTGTATTATAAGTATAAAGGCAAATATCGGGCAGGGAATATTTTGTCTTCCATTTTTCCTTATTTTTCGCTCTTGCCTGAAGAAATGCCATTTAAAAGATTGAGTGGTGAAGGGGATTTGAAGATGTTTATTGAATCGGCGGATAAGGCTGTGCTTTTGCTAGAATTTTGTGGGTGGACGGAGAAATTGATTGCTAGAGAGAGGAATAATGGTAGCAAAACTGGTTTTGGTGTGCAAGGTGAGAAACCTTTGGCGGCAGTATTGATGCATGTGTGTGTGTGTTTAGACTTGAGTGTTTTTGGCATTCAATTGTGAATCACATAACAACTAATTTGTACTGTAACAGGTTTTGATGGAGAGAGTAATGTAATGTCAGCACCCAGAGGGAAGGAAAACCAGAAGGTGGCTGGTAGTTTTGAATTGCTCTCTGTTATTAGCTTGATATGATAACTGATATTACAAAGTAAACAGGGCAAGAAGTGGTTTTTATTAAAATTCTCAAACTTTTCTAGTTTCTAATGTTCTGGTTCCAGGGGACAGAAAATGGAGAGATGAAATGTGGAATGGAAAATGGGCTCAGAGGAATTCCTTGGCTTGGGGAGTTTGCCTCAGTAAATGATAGTGCTCCTCTTCAGGAAACTGATTCCCAGGACAGTGTGGATCTAAAGCCCGGTGCTGTATCTTGTTCCCTTGAAGAATTTCAGAAATTTGATTCTTTCTTCTCAAGTTTCATGACTGATGTAAGGGAGTTCTTCCTGCCTCCTGAAAAGCATAGATTTGGTCTGGTTTCGGAGAAATCAATGCTCTCTCCTCTTGGTGTTGGAGATTCTGGTTCTTGGTCAGTAATGCTTTATTATAATGGATGTCCAAGTTGTTCAAGTATTCTAAAAGAAGGGGATGACATGAAGAGAGTTCTACAAATGGAAAAGTCAATTGTCACAGAGGTGAGTAAATATGCTCTTTCTCTGCCATTGTTTATTGCTCCATATGCTCTATTGGGTTTCTTCATCACTTCTTGTTTGCTTTTAGAATTATTATTCACCTTACTGTATTATGTATTATATTGATTGTTGACTGATGTCTATTTGTTTCACTTCTCGTAGCTGGAAGGTGATGGACAAGATCTTGATTCAGCAATACCTTCAAACAAGCCATCAGTACTCCTGTTTGTGGACAGGTCATCTGACTTATCAGAAACAAGAAGAAAGAGTAAGGAGGCTCTTGATGTATTTAGAGAACTAGCGTTGCACTACCAAATATCAAATCAGATGGGTCAGCAGAGCAATGACAATTCTGAAGCATCCTCTGTCCAAGCTTCAACTGAATACCAAAGTTTATCTGGACACCCAAAATTAAAGCTATCTCCAACAGCTCAAAACATTAAATCAAAGGACAAAATGTCTATCATGATTGTAAATGATGGCAAACCTGTCATGTTAAATAGTATGGCTTCAGGTTTGGAAGGCAGTTCCTTGCAAGAAATCTTGACTTACCTTCTTCAGAAAAAGGAGGAAGCTAAATTGAGTTCAGTTGCAAAGGAGGCTGGTTTCCAACTTCTTTCTGATGATTTTAACATTAAAGTAACAGATACATTACTGTCAGTAGCAGAGGTGGAGTCTGAACACATACCATCTGATGAGAGCCTTGTTAGAACTAGTACTGATCTGGACAAAGATTCTGCCTCTAATAACCGTGAAGGATCCCAGTCCACTACTTCTCAGGATGATGAAGAGAAGTCTACTTATTCTGATGCAAGTAGACGCCTACTATCTATAGAACCTGCTCAATACATGTCAGATCATAAACCACCTACTTCAGAAGATGAAAGGGCAGAAAAAAAGGGTTCTTTCCAGTCAGACAAGTTGGGGGAAGAACAACGCAACTTTCAAAATTTCAAGGGTTCTTTTTTCTTTTGTGATGGAAACTATCGATCACTAACAGCTTTGACTGGTGAGACCAGGATTCCATCCTTGGTAATAATTGATCCACTTTCACAGCAGCATTATGTCTTTACTAAACATACAAATCTCAGCTACTCTTCACTGGAGGATTTTCTTCATGGATTTCTTAATGGAAATCTTGTCCCATATCAACGCTCTGAGTCTGAACCTGAAATCCTGAGAGAAGAAACTCGCCCACCATTTGTTAATATGGACTTCCATGAGGCAGATTCCATCTCTCAAGTTACAGCTCACACTTTCTCAGAACAGGTTCTTGGTTTTAATCAATCTGACAATGACTTTGCTGCGAATGCATGGAATGAGGATGTGCTGGTCCTTTTTAGCAATAGTTGGTGTGGATTTTGTCAGAGAATGGAATTAATTGTTCGTGAAGTGCATCGAGCCATTAAAGGATACATAAACATGTTGAAGACTGGATCTAGGACTGGGGAAACAGTGCTCACTGATGGTAAGTGCTTTAAAGTATATTGGTTTAGTCCATGTTTAATTATTTTTTCTTTTTTTCCTTTTCAGAACATGCTTTCCAAGTGAATTCATATAAAGATGTTTCACATGGGAAAGCTTAAACTGGGGGGCTGTTTTTCCAGAATCTGTTTTAGACTAGGTCAGAAAGGTTGCAAATTAATTTCCAATTATGATCCGGGGTTAATTAACTGGTTCATAATTATGGAATGTTTTAGAGGTTCTAATTCTCAAGGAATTCGTTCTGACTAGTAAAACCTGGCTGGTTTTGGCTCTCTTACCTGTTTGACATGGGAAAAGTCATTTGTTGTTGCATGGTTGCTTTCTAAAATTTTTCTTTAGTAAAATCTACATTTTTGGCCAGACAAATGGTTTTTCTATATGAATTGGTATGAATCTGGCAAATGAAATGTATTATGTGACAGATAACCTAAAGAAGCTTCCCAAAATCTTCTTAATGGATTGCACGATGAACGATTGCAGTTTGATTCTAAAATCAATGAATCAGGTACGCCTTACAGTAACGGTCCACGCTCCAATGTGTTTTTCTCTTACAGCTATACTGTGACACTTACTTTCTATTCTCTGGTGTATGTTGATGTGCAGAGGGAAGTTTATCCTACTCTGTTGTTATTTCCTGCAGAAAGTAAGAATACTGTCTGTTATGAAGGAGACATGGCTGTAGCTGATGTTATTACTTTTTTAGCCGACCGTGGAAGTAATTCTCGACATCTCACCGGTGAAAATGGTAATTTTTTGACAAGAACATCTCATCCTTGGTAAATGACATTTGATGGAATAGTAGCTGCTGAAGGAGATTGATAAGCATTTATGTTCTCCTAGTTCACACTTTTGCAAAGTTTAGTGTTTTTGAAAAAAATCCACATCATGCCTCTATTTGGTTAGTTGTGATCAACCAACACTTCTGATTTTGGAATCTGCCAAATTTGGTTATGGCTGCTCTTTGCATGTAACACATCAGATTCACAGTTAAATTTTGAGAATGTGTAGCAATTCCAATTCAACATAGAGGCATGATGTGGATTTTTTCAACAATTATAATGGCTAGCTAACAATGAAATCCCCAGTTACACAAAGGTATTATCTTAAAAATAAAAGAAGAAAAAGAGCCACTCCCTAGGAAATTGAACAAAATTATAGGAATTTTTTAAAAAATTGTAGGACTTGTAGAGTAAATGTAATAAGCTCTCTTGGAGTTCATGTTTCCTGTTGCTGTTATGCTTCAGCTAAACACTAGGAAATTGAACTTTTCCCGTTCTCAACTGTCATGTTGAAGCAAATGTGCATCTTATAGCACTGCTGTGACGCTTTGTTTGCATTTTTATTCAGAAGATTTTACTTGATGCATTATAGAATTCTTTTTTAATTCAATCTTATAGGAATTCTATGGACAGTTGCTGAAAAAAAGGGTGCTAATTCACTGAAGGATGCTTCGACTGCTGCAGAAGATAAATCCCATGAAGTCCTTTTAAAGGACCTAACTCCAAAGAGAAATGTGGAATATGGCCAGACCAAATCTCACACATCCAAAGGCTTGCATGATACGGTATCTCAGGTGGCAGTTGGCTCAATCCTGGTCGCTACTGAAAAGCTTAACACACAACCATTTGACAAGTCAAGGATTCTTATCGTCAAGTCTGATCAAAATACAGGATTTCAAGGTCTGATTTACAATAAGCATTTGAGATGGGACACTCTGCAAGAACTGGAAGAAGAGTCAAAACTGCTAAAAGAGGCTCCGCTATCGTTTGGTGGTCCACTTGTAACTCGCGGAATGCCTCTTGTTGCTCTGACTCGAAGAGCAGTCGGAGGTCAATACCCCGAAGTTGCACCGGGTACTTACTTTCTAGGTCAGTCGGCAACACTTCACGAAATTGAAGAGATCAGGTCAGGAAATCAATGCGTATCTGACTACTGGTTTTTCTTGGGGTTTTCGAGTTGGGGCTGGGAGCAGCTGTTCGATGAGATTGCTCAAGGAGCTTGGAATTTAAGCGAGCACAAGGAACCTTTAGACTGGCCGTAACTGTCTATTAATGTTCATGAAACTAGAGCGTTTAAAACTTCACAAACGGGAACAGTACAGAGCGATCGAGCACTGTAACATTAGAATTAGAAGAGGTGCATAAATTTTCTTAGTCTTAGCATCTAGAGGTATTAATGGATATAATTGGTTGGATTTTGATATGTAATTGTATTCTACCCAACTTCTAATAATTTACAAAATATAAATCTGAATTTTTTTTATGGATATAACAAATATATACAGCTTGGGTATGTTAATTTTCTTATTCTTTTACAATTCTATAAAAATAAATATTGGGCAATTGTTGGAATTAGATAAGACTTCTAAAATAAAACTACTATAATTTCTATATAAAAACTAAACAAAATAAAAATCATAGCTAAATATTTTATTAAATAATTAAGGTTAATATGATACAAAGAAAGACTATGAAATGCTTTTAAATTTGTGATTTGATTAAGAAAATAAAAGTTCAATACGAATTCTTGAAAAAAAGAATTGAAATTGTAAAATGCATCGCTATTTTATCATATCAAACTCAAAAAAACAACTATAATTTTTGTGAAAGTGAGGAACAAAAAGAAGGGAAAGAGATTAAGAAAATGAGAGACGGTTTATAAATATGAAGGCTAGAAAAAGAAAAATAAAAAGAAAGAAGTAAAAATGTGATTCATATCAAGAACTTGGATTATTTACATTGAGTTATATGAGTTGGGTCGGTTGAATGGGTTTTAAAAATCACAACTCACACCCGACTCGTGATATTTATTTATTAGATTTTTTGACCCATTATCATTTATAATATCTATATTATCTGATTTTGACGGATCTGATTAGGTTAAATAATACAAATATTGAACAACTTTTTTTTTTAACACCCTTGTTAGGATCTCCCTCTCATGATGGAACACTTCATTTGTTTGTAGAAGAGTTGTTTGTAGGCCTTTTTTTAAAAAAACATTTTTTTATCAACTATCAACTAACAAACTAGATTTGGGTTTTATGGTAAAAGTTTACATTGATATAAATAGTGAAGCTTCTCATTTTCTAATTAGATGTAATAGGCTTGAAATTATGGTAAACATACCAAATTAAAAGACATAAATATATGACTAACCCCTTTTCATGTCAATTTTTATTTTGGTTTCTAAGTTTATTTTGTTTATTTTTTAATTTCTAATATAGAGAAAACATAAAGAAACTCGCTTGAAAATAGCGAGAAGAGAAAAAGCTCTTGATTTTTATTATTTTAACAACTAAAATAGTTAAAGTAAGTATCAAGGGGTTTAATTTAATAATGGTTGTTTTTAAGCTTTCTTATAGCCTAAAACATAGATCGGACTCGAGAGGAATTTTTTCCCCAATTTGATTGTGTTTTTAAACTGATTTAGAGGTGTAATGAGTTGAAAAATTAGGTTTTTGTGATTTCTATGGTTTTTTTGGATGGAAATGAGTTTAAAAATTAAATTTAGGACAAAAAACCCATTCGTCATGAATTTCTAGCCATCATAACAATGGCTGAAATCTTGGCAGCTACATAGTAGATGACAAATTGCATATTACCACGGGAGAACTATTGCTTACTTAACTAAAAAAAATATATAAAGAAGCTCTTAAGACCAAAATAAAAAGAAACCAAGGCCCAAACATGCATGTATTTTTTAATTTAGGCTAGGTCCACATATTTGACTTGGTTTATTTTATTTTTAATTTTGTTAATTAATTAGAAATATTATAATTATATTAATTTGTTTAATTCTATTAATTTACTGAATTCTTAAAATAATTAAGAATCCATTTTAGTTATTATTTAAAATTTGATTTAGAATTTAGAAATTGAATTCAAAATATCTTCTTTTTCAAATTTTATTCAATTCGAATCATAAGTTTGGCGGAATAATTTAGATTGATCCAGTCAATTGAAGTCATCCCGATAATTGATTTTTTTTTCTTACTTTGAATACATTATATTTTGAGTTAGTAATCAAATTTGTATTTATAAATAGAAAATATATTAGCAATGTCCATATATTTTTCTTTAAGTTTTTCTGTCAACCAATAATAAAATCTAATGTTTCTTAAAAGAAAATACGTTTTTAAAACCTTATTGGGTCTATTCATAATCAAGCTAACCTTATAAAGTCTGACCTAAGTTTATTGCTGTATTTAATTGCTATTGTTACCCGACCTGACATGCCCTTATCTTTATTCATTAGCTTAACTTATAAACCCAAAAACCATAATTATAAAACTTGATTTGATGGTCGACCCAACAAAATGACTGGGTCATGGGTCAGGTGGGTTAACCCGGGTCAAGAACCAAGACACATATTAATATGGTTGTTGTGATATAAAGTTTAGCTACTATAAAAGATCACATTAACATATATACTAGCATAATTAACAAGAAAATATCACATTAACTTATATGCTAGCATAATTAATTAGCATCAATAGATTAGAAGGTGCATTTGTTTTTATATAAACAAACCTTTAACATAATTGTCTTAAAATAAAGAAAATATTAAAGAAAAGGATAATAAAATGACAAATTATTTTAGAGATAAATAATTTAACATAGAAAATATAAGGTGACAATATCCAAATTTCACTTTGCATTAGAATCCATAAAGCAACATCCTCATTTGCATAAAGAAAACAAAAGATTTTAGAACATGTTGAACATTTAACATTAGTAAAATTAAAAAAAAAAAAAAAGAGAGAGAGAGAAATGGTAAAGTACAATACCTCATTGGAATGACACCACTTTTTTTTAACACAACAACATTTTTACTTTGGTTGAATGTGAGCATTAAATTTTCTATATTCATAGGAGCAAAATTTGAATTAAATGCTAATGAGATTGAGTCAACCTCATTAATGTCTATTGAAACATCATTATGCTCTTGTGTTATTATCACAATCATCTTCAATCTAATTTATATTTATCAAATCTACAATTGAAACATAATTAACCAATAAACATTACATGTTAAACAATAATTTATTTTCAAATAAACTAATAACTAAAGGATCAAATCTTTCATTACTTTCATTTAAAGTATCTCGAATATTCATGGTTGATAAATCACAATGAAAGATTTATACTTCTTCAATTGTTAAATATGATGAATTATCTTTTAGAACTCAATTTTCAGTGTTAGAAAATACTTTAAAATCAATTGGATCATAATTATGTCATTTCTAACAATTCCTACAAAATCAAAATGAAGGTATACAATATAAGTATAAATGATGCTACTTAATAATATAAAATAACTTTTGAAGAACTAGAGAAAAATAAAAATTTATTACAATCTCAAATTATAATGGATATAAACTAGGTTATTAAATTTATGATGCTCCAATCAATTTCTCTTCTTAAAATGGATATGCTAAACACATTCAACTGTAATTTATGGTATGCTAATAATAAATAGGGTTAGCAGCATTAAATGATACATTTTGCTATAACAAGGCAATACTGTAACTTTTTTGTTTTTCCAACAACTCCAAAGAGATTTTTGAGTATCATAAATTGTTCTTGGCATAAAATATACTTTAATATTGTATTTTCTCTCTCTTTTTTTTTTTTATATATATATAAATTGCAATCTATTGTTTAACAATGTTAGTGATTTTACTCTTATAGAAATAATAACAAGTAAAATGTAGAATTATTGATTCCAATCCATCCAAATGAGCTAATTTGCGGTATAGTAATAAAAATTTAATGGGAAATAAAGACTTACCATAACCAAGGTTACCTTTAGAAAAGAACCTAGCTGCCTGAGAATATAGATTTTAACTTCTCAAATACCAATAGTTTTTAACAAAGAGATAATGTTCAAACTAAATAGTTGACTGATAAAAAAGAGAGTGTAGAAGTTACAGCGAGAAGAAATAGCAGAGTCAGACTCAGAGCACTTGTAGAAATAACACCAGTTGGAGTTGGAAGGAGCACCGATTTCTCCGATGAAATCTCTATTAAAAAACAAAGCAATTTAGCTTTTGACTGTTTAAACTGCAAGATAGTTGCTAATAGATCTCTTGACTGTTCAAAGAAAAAAATCAGGTCACAAACTTTGACTTTATTTTTGCTGTTATATACAGTGTTAAAAAAAAAAAATTAATACATACCTTCTGCTCATTTCTTACTCTCTATACCCTGCCTGCCTTCTTCAATAACTCGAAAAATTTAGATACAGTGCCAGCTGATAAATGCAGAACTGATCTTTTCCTTCTGTATCACTATTTATGCTGATTCACTAAAAGTGTTTTTCACCTTATGATCGTACAGGTCCCTTTATGTATGGATGTGTGCCTGCAGTAAACAACTGAAGTAAATGACTTGGTTCTGGATTGATAGCCTACTTGATGCTCGACAGGTGACTGGTGAGGGAGATGACAAATATCTGATCGCTACAGCTAAACAACCACTACGTGCGTATCATCAAGATGATTGGATTCATCCCTCACAGTTACCAGCAGGTTACAGTAACTGTCTCAGGACCAATATTTTTAATGGGCAAAATGACCATGTTTGTTGTCGTCTTAACTTATTTCTTGTTTTCCCAGATATGCTGGGTGCTCGTCTTGTTTCCGTAAAGAGGCTGGTGCACATGGTCGTGATACTCTCGGCATCTTTAGGGTTCATCAGTTTGAGAAAGTAGAGCAATTCTGCATTACCAGCCCAAATGGCAATGATTCTTGGGATATGCACGGAGAAATGATAAAAAACTCCGAGGAGTTTTACCAGGAGGTATGATATCGCCCCACATTTTGTTTTGGGAATATGTGAATTGCTCCCCGATACAAGCACAAGTGGTCTTCTCTTAACCTGCTAGATGGCACAAGTGATTTGGAACCCTAAAGTAAACTACAATTTCACTCCCTACCATCTCCTGGTCTCTCTAACATGCGCACGCAGACATACACTTTGCTCACTCGCTTGAAAGAAGTGTTCTAATAGTTGCCTCCTTTTGAAACAGCTCAACATCCCCTATCAAGTTGTGGCAATAGTTTCTGGTGCTCTGAATGACGCAGCTGCAAAGAAGTATGACCTGGAAGGCTGGTTTCCTGCTTCCAATGCTTACAGAGAGCTGGTGTCGTGTTCAAATTGCACAGATTACCAGTCAAGAAGATTAGAAATTCGGTATGGGCAGAAAAAGGTAATGCCTTTTCTATTCATGTGTCTTTTTATTATAAGTTCTGTCAATTTTACAGAACTTTTTTGAACTTTTATCCCAGTTGCACTGCTCTATGATTTAGATTATTAAAAAATGCCACAGAAGCTAGGTAGAACTTGTGAATTTTTTTTCTTAAAGACTGACCTGGGTTTAAGCTGGAAAAAAACTAAAATTAAAAAACTCAAATAGGAAAGATTGTTGAAATTAGAGTTCTACTACTGTGTTAAAAAACTCCTACAACTTAAAATGAAAACGTATCCTATTGGAATCCGAAATGCCTTGACTTGTAAGAGAAATGTTGTCGTTGCTTCCATACTAGGGAGAACAAGTGTCTTGTCTGATAAGATAACTGTTTGAGTTTCCAAAACTAAGTTGCTTATGATAATCCGATTCCTCAGCAGCTTCTAAGATTTTGACTGGTTACTTCATGTTTGATTGCAGAGCGATGAGCAGGTAAAGAAGCAATATTGTCACTCATTGAACTCTTCCCTTACAGCAACGGAGAGGACCATTTGCTGCATCCTTGAGAACTACCAGAAGGGAGATGGTGTGGGGATTCCAGAGCCATTAAGAAAGCATATGAGCGGCAAAGAGTTTCTACCTTTCCAAAATAACCCCTCCATTGAAGGCAAGGGGAAGAAACTCAAGGCCTCGTCTTCTTTTCCTCCCTCATTTTAAACACTCTGCAGACTTCACACGTTGATTATTAAAATCTGGGACACTTGATCTGACTTCTAATATTGAACCGGAAACAAGGCTTCTAGGATGATATGTATACCTGTAACAGTATAATATTAATTTTAGTATTGTGTTAGTCTTTAACTCCCTGGCAATGAAAACGCACTTTTCATTTCCACAAGTTGAGAAAATGGTATTAGTGTTCGTTTGTGCTTTCGCTTATTTATGAGATGATGATGATGAAGAAGAAGAAGTAGGATCCACCAATTTTGATTTCACTTATCCAATATTGATCTAGAAGTCAGATCAATATATAATTTATGGCATGGGTGAGAAATTTTTTTTCAAAAATTAATTAAATTTAGAAAATTAGAAAAAAAAATGAAAAAATCTGAATTGTGAAAAAAATCGATTAAGTTGATTAGAATTTTTAAAAAACTGACCGGCTCGGTTTGATTTTAGTTTTATAAATGTGAAACCGAAAAAACCGAATCGAACCTCAACCGGAAAAACCAAGTCAAACCAGAAAAAAAACCAAGCCAAACTGAAACCAAACCCATTAGAAATTACAAAAATAACCCAAAAAATATCGTTTTTTATTTTTAATATAAAATAATCGAACCGAACCAATCAGTTTGAACCAATTTTTGTTCTACAATAACCGAACTAAAACCAATCTGTTTAAATTGATTTCGATTTTTTAAAAAAGTTAATTTTTTATATATATAAAAAAATCAAACCACTAATTTCTAGTTTTGTGTACAGTTTTTAACTTTTTGGCATAGAGCACTTGTTGAGATGATGATAGTGTTGCTATTAGCATATGCTCTTGCATAGTTATGAGAAACACATCATCTTAAAAAATATTTATCCCATATCAATTTCTCCTACAATTAATGTGTAGGACCCACAATTTGGTTTCACACCATCAATGATTGACATTATATAATATAAAATAAATGTTTCGAGATGAATAACTTTGTTGCTTATGTAAGTGTTCTCTTTCAAAGATGAGACATCACTTCTTGCTGTTTATTCCCCACAAACGAACATCAAAAGGTAGCATGTCTTTTCTCCATATTCTATGTTGGATTAACACATTTTCATTTAGCTAAGAACATGTGATTCTGGCGAGCTGTTAAACCCAACATCCTTAAATTTAGCTACGCGTTAGGCCTAAGTACATATAGGTCTAGCAAGTTGCTAGACACATCATCCTAGGGCTTGGCATCATTTCAAGTACTCATTTCAAGTACAAGTGCATGGAATTAACAGTAATTATAGGCCTCATGTTGGGTCACAAGGCTTTGTTGATTTATTCTTATAACTTTTAACATAAAATGTTAAAAGTCAAGAATAATTATCTCTTTACATGTCTAGGTGTATAAAAATCTTCTAAGGATCTAGCATGTTTGCATCAACATTAATATTGTGTAAGAAATATTTATCTCTTATTAATGCTATCAGGAAAAAATAACATTTCAACTTCTCCATTCAAGCAACATGATAAGGTTCAGGGGTTATATATACTCGTCAAACCATCTAGGTAAATGGTTCGTGATTTCTATTCTCTAAGTTTTCATACTTTATTCTTAGATCATTTATAATATAAAACAAGAACAAACACTCTTGTTCCGAGAACTTAAAACTCATTCTCTTATTTATTGCAATCTTTTATTAAAAGTCAACTAACTTTATCATCGAAAAGTCCCTAAACCCCATCAATAAGGACTATTTTACAGGTGTTAGACCTTCTACCACCAACCATCAACTTCATAAACTCTAGAGAAGGGAATATTAACTTGAACGCATGATTATCCATTGTCCAAACACTTAAAATCTCATTCCTAAGTATATTGGATTTTTGAATATCATCAATTGGTGGCATCTATAGGGAACTAATAAAACAAACCATCAAATGTTCTTCTTGAATTGGTTTTTGACATCCCTAGTCGCTATCAATGGTAGACAATCAAGATACACCTGAGATGAAACATGTCTTTAATCTCCCTATAGTTGTTGACACGTCTAATCCATTAGATTTTCAACAATTCATCAATCAGGTGCAACACTTTACTCAAGCCATGTTGGTGTCCTAAGAGCAACATTAGTCCTTACCACCTTAGCAAGTCCTAGAACATGATGTAGCTCTCTCAGTCTTAACTTTTCAATCACAAGTTGTCCCTTCTGCTAGGGGAAAATTGTATTATCTAGAGGAGGTTGGAAAAGATGACTTAAAGAGCTTTTCACCCTAGTGATCTCATTAGTCATTCTAGAGATTGTTCTCGTTGACATGAAGCTCTCCTAGGAAATTATCACTCTAGACATGACCTCTCTGGCCACCACATGATAAAAGTTAGATATCAATCCTATCGTTCCATGCTAGAATTTCCTAACTCCTTAGAGCTAATTATATAATAGTCGGGGAGAAGTTTGGGTTATAGATACATCCATGATAAGGTCTATAATTGTAACATCCTTAACTTTCAAGACACTTAATACTTTTGACAAGAAGAAAAATATGGATTTTTAAAAAAATGTATTGAAAATTCCCATTAAAAAATTTTTATCAAAATTTCAGTAGAGTTTCTCCAATATTTGAAACATCTCAAGTTATCAACATCATTCTATTTAATGCTACACATATATTTCCAACCTTTGATCCAATCATTTGAATCGATCAACCATCACTAACATCAATATCTCAAGCATAACTTCTTATTATCATAATAAGGCGAGTTATATTCTATTATAATTTTTTTCAAGCATAATCTCATAACAATAAGATAAGGTGATCTATACTACATTTAAATTATAGTAACCATAATTTCACAACAATAAAATAAAACTATTTAGAGAGTTTAAAAGAGCTAAATATCTAATATTACTTTCCAAAATAGTTAAGTGACAATGAATGATCATTCAAATTTTTAGATTTAAATATTAAGGTTTACATATTTTATCTAAAATTCATTACAAATGTTATAATTTAATTTTGACCCATTTGTTTTTAATTTAATTTTAAAGGGGTTAAAAGTTGAAATTAAAAGATCAGGGGCTTGAATGCAAAATTTCAAAACTTCAAGGACCAAATTAAAAATTATCATTCCCAAACCAAGATGACACCGTTTCCACATACATTGTTCTTTTTCTTCCTCTGAAGCTGAAAGTCCGCCTACAAAGAAAGGAAGGAAAGTTGAAATGCCAACATCCCAGTCCTACCAAAACACAAAGATCAATTCTTATCTTCATGAAGATTATAATCTCAGGGAGATTAGGACCGAATCTCAAGCTCGAATCCATGTAGAAGACTAACTTATATGTCATGATTATCAATAGAAGAAACGAGGGCTGGGGAGGAAGAAAGTCGCTTATAAATACCCTAGAAGAGCGACACCGCAAAGAAAGAGGGAAACAGAACCAGAAAAGAAAAACAGAGAGGAGAGAACTAAAAAATAAAAAGGAGCTCGAGAGGAACAAGGGACTTCAACTTCCCCTTACCTAGTTAATCCCATCAACCAAAAAAAAACACAGAAAAGGAAGAAAAACAAAAAAAAAACCCAGAACAGAGGAGGGAATAAATGACATAAAGGAGGAGGAGAAAAAAAAAGGGAAGGAGATCCATAATACAAAGTACAAAACAGAGAGAGACTAAGTAGGGAGAGAATAAGGACAAACCAGAGAAAAAAAAAAAAAGGCAGGGTGAAACAGAGGAAAGGGACTGTAGAATCTCTTTGAAGACTCCAGCAACCAGGAGCAAGCTCAAGCCAGTATAGAACAACATAGGAAAAAAAACACAAACACTGAAGAGAAAGAAAGAAAACCAGAGAATAGAATGAGCAACACAAGAATACCAAGCAAACATTGATGGAGAAAATGAGAACAAGAGAAGCAAAAAGAAACAAAGCAAAGAAAAGCAAGACCAGAAGAGAAGAACGTAGCTTTGGCTAGTCCTCCATCCCGTCTTCATCTCCTGAACCAAGTAAGTCCTTTTTTTTTTCTCTTCCCACTTTGCAATATAATTCATTTGTTATTGATGTTGTGAATTATAATTAGCACATCACTATACCGCATGCGTCATGCATGCCTGCTATCCAACCAGGTCATTAGTTTAGGCCAGTGACCAGGCTGGGCTGGCTAGGTCCAACCCAGTCCATACAGGATGAGCTAGACCTAGCATTAAAAAAAGAAAAAGAAAAGCTGAGGCCAGCCTGGGTGTGGGCCTCAGGCTCAACCGACCCAATCCCTTTTATTTATTTATCTTTTTTAATATATATATATATATATATATATATATATATATATATATAAAAGTATGCTTTGTTTTAAATTCATTTTATTGGTTTATTCATTAGTGTTAGAGTCAGGAATACTATGCATTTTTTTTTTCACTATGTAATATTTACCAACGCCAAAGTTGAAAGTATATGTAGCTAAATATTCACTAGCACCAGAGTCAAGAATATTGTAAGTAAACTATAAAAAATAAAACAAAATAAACACTTAGCAATTTAAGACAAACCAACAACGTAGCTTACCTTAGGTAGGACGTTTAAGGGGTGATAATATCTTTTTTTTTGCATAACCAGTCCCGTATCATAAAATCTTCTCTGACTAGTTAGGGTTCCTAGTAACCATAATACTAGGTGGTGACTCCTTAAACAAGATCTTTTTTTCTAAAGAACAAGATGCTAGATATCTATTCTTTTTCCATCGAAAATTTTTAATCGGTCGCCACAATGTTTGGGTGTGACAAAACAACAATTCTACTAGAGAATTTTTGGACTAAGCTTTGCCTTTTATTTATCAATTGTTATAATTTGTGTTATATTGTGTTTATATGATTATTGCTTTTTACCATTTTAGCACGCATTTCTATTGTCATGCATCACTTTAAGAGCACACACGTTAGATTTAAGATAGTGGGGGAGTAATGGTATCCCAATAACTTTAGCCTGGGTAAGACTCATGAAACCTTATAACTCTTGCTTAATTATTTACTCGATAGTGGTTGATACGCCGATCTGATATTACTCAGGACACCTATCTTCACACTACTTGTAAGCCTTATATCAACCTTTCAAGGATGATCACTAAGCATATGAGAGACCCTTAGAGACTAGACAATAACCTACTCTTGTGATGCACTTAACGACTAGAACCGACCTACTAGGTTGTACCCTATGTAATCTCACTATGAAAAGTCCAACATGTGGCCTCTTGAATTCCAAGACCATTGGGTGGCAAATGGTCATCATATAGGATACAAGAGTATGAGTTGTTACAGTTGACAAAAGGGAACCAACTTGAATTGAAAGCAGAAAGGTTTATCAAAAGCTCAAACTTAAACAAGACTGGACAAAGATCCTCTCGTTGGCATACTAATGACATCAGGTTTCTAAAATCCATGAATTGCGACCATTGTCACCCCGTGAAGGGCAAGTCCACATTAAATTTGCATTTTCCTTGTTGATAGCATCATCATTTGTGCGTGTTTATATAATTTTTATTTAGCAGATTGAAATATAGGTTTCCTATTGAAACGTACCCATAACACTCGACTATGAAAAGGACAAATGGAAAATTAAGAAAGAGCCTAGTTGGGAGCCCAACACCAAAAGAGTTAGAAAGTCATAAAGAAGAAGTTGCATGGCTTACCAATCTATTTGAACATGCCTTAGGATCTAAATTCAAAGATGTAAAATTTATAGCTCAGCCTGAACCTTTGCTTGCAAATCTATAAAATCTAGGGGCAAATGAGGTGTCATTTAAATCTCAACTAGCATATCTATAAGAATATTGTCTACCAATAACTTTACAATGAAGGAATCTCAAAAGGAAAAGATGGTAAAAGAAGATGGCCTAAACAAATTAGCTGCCCTAAAGCAAAGGATGAGGGCATTCGAGGGAATTAACCTACATGACCATATAAAGGTTGTTGAGATGTGTTTAGTACCCAACGTGATCATCCTTAAAAATTTTAGAGTGCTTGAATTCGTCAAATATACAGAAACTCAATGCCTTATAACTCATCTCAAGGTATACTACAACAAAATGGTTGAAGTGGTCTATGACGAGAAAATGTTGATTCACTTCTTTTAAGATAATTTGAGTGACGTTGTTCTTACTTAGTACATGCAGCTGGACAATACCAATGTAACAAAATGAAAGGACTGAGTTGATACCTTTATTAAGTAGTATAAGTTCAATATAGATGTGGGACCTGATAGGTGAAGCTTACAAGTCATGGAAAAGGACAACAAGGAGTCTATAAGAGAATGCGCCTAAAGATGGCATGAGACAATTGTATAGGTTAACCTTATTCGTTGGGAAAGTTGGAAAAGGAGATGATCAACTTATTTTCCAACACCTTTAAGGCCCTGTATTTTGAATATCTGGTTGGAAGCTCTACATAATATTTGTTTTACCTAGTTGCTATGGCTGAGAGGATTGAACAAGTCATCGAGTTAGGAAAGATTGCTGACTCAATTGAGAAGAAAAGTTTCACTAAAAAAATGAAAGAAATTGAGTTTCACAATATCAAAGGTAGTTATAAAGACGAGAGAAAAACTACCAAGACAAAAACATCTAAAGATCAACCGTCTTGGAGATGACGCCACAACGTCATTAGGCCAAGATTAGTCTATGCGTAACCTTAACTAACTATTGGAAAGGTGCCCCTATGAAGGCATTCGTAGGAGAGGGATGATTGGAAGATTCCATAAATTTCATTCAATGGTTGCTGAGTGCTTAGCCCTTTTTATGTATTACCTTGCTAGTAATCATAGCTCAAGATGTTAGCATAAGGTCTTTGTTGTTAATCCTCTTTTCTAAAATTTCAATGAAATAATGAGTTTGTCTTTCAATTGCGTCTTTTCCTTTGAGTTACAACCAAATATCCTGAAAAGGGTTCCCTCCAAGAACTCACAAATACACTTTTGTCGCATTGCATGATCTCATAAACTCAATTCATTTTCTCTTACCAAAATCTTTTCCCCTAGTGGAATTTTAAAAACTTAAACTTACATTTTGATTAAAAAAATAATTTGATTTTTATTTAAAATGATATGTTTGATATTCTATTTATAAAATGACATATGAATTAAGCAACTTTTTCATTGAGGGGACTAAACTTAAAACTAAAATGCATGAATAGAAAATGAATAGTTACCATTACACCGACTCTTGAGCAAGGTGTTTTTAATGAATGTATAATGGAACATTGAGTGCGCGGGATCCTTTCTCTTTTTATTACTTCAAGGGTCTTATAGTCGATATTCTTATTAGAAAGGTTTCGGCATCCAATTTCCTATTTTGGATTGCATCTTGCGAAAGAAGATCTATTGGCAAAATAAATATCCAATTCCTCTTAGACTTACTTTCTTGGTTAGACGAACCCTATTTGTTTCATGAAAAGTGGTTTTCTAGAAATTTTCTTCTATTTGTTTATCATTACAAAAAGTTTTTCGATAAAAAACATTTTTCAATCAAAGAAAATTTTAACTTGGTTTTCAGGAAATTATTTTCTTTTTATTTTAGACGGAAAACATTTTTCAAAGTTGTGAAGAATTAAAAAATATCTGATTATTTGTTAATTATATCAAAATTTCTCAATATTTTAATTACTATATATTTTGTTTTAAATAATTTATTTTTCAATTTCATTCCTTAAAATTCAACTAAATTTGATTTTTATACTATCTTTTGATTATTATTTATTTTTTTCTTATCATTTTTTTAATTGAAATTTTTTATTTATCATATTTGGTTCTCATTATTTTGATTACTATTTATTTTATTTTAAAAAATTTATGAAATTAAAATATATTTTTCAATTACATCATCTTTCAAATTTTTGATTAGTCAAATTTAGTCTCTATTTTTTTATTGATATTTGTTTTATTTAAAATAATTTATAAAATTATATATTTTTTCAATTTCATTATCTTTTAATTTTTTTATCTTTCAGATTTGGTCTCTATTCTTTTAATAAATTTTAAAAAAAATAAAAAAATTATTTTATAGTTTATTTTTCTTTATATAATCCAATATTAGAAAGTATTTTTTAATTTATTTTTTATGACAGTATTAAAAATTAAAAAATAATTTATTTTTAAAAAATTTATTTTTAATAATAACCATTATTTTAAAATAATGGTTCTTAAGAATGGTTGTTCCAGCAAAAAATCGTACCCTAATCTTTTAAGAATTTCAAAGGTAAAAAATTCCAAGCCGCGTTCAATTAGTCAACGTCCAATAGACGAGGAGTAGCCAATTTGGTGTTTGGGGATGCAATTAATATGTGAGAGAGCTTCATCTCTTGTGTCTGATTTAACAGAACAATTCTCTCTTTTTTATCTGGAAAAACAAAAGCGAAAACATGGTTGACTCGAACCTTAACAAGGTTAGTTTATTCCCCCTTTTTCTTGGTTTGATTTCATTTTTTTTAGCTATTGTCTATGTTAGAAAGATTTTAAATATTGATTGAAACCCAGTTGCTAGAATGGATTTTATGCTGTTATTCTGTTAGAAAGTTTTGATCTTGACATAAATTTAGAGTACATAGGAGAGGTCAGAAGGAGAAAATTTTGTAGGTAAAGTACAAATCTTTATCAAATTATTTTGTTGCTTTTGACTGAACTTGTATCACGGGAACAAAAATAGATTGGTGATTTAAAAATTGTTGAGATAGAGATTAAAATGATATGCATGATTCACAAGGTTTTCTTCGCATACTTTTGATAAATACTGCTACTGGAATTTGCATGTAATATAACATCGAGTAGTTTCTTATACAGGAGAAGGATCCTGGTTATCATTATTGGGAAAGAAGTTTTATTGGAAAGGTTTTAAAATTTTGAGGGACATAAAGAAGTTGAGTGCTAGTGATGGTGTTTTTGAAGTTTTGGGATTGAAATATAAAGTGGGCTAACTGATTCAAGACTGTTGAAGTAGTTCTAGTTTGGAAATAGTTTGTCTAAATGGAATATGTTTGTGCAGTTCGTTTGACCAGAATTTGGTAAAGATCGTGGTACTTTTGATGAAGTAAATGGAAACTTTTAAGATGTTTTTGTTGTATTACGCAGTGGAAGAGAAAAGTAATGCTGTTGTTTTTCATGTGGTATTCTTTTCTTGCATACACAGGAGCATTTGGTAACAGTGGTTAGCGAGGATCATGAGACACCATGCTGGGGGTGTGGGTTGCGTCTTCTTCACCCACCTAATGCACCTGTTTTCAAGTGTGGCTGGTGTGGGGCAATAACGGATAAATATGAGTCGAAATGTGATCACAAGAATTATTGGTGGAGACACATGCGTGACCGTTGCTTTGTATGTGTCCTCATCGGCTTCATTCTCTTTGTAATATGTATGTCACAGTAATTTCTTCTTTCAAACCGTGTGTCTCACTCCTTGCAGTGAACATGTTTTTAAGCATTCTTTTTGTAGAACTTTTAAATAAAAAGAGGAATGAAGCAATTTTAACTTTGGAAAGTTAAAAGGAAGTTTTCTAACTGGCTTGTACTTCTCTTTTTCTACTTGCTGTTATCCTTGTTGCAAATATCATATTTTCTTTCAACTTGCATTTGACTTCATGAACTAGGATCTTCATTTTCACAAAATCAAATTTCATCCTAAAGACCATATTTCTCTTTAGTGAACTATACGAGGATATCTATTGATTTCAGAATTAATCCAGAAACATTTTTCATCAAACCATTTTCTGATTTACTGCTTTTTAATATCACTGAAGTTTTTATCTATCTCATCTTAATCCAATTTCTGAAAGTGCAGGTGGTGGTGTGTGGGCAGTGTACCCTGTCATCTTCTCTATCAGTTTTTTTTGTGGGATTTTCCATCTAACCATAACAGGTATCTTGTCAATAACTACTGTATTACTGTTTACTCTTACGGCCTTAAGAAGTGCTGGAACACCACCTCTAATAGAGTGGGGTAGCTACCCAGCTGTGGGAAAAAAACAGCTTGAAAACTACACCTTCTGTTGCTATTGTTCAAAGCCCAAGTCACCAAGAACTCATCACTGCCGTACATGTGGAATCTGTGTACTGGACATGGATCATCACTGTCCTTTTGTAAGTTCCCATTATCTCTAGAATTTCGAAATAATTTAATAATCTGGAAGCATGGATGTGGAGTCTTGTTTCTGCATGTTATTTATTCTCATGGAATTGTGACTTCCTACTAGTTCTACTTGGGTAATCTGTGAAAGCTGTATTTATCTGGAAATTTAAGGACTAAGGAGCTTGCAGTCCATACCTTAAGTTTGGATTTTCCTCTATTGGAAATTTGTCTTCAGTGTTGACTTGTTATGACCAGGAAGAAGTTGAATGGCCTTTCAATCTTAGGTTGCGGCCTGCTTTCCTTTTTTGATGAATTTACAGCAGTCTTCTTTCCTGTCACTGTATAAATTTGTACCAGTCTTAGCATCTTATTGCTTTGCCAAACAAGAGAAAAAAAGATGAAAAAGACTGGATTTTAATACATAAAGATATCCATAATTTGGGTACAAATTCATTTTTTTTCCCCTAAGGATCTCAAAATTATTTTTCTTTGCTGAAGCTAATGTTAAAGTTTGGAGCTATGTTTATGACCTGTCAGGCTTTGGATTGCCGTACTATGTTCTGCTGAGTGCATGTAAAGAGCAATAGCAACTATGTAATGGATACAATAAATACTCATCAATTTCTCCCTTTTCCTGTTATTAAAAAGCGTGTTTGGGAGTGTGATTACTATTGTTTTTCAAAGTGTTTTTCACTCAGAAAAACATGCCAATAATGTTTTTTTTATTTTTTAAAAATTATTTTTGAGATCAGCACATCAAAATAATTTGAAAACATCAAAAACTGCTAATTCAAAGCAAAAAAATTAAAATTTTTCAAAAGTGTTTTTGGAACGCACTACCAAACACGCACTAAGTACCGGAATTAGAGGACTTCCTTTTCAGATCCTAATAATTGGTAGACAAGTTAAATTACAATATATTCTTATCTTTAATTAGTACCACTTTATCTGGCTGCCAACTTGAACATTTTTCTGATGTTTCTCATATTTTACCATTTTAAACTCTGTTTAATTGCCCTTTCTTCTTTTTTCCTATGCCTAGTATTTTTTTAGTGTATATCTTACATGGACACGCATATAAGAATCCATATGTGTAATCACTTGCAATCAGGATTTACTCACTTGCAATCAGGATTTACAATTGAAAACGACTCTTTTAATAAAAGAGGGAGGTGGTTAAACTTCATGAAGGCCTTCACATTCAGTTTTCCTTCCCAATTTTAAACCCAAGCTAAATTAACATATAAAATTTTGAGAGCCTGAGGATGCATTGCAATCTATTAAGTCAAAATAATTACAGAGGGAGTAGTTATTAATGCAATGTATTTGTTTCGTATTGAGGTTATGCCTCGGAAGGTAGCTTGCTGGCTTGGCCCCCCAGCCCACCTCAGACCTTGTCTACACGTGGATTGTGTTATGAATGTTCACTAGGTTATTTTTCTATCCTATGTGCAAATTTGGTCATTACTTTCTCCATCAACTTGCCCTTACTTTACACGTGTTCTTGCATGCGAAGGACACTAACCATGCCTTATTAAAATCTTTTTGCAGATTGGAAATTGTGTTGGTGCAGCAAATCACCAACACTTCATTGCATTCCTTATATCAGTTCTTGTGAGCACAATGTATGTTACAATCATGTCTGCATATGCTGGTTTGCATATATGGCCTCCGTTAACATACAGATACCTAGACCATTTTCGGGGTGGTGACAGATCTTTGGCTTGGAGAGCATTGCAGGATGTTGCTATTGCATTAGTAAGCTCTGCGGTGCTCCTTTCCACAAGAGGGCTTGTACTTGTCTATCTTTTTGTTTCCAGTATTTCCTTAGAGATTGGAATAAGCGTTCTTCTATGGCAGCAGCTCTGCTACATATACGAGGGACAAACTTACTTAAGCAGCTTAAGTATGCGGGGAGGTGACGCAGCTGGAGAAAAAGATTTCAAAAATCTTTTCCGTTTCTTCGGCTGCCCATATCCTGTTTTAAGATTCTTGCCAAATTTCTGGAATTCACCCAAGAGACACGAGAAGTGAAATGGATACGTTGGCAGTGAAAGACACCATTATTTTCTGCAAAACTTAGAGAATCGGTTCCCCTTTCTCCTAGAAACTTTTCAATTTCTTTTGGGATCAACTCCAAGGCGACTCAGTCTAGCCTCTTCTGATTGCTCTTAATTTATTTACCATTTTGATAGGTAACACAGGCAGTTGATATTGCAATTCAGTGTATTTTTATTACATAACGGAAGTGAGAAGACAGAGATAGGGAAGGTTCAATTTTTTTTGTATATTCTGGGTCTCTGACAGTGTTGCTAGCCTTCTATCTATCTAATAAATATATATATTTTGCCGGTTCCATGGTTTGTTAATTCCTCCCCGCATCTATTTCAAATTTTATTAATAAATTACATTATTTTTATTTTTAACATGACTTTGGAGTATCTTTATTTTTAACATAACTATGGAGTATAATTTTATTAAAATTACAATTAAAATTGTTATTATATGGTTTTCTTGCGTCTTAGTATTGTCAGATTTTTTATTTGTTTAAATCGAGGTAACCGAGATAATTGAATATAAAGCAAATCGAAGAAAAGGACCTGATATTTTGAGGGTATAATAAAGGTATTCTCAACAACATATTAATTCTGGTCTCCTCTATTTAAACAAATAAAAAATCTGACAATACTTACATCATTCGTGTTGTTTTCTCCTTGTTTAGATTGAGATAATTAAATATATAATAAATTTAAAAAAAATATAAAGCTTAATTTTAAAAAAATTAAATCTAAAAGGTTGAAAAAAAATGGTATAAAAAGAAACCCTAATATAAAAAGAATGATGTTAACTGAAATTAAGTTTTTAAATCTATAACTTGAATTATAAAACTAAGATCATCTAATCTAGAAAAGACACAAGCTTAATTCATAACTAACCCTATTTAAAATGGTGAAATTAAAAACTAATTCAAACTTATAATAGAACCTAAAATAAAATAAAAGTAGTAATCAAACGAATAAATATCAAGTTATAAATGAAAAAAATAAGACTCTGGTATTTTTGGATTGAATGATGAAATTAAAAAGAAAATTTAATTTCATGAAAGGGTCAAAAACAAAAACACTATAAAAAAATAAGAAAATATAAATGGAAACACCGACATAATTTTTTCGTCAATAGATTACGATGAACTTTACTGACAGAATAGTCTCTTGTTTTATTCATCGATAAACAACAAAGAAAATATTCACTCGGTATATATTAAGGGAATTACAATGAAAAAAAAAGATATTAAAAAAAGCTAAAATATACAATGATGTGTCATTTATATAGACGAAATGACTGAAAGAATTAACCTATCAGTGAATCCTTCCATAATATTGTCAGTAATATTATTAGGGCCTGTTTGTTTTGGTGTTTCAAAAGCACTTTTGAAAAAATTTAAATTTTTTTTTCTTTACTTCAAATTAATATTTGTTTGGTGTTTTTCGATCATTTTGATGCGCTGATATCAAAAATAATTTTTTAAAAAAAACATTGATGATTTTTCAAGTGAAAAGCACTTTGAAAAGCAACTAAAACTACACTCTTAAACACATTTATAACCTAGCGAGCGATGGTCCTCCCCCATTTATTCCTCTTCATCCCAGTTCTGCAATAAACAACATATCCTCTATTTTAGCACAAATCAACCTCCCACCATAAATCTGGCCAACCTAACACTCAGTCTGTCAACATCTCTATTCTAATTTAAATTTTATTGAGGATTCCCCACATCAAGTAAGTAAAACTACCCTTTTTTTATTTGAACTCAATTTTAAAATGTTAGTTTTTATTGTATATTTAATAGTATATGTATTATGTTGGGTGTTTACTTGTTTTATAGCTTTTTATCATAGAAGTTTGTTGTATAAATGTATGATTGTATATGTTGGGGTTTGTTTGAGATTTTTTTTAAAAAAAATATTTGTTTGTAAATTGGTGAAATTTATTTTGTATTTGTGACTTAGATGTTTTGTAATGAAATAAATAATGGCTTATTTAATAAGTCTATTTTCTGTTTTGTCAATTTTATTGTTGACTTGAAAATTTTGGTAAATGTATAGAAATATGAATTTATATAGATAATTGATAATGAATTAATAGTACTATTAAAATAGATTGAATAAGTGTGAGTTAAACCAATGTTAGTTAATTTAGTTAGTTTACATAATTAATTAATACATGTTGTCATCAAAATTCTATATAGGTTTGATATTAGTAATGGATGACCATTTATGGAGGTATCAAGATTCACCTGAATGGTTACGTAGGATGGATTATTGTAATGAGATTGAGGGTTTTATTAATTACGCACTATCTAATCCAAAAAATATTAGTGGAGGTGGTATTAGATATTCGCGTAAGAGGTGTAAGAGTAAAAAAGTTTCATGATCTATATGTTGTAATGATGCATCTTCTATATAAAGGGTTCATAGAGAAATATCATATGTTACTTACGAGTCCATGATATAAAGGATGGCTGAGTCAACTTCTAATTCTAGCATTGTGCATGAAGTTATAGATGACAATAGTAATTCTTATATTAATATGGTTATGGATGCAATGATAGTGAATTAGAGTTATGCATGTGAATGTCCAGTCGTGAATGAAGAACTTAATGCTAACACAACCAGGTTCTTTGATCTTTTGAAAGATTCTGATAAATAATTATAGGATTGGTGCACAAATCACAGTAAATTATTGGTTGTTACATAAATGTTCACTTTCAAGCCAGATTATAGGTTGAGTAAGGCTATTTATGATAAAATTATCGAACAAACGATAAGAATTTTACCTAAAGAGAATAGGCTGGAAAAAAACTTTTATTCTATTAAATTCATGATGAAACCCCTCGATCTAAGATACCAGAAAATTAACATGCATCCAAACATCTACATACTGCTCGTTATAAACCCAGAACTAACAGTGGAAGGACTTTTGTTGCACCTAGAAAACTTAAATGCATCTCAATCACACTTAGACTGCAACAGTTATTCATGTCTCTAAAAACTGATGAGCACATGATATGACATCATTCATATGATATAGTAGATGAAGTGATGGTCCACCCTTCTGATGATGAAACTTGAAAACATTTTATTAAGGTGCAACCTTAATTTTTAATGGAATTAGAGAACTTGTATCTTGGGTTATGTACAGATAAATTCAATCCATTCAGTTCATTTACTACTTCTTATTCTTATTGGTTGGTGATACTAATAATTTACAACTTGCCATCGAGGATATGTGTAAGGCCAGAATACTTGTTTTTATCTATGGTCATACCATGTCCCAATAGTCTAGATCGGGATATAAATGTTTGTCTTCAACCATTAATTGATGAGTTGAAGTAGTTATGGTCATTCAGGACTTTGACTTATGATGTATCGAGGAAACAAAATTTTCAGATGAAGACAACTTTGATGTGGACTATCAATGATTTTCTTGCGCATGGAATGGTTTCTACTTGAGCACGTATGAAAAATTAGCATGTCCATACTCTATAAAAAATAATAAGGCCATCATGTTAACAAATGATAACAAAATATCTTTTTTTTATTGCCACCGGTGATTTTTGTCAATAGAACACAAGTACGGAAAGAACGTAAATGACTTCTTTATTAGTAGAGTTAAAATGGATGTTGCGCCGTTGCTACCATTAAGTGAATAATTGTATGCTATAATGTCGCAGTACAATGACATTGAGTTTAGTTTTTAATTTGGTAAGCATAATTTTTCTAGTTTTGGTTTGACCCACAGTTAGGTAAATCGAAGTATTTTCTAAAAGCTTTCTTATTGAAATACCAATTTCCTCTTATATAACCTTGATGTCATGCATATTGAAAATAACATGTTTCAAAACATTTTTAACATAATTATATACATGAAAGGGAAGACAGGGAAATGCTTTTATGATGGTTCACTATAAAAATATACCTTTGTTTTGTCACTATAAAAATATGAAGTTGATTTATAATGGTTTACTGATTACAAAGCCCAAATCTAACTTCGTCTTAGATAAGAATACATAATTACTTGTCTACCAATGGCTTAAGAGTCTGTATTTTCCTTATGGATAAGCTTCGAACATATCTATATTGATGAATTTAGAAGTTTACATATTGTATGGAATGAAGAGTTATGATTGTTACATGTTTATATAAATACCCATTCCACTAGCTTACCAGGATTTATTTCTAAACGGTATATGGAGTACACTCACAGAGTTCATTCACTTCTTTAAAGATAAATGCTCTAACAAGTTGCAAACACAATACATGGAGAAGCTTGAAATGAATATTGTCCAAATAATTTACACATTTGAGATGATATTCCCTCCATCGTTATTTGACTCAATTGAGCATCTACCCATACATTTACTGTTTGAGGCAAAATTTCGAGGCTCAATCTAATATAGATGAATGTATCCATTCAAGAGGTTAGGGATTGCACATGTATCATAATTAAAATTATATTGTCTTTTTTTTAATTCAAAATATTTATTTAATTCCATGTAGATACTTATTCAACCTTAAGAGAAAAGTAAAAAACAAGGTGTATGTTAAGGCTTTGATATGCGAGGCTATATTATTAAAGAAATCTTAACATTTGTCTCGTATTATTTCGAGCCTCATTTGAGAACAAGAATAAATCGTGTTCCAAGACATGATGATGGTGGAGAAGTGCCTTCAACTGAGAAGTTGTCCATATTCTCCCATCCTAGACAACCTATACCAAAAAAATGCTATGAGGAGAAGATGCTTGACAGAAATTGAATTCAGACAGGCACATAATTATGTGCTATTTAACTGCAATGAAATGAGACCTTTTATTTAGTAAGTATAATAATTAACATGTCATTAATTTCAAACAATTTATCTCTTATAATATTATAAACTAATAGATTGTTGAACTCTTTGTAAGCAACATCATTAATTTTTACTATCCTAAAACTCACAGCTAACTAAATTTCAAATCTTTCGATTACAAGATAAACAATTTTTCATGTAGTTCATATCACATGTAGGGACTGTTTGATTATTCTTATATTTTAAGATACTTAATTTCATTACACATTTCTTGTTAACTTTTAATGGTTATAATTGTACTAGGTTATCAATTGGGTAGGAATGCTAGTGTTATTTTAAATTTACTAAGTCTAAGTCCTGAAAAAAAGGTGAAGTGCTACAACAGGTATTTCATCAATGAACATGTTTTCATACTAAAGAATATGGTCATAGTAGAAAGACATATAATAGTGGAGTATGTGTTAAGGTATCTTCTTCTAATGAGTTTAAGGTTAACTATTATGAGAAGTTAGAAGAAGTTATTGAATTGCAATATCATAGCAAGCAAAACAGAGTTTTTATATTCAAATGTTATGATACCACTAATAGAGGAATCATAGTAGATCCCTCTCAGGGTTTGGTCAAATTAATACAAATGCTAGACTCTGTAATGTCGATGATGTCGTCAAGCAATGGCAACAAGTTTATTACATGTACACTCTTTTCTTTTAAAAGGATTGTTTGAGATTTGATTGGTTATTTATAGTAAAAACCAAACATAGAGATTATGTTCAGGTTGTTCAGGATATAATACGAACCAAGTTAAGCCTAAATTTGTCCTTAAAATATCCATTTACTAGTTTTATAAGATCGAGCATGTCTCTCAAACCATACATCAAAACGAGCCAAAATTTTATAGAAAGATACTAGACACATGAAATTTTTTGATCAAATAGAGTTCAGGAACATTTTATTACAAAGGGTCAAATTTACTAGACATATCTTGTCAAATATGTCAGACTAAACCTTTGTATGCTAGTTATGACATATCTGGAGCTACGAGTGAAATTTATATGCGCTTTAAGTTGGTTTAGAATGAGAGAAGAAGGTGGAGTGAATTTTTTAGTGTGATAACTATCTAGAGCCCAAGAAAATCAATCTTGTTGTGATTACTTTTATTGACTATGTCATTGTGTGATGGGATCAATTAATGACAAACCACATGAGAAATTATAAGAGGCGAATTGATACTTGGGATGAGATGAAATCCCTTATGATGAGGAGATTTATGCCTAGCCACTTTTATAGAGAATTGTATCAAAGGTTGTAGAGCTTGAGTTAAGGTATAAAGAGTGTTGATGAGTACTTCAAGGAGATGAAACTTGCTATGATTCAATCTAATATTGAGAATGATAGGGAGGCCACTATGGCTAGATTTATGAATGACTTTTATTATAATATAACTCATATTATGAAGATGCATCATTAAATAGAGTTAGAAGAGATGATGCATATGGTTGTGAAGGTGGAGAAACAACTTAAATGAAAGGGTACCATTCGAAAAAGCCAATCATTATGACCTTCAAAACCTTAGAAACACAATTGGAAGGCTAGTACTAGGGGTAGTCCATCATAGAAAAAGAAGAAAGGCAAGGTCAAATACCCTAGAGAGAAGAAAGAAACCTCGATCGTTATTAAAGGTAATAATGTTACTCTTACTTCTCGTAACCGTGACATTAAATGTTTTTGTTGTCTAGTTGTTGGTCATGTTGCCTCATAGTGTCCAAACAAAAGAGTTGTGGTTATTGAAGCTAATAATAAGGTTGAGACTAATGGGGGGTAAAGAGAAGATGTCATAATTAAAGGATGCTGATGATGTTTGTGTTGAGTATCCAGTTAAGAGAGAGGCAATTATGGTAAGGAGAGCATTGAATAGGCATGCCAAGGTGGATGATTCAGAAGGTCAAAAAGATAACCTATTCCACACGAGATGACATGCTCATATTAAGGTATGTAGCTTAATTATAGATGGTGGTAGTTACACTAGTATAGCTAGTACTGAATTAGTGAGAAAGTTGAACTTGCACACTACCAAACATCCCAAAGAGAGAACGATGTATTTGAAGTCATGACTGAAAATCTACTAAGAATGTGCAAAAAATGGAGATTCGGGCTACATGGAGAAATTTTGGCATGAAGACTTTGTTTTTATTATCTTATTTTATTTTTTTATTTAATGTTGAATAATAATTTTTAATTTGGATTTGTTCTAGCCTATTAAACATTGTTTAAGGGTTTATTTTATTATTGGACTTATGTTAGTTGATTACTAGTTTAAGTCCATTAGCTTGCAACCTAAAAAAAATCCATTAGGGTTAGTTAGAGGAGACTCCATTATGTTTTCTCAAATGTAAATTTCACCAGCAAGTTGAAGCATAAATGTGAGTTTTTTTTTTTATTTGTTTATGGGAAAAACAACTTTCTTTGCAAGGACAAAGATCGTACACTAACTTATTAAAAACTAATTGGTTCATGATATTATTCGTCTATTTATGGTTCTTAGAAACAAGGTTATCTCTGGGTTCAAGTTTTTTTCCAATACCTTCGATTCTTATGTACAGGGTTACATCTAGGTCAAGGTTCTATCAAACTTGATTTTTGGTTTTCCGGGTTATTATCTACTTTGTGGGGGTTGCTTGATCATGTAATTAAAAGATTTGCAGCAGGATGCTAATGATGAAGTAAATGTGGGAGATGATGTCTTTCAGCTTGATAAGTGAGTTGATCCATATCGAGATGCTTTATCTCCCAACTTAGAAGAAAATTCAAATTTTGGTATCTCTGAGAAACTTTTGTTGATGTTGATGTTGATGTTGATGTTGTTGTTGATGATGTTGAAGAGTTAAATGATGTTTTGAGAACCTGCATACATATAGAAGTCTATGAAGATGATGATAGCGATGAAATCAATATAAGACATTGCAATGGAGATGACGATGATGAAGATAAAATTGAAGAAGAAAAGGATAATTATGATTAAAGTGCACAACTCGAATGTGTAATAAAATTAACTATAATGTAATATTTCTGGACAAAATTAACTTTAATATAATAATAGTGATGTGAATTTATTATTACATGACAAAGAAACATTTATTTTTTGTGATTTTATTATTATACACAGAACCGGTTTTATTGTGTTGTATGTGTTGTTGTGATTTTAAGTATTTACAGGATAGATAGATAAGAAATACAGATATAATCTGACGATAAAAACTATATTTGTACAAATGAAATTACCAACGAACCATAAAATACCAACAGATACACCGACGGATTAAGTTCGTCGGTATATTCTAGATAGCTTTGGAGTTGTTCACTTCTCAATGGCATCATTCATTGTGTTTTTTATATATGGCATCATCGACGGATTGTATCTATTGGTATATTCTAGAGAGCTTTGAAACTGTTCACTTCTCAATGACATTGTTAATTACTATTCATTACAATAACCGATAGACTAAAAAGTCATCGGTTTCTAAAAAAAATTATTAAATTAAAAATTTTAATTAAATATTATAGATGGAAACACCGATAAAAATGTTAAAAATATTAAGATTTGATTATTTTTTAGTAAAATTGTCTTTAAAAAAGCCCTATATTAAAAGACAAAAATCCCTAATTCATAACCTTCTTCTTCTTCTCTCTTTCTTTTTTGTAAAAAATAAGAACGTCTCTCTCCTCCTTAACTCCTTCTCTTCTCTTCTTCTCCACGCGTACCATATATGTCCTTCTCTTCTCTTCTTCTCTTCTCTTCTCATTTTTACCTTTAAAAAAAAATGTCTCTCTCTTCTTAATTTTTTTTGTTATTTGTTCTTTTTTATCTTCTCAGCTTCGTTCATAGTGAAATTAAGGTAAGATTTTTTCCTTTTTTTTTTTGTATCTTTGGCTTTATATTTGTTTTTTTATTCTTAATAATTGTTGGAATCTTGTTGTTGGAATTTTTTCATATAAGAACAATTTTGTTATATTTAGATGATGTATTGGAACAATAAGCTCTTCTAAGAGCAAGAAAAAATGGTTTAGAACTTGGTTGTTGTTTTTTAGCTTATTCTTCCAAACATATTTGAAAAATTCAAAGACCAAAATGGTTGAGAAAACGCAAATATAACACAACTACAGTTGAGTTGTAAGCATCAATTTTGGAGACCAAAACTCACTTATGGTTTATTAAATTGTCCATGATTTTTTTGCATATGATGGTGCTTGTATATACAACTACCCTCCCCAATGCTTATTAACATAATTTTGAAATCCGAACCGGCCCGGCAGGTCAACCTGGGACCCGGCCGACCCAGGCCTGGGATCGGTCTAGGTCTAAGTAAAAACCGCCGGGAGTTAGCCCGGTGAAACCCGGTCGACCTACCGGGTCGACCCAGAACCTAGTTGACCCGAATAAACTCGACTGAGACCCGACTACCTTTAATTTATTTTTTTTATCAAAACAAGTATCCCCTACCTCACCTGAAACCAAGAAGACAACCCTCCTTCAACAGCTAGATATCTCCAATCTGTACTTCAATATCTCAACAAAAATCTTGCAAAAGTTTTCAAATATTCTCCAAAATCCTCCAGCAGAAACTTCTCATATATGATCAAAAGCTTCTCCCCACTGAACTAATTTGGGAAAATAAGAACTGAAGCCCTAGATTACAGGCCAAGGTGATGGGATCTGGTCACAGATGAGGAAAATGATAGATTTATTTCCATGCCAGAAGAAAGCAAAATCTAAAAAAAAGAAAAAAGAAAACAGTATCCCCTACCTCACTTGAAAACACAACTCTAGAATTTCAAATTCCTTAACCAAGTTCTCCTCGCTCGTAACTTTAAACTAACAAGACAAATTAATTTTCTCCTTATTAGTTAAACAATCATTGCGGCACCCCTTTGAATCTTGTTTTGTTTCTCTCTCTTGTTTCTCTTTTGTTCTCTTCCCTTCAGAAGTCAGATCCATCCCACAACCCTTGCTCTCTTTCTCACAGATCTCTTCCATAACTCCTAAATTCTCACTAATTTTAGAGGTTCTTGTTTCAAAGTTCAGGTTTTTTTGAGTTTTTGGTGCTGGTTTTGAGAGATAGTGAAGAATTTGAAGTGAGGATTTGATGGTTGTTGACAAGAAGATCACTTCGAAGCAGAGAGTTACAAGGCAATAGATTTTGTGGTCACTTATTAGTTTAAAGTATGATAATTGTTTTTTTTGTTGACCTGGGTTAACCCATCTAACCCGTGATCCGATCATTAAACTGGATCAACCACAGGGTTGGGTTTCAAAATATACAATATAATATTATTATGATAATAATTGTATGTATTAAAAAATAAAAAAAAATAAGCTTTTCTTATTTATAAAGTAAAATTCTTGTTAAAAAGTAAAGATTAAATAATTAGGTTATAATAGAATATTCACTGAAAAAATTTTAAATGACCAAAATTCTTAGCAATTGCTTAACTTGGTGTAGCATAATAGAATGTTCATGCATGTTTTGTAACAATATTTTTTATTTTTTATTTTCTTCAAATTCAACACTTCAAGAAATTGAATAAAATCAATTGGTTTACAGCAATCAAATTTAAATTCATGTGTATTTGCAAGTAATCAAAATTTGGGTAGTCTTCTTATATAAGAGAGGTGTTGTTGTTTTTTTATATAAAAAAAATAGGAATGATTTACGATATTTTAATTCTTTAATTTGTGTAGATGTCTAGAAGAAAGTTAATACCGTATTGTACGGACAAGATCACTACTAGTTCTTCTAGCAGTGATTCTGACAATTATAAATTGTTAGGAGCCAACCATGAACAAGCATACGAGTCACAAGCACTCACTCTTGATGCAAACGCATTGAGTGAAATGTCATCACACTAAATGGGTGTCCTTTCAGAGTGGGATCTATTTACTAGAAAATACCATACCCAACAAAAGCTCAACCACTCAATGTAAATTTGTTTTCCTTTCATACACTACTAAAAAATAAAAAACATGTTAATAATTTTATAAAAATTAATTTTAATTAATAAATGCAATTTCAGGTTTAGAAATATTGAGGTTGTCTGAACCATAACATCAACAATGAAATCATCGATGAAAGTTCCATTGTTTCAATAAAGTCAAGTTTTCAAAAATCTTAAATGAAAACCTATAATTGATGCATGGTTCAAGGCTTTTGGGTCTAGTGTTACAGCCAGACCTAAGACTCTTGGACTTGGCATTGCAACCAAATCCACTTAAACTTGGGTAATTCACTTAAACTTGGGTCTAGTATTACTATTTGTATTATAAATATTATTATTTTTATTATAATAAATATTGCTAATATAATAATAAAAAAATTTTAAAAAAATATTATTAATATTAAAAAACAACCATAGATTTGATTTGAAGGGTAAAATTAAAAAAATATTATTATTTTTAATATTATGATTAATATTAAAAATATTATTGTTGTCATTATTATTAATATTTTTTAATAAATTTGAAAAAAGTATTATTACTATTGAAAAAAACCCGTAGATTTGATTTGAAGGGTAAAATTAAAAATTATTGTTTTTGTTGTTATTCTTATTATTATTATGATTATTAGTGTTATTCTTATTTTTAATATTTTTATTATTATTAAATTTGAAAAAAAATATTATTATTGATGAAAAATCATAAATTTGACTTGAAGGGATTAAAAACTATAAGAACTTAGGTCATGTAAGTTTAATATTATTACTAATATTATTATCTTTATTATTATTAGGAGAACTAGACTCTAAAAACATAGGTCCGGCTGGGCACCAGACTCAAGTTTATAATTATTAGTATTATTTTTATTGTTATCATTATCATTAATTAATTTTTTTTACAATATTATTATTATCGAAAAAAATCATAAATTTAATTTCAATTAATAAAAAAATTATACGAACTTGAGTTAGACAAGTTTAATATTATTTAATATTAAAATATTATTATTATTATTATTATTATAAATATTACTATTAATATTATAATTAATATTATAAATATTATTTTTAGGTTAAATATTTCAATTAAATCTAAGAATCTTGAATCTAGCTTTGCATGTAAACTTAATACTATTGAAATTTAGCTTTTTCTGATATTGTTAATGGGTTAAACTAAATTCTACCACTCCACCTTAAAATAATGTTTTTAATATTTTTTTATTAAAATCTATCGCTTTCTAAAAATTATCGGGCTATTTGTTACCGGTATGCGTGAGGGGCACAAGTGTAGCAAGAGGAAAATCAACCCGACCCGCTTCAGAAAACAAATCGTTTGGAACCAAACTATAAATAAAGTCGGTTCTTGGATTTTTTTGCTTAAAAATAATCTACACTGCATCTTTCTCACTCTGAGACTTTTTTTTTTGTATAAAACCCTAGCATATCGAAAATCTCTAATTTCAATCCTTTCTACAGCTCAGTAAGTTCTCTTATTTCCATTCATTAATTTATTTTTAAACTTTATAGATTATCTTTGCTTGGAAATTAATCATCTTTTTTGTTATGTTATTTACTGATTAGGGTTTTCAATTTCGAGATGAATGACTGGTTTCAGTTATTGATAGGGTCTCTTGGAATGGGAATTTGGCGGGTTTCGTTTGGTTTTTTTATTTTGCTTTTGGGCTACTCTGAACTAATCAATTTTTTTTTATGGCAACTTGTTATTTGCAGGTATTTTTTTTTATCTAAATTTGTGGGGTTTTCTTTGGTGTGGAGCTGGTTTGATGCGGCTTGTTTTTGAGATTTTTGATCGAGTCTTGGAGAAATAAGAATGCCAGCCGCAGCAATCTTATCGCTTCCAGCACCTCCTGTTAATGGAGATGGGTCTCCTCCTCCACCATCCCAAGTGATAGAACAGCAGCCAAGGGAAGGTAGACCGGAAAATGAGGAGCAGAACAGAGCACCAGTTGCAACCCATACGAGAACCATTGGAATTATTCATCCTCCACCGGATATTAGGAGTATTGTTGATAAAACCTCGCAGTTTGTGGCAAAAAACGGACCTGAGTTTGAGAAGAGGATTATTGCAAACAATGCTAATAATGCCAAGTTCAATTTTTTGAATCCATCGGATCCATATCATGCTTATTATCAGCATCGTTTGACAGAATTTCGTGCACAGAATCAAGCTCCTGGACAGCAGCCTGCTTCACAGCCTGCGGATTCAGCTGCACCTGATTCAGCTACAAAACCTGATTTGGCTACTGATTCAAATGAAGCAGCTACCAAACCAGATCCTGCAGCCCAGTTTAGACTACCTCCTCCTAAGGTTCTTGAACCCCCAGAAGCAGAGCAGTATACTGTTAGGCTTCCAGAAGGAATTACTGGAGAGGAACTTGATATTATTAAGCTCACGGCTCAGTTTGTAGCTCGAAATGGGCAAACATTCTTGACTGGATTGACGAACAGGGAGATGAACAATCCTCAGTTCCACTTTTTGAAGCCAACCCACAGCATGTTCACCTTCTTTACTGGACTTGCTGATGCATATTCTAAAGTTTTGATGCCTCCCAGGGGTTTGACTGAGAAGCTGACAAAGAGTGTTGATGACATGACCACTGTGCTTGAAAGATGCTTGCATCGCCTTGAATGGGAACGCTCACAGGAGCAGGCAAGACAGAAAGCTGAGGATGAGATTGAACAGGAGCGGATGCAAATGGCAATGATTGATTGGCATGATTTTGTTGTGGTTGAGACTATAGACTTTGCAGACGATGAAGATGAGGACTTGCCCCCTCCAATGACACTTGAGGAGGTTATAAGGAGGAGCAAGATATCTGCTATGGATGAAGATGAAATCATTGAGCCTGGAAAGGAGATGGAAATGGAAATGGACGAGGAAGAGATGCAGCTAGTCGAGGAAGGCATGAGGATTGCAAGTATCGAAGAGAATGATGGTGACAAAGACACAAGGACAAATGAGGAACCAGAACCACCTATGAGGATTGTGAAAAATTGGAAGAGACCTGAGGAGAGGATCCCTGCTGAAAGAGACCCAACAAAGTTTGTTGTTTCCCCTATCACTGGTGAGCTAATTCCCATTAGTGAGATGTCCGAGCATATGAGAATTTCCCTCATTGATCCTAAGTACAAGGAGCAAAAGGAAAGGATGTTTGCCAAGATTCGGGAAACTACTCTTGCTCAGGATGATGAGATCTCCCGAAACATAGTGGGACTTGCACGATTACGTCCTGATATCTTTGGCACAACGGAGGAAGAAGTTTCTAATGCTGTGAAGGCTGAAATTCAGAAGAAGAAAGATGAGCAGCCGAAGCAGGTCATATGGGATGGTCACTCGGGAAGCATTGGGCGCACTGCAAACCAAGCTATGTCTCAGAATGCTGGTGAGGATCAAAATGAAGCTGTTAATGATGATGCAAGGAACCTTCCAGGCCCAGCAGCTCCCCCTCCCCGACCTGGTGTGCTGCCAGTACGTCCCCTCCCTCCACCACCAGGACTGCAGTTGAATCTTCTTCGTGTACCTCCAAATACAGTTCAATATTCTGGTCCAGCTGGTGGGGCATATCCTGTACCTCCACAAAGGCCGGTCGGTATTCCAATCATGCAGCCAAATTACCCCCCTCCTCCTCCAATGCAAATGGCATCTGGACAGCAACCCATTATGGTAAATCGACCACCCCCTATGCCTCCATCTATGTCAAGCATGCATGTGCCGCCTCCACCTGGATCTCAATATAATTCTATGGCAGTTCCTCGACCTTTTGTCCCTCTTCCTGTACCCCAACCCGGATTGCCTATGATGCCTCCACCACCTCCTTTGCCTCAAGGAATGCCTCCACCACCTCCACCTGAGGATGCTCCTCCTCCACTTCCAGATGAGCCAGAGCCCAAGAGGCAGAGGCTTGATGATTCTGCGCTTGTTCCAGAAGATCAGTTTCTGGCTCAACATCTGGTATAGATTTTTCTTTTTCAAAATTGTGACTCTTATTCTGCAGTATTGGATTGGTCAATCCTGATTTGTGTCTGAATGCGGTCTTTCTTCATTTATCTGACTACATGATCAACTGATATTGTGCCTTTTATGCAGGGACCTGTGCGCATCACTGTTGCCGTTCCCAATCTTGATGAAGGAAATCTCAAAGGGCAAGTTCTGGAGATTATGATGCAGTCCTTGTCCGAAACTGTTGGCAGCCTGAAGGAAAAAATTGCTGGAGAGATCCAACTTCCTGCCAACAAACAGAAATTGAGTGGAAAAGCTGGTTTTCTCAAGGATAATATGTCACTTGCATATTACAATGTTGGACCAGGAGACTCTCTGTCTCTCTCTTTGAGAGAGCGTGGTGGTAGAAAGAGATGAAGAGGCTCTTCGATGTGGCCCATTCAAGGTTTTTGATAGAACTTTCTCATCACCAGAGATTTTCACATATTCCTATGGGACTTTGTTATTTTGCTTCCTTTGATGCTATGCTGGAAATTATAATGACAATGTATTGTTAGTAGGATTATATGACTCATTGTTGCTATGTTGAATTGCTATATGTGAACTGATAGCAAGTGGTATTAAATACAGATATGGCGTCATGGCAAGTGTTTCTTTAAGGGCAGTGGAAAGTAGACCAGTTTCTTTTGCCTAGGAACGGCAAGCCATCTGCTTACATCACTAACTACTGCTTCCTTCTGCATTTGCAGTTGTTTCTCTGGAAAATAAGTGCTTCATGGTCTTATTTTGTTTTTTTGAGTTCTTGTTATCAATAAATTGATGATATTTTATGGACTCAATTTTTCTTCTGTTTTTTAGTTTTGTTGCTGCAAGTTCTTTTCTTGGTAAATGCAGTGACGTGGAGGGTGATTTACTAGAACTAGGCTTTGTTTTGTAGGTAAGTGATTTTGCTTGGGCTGTAGGGATGAGTGGGTGCATGCAGATTATACTAAGCACCCAACCTTCTTTCTCTTGTGGAGGGATTATGCTTCAATAGTTTGTTTCTATTTTTATGTCATGCTTTCCTTTAACTAGCCAAGTAGCTAGCAGTGAGTTGGTGTTTTCTGATACTTTTCTTCTATGGCAACAGAAAAGCAACTAACTTGTAATGGATGGAATGATCTCTGCAACCCAGTGCATTTTAGCTGAGGCAGGTCGGTGATTCACCCATCTCATAAGTAGTGGCTTCTCCTCATGTGCTGAATCGTAATCGCAGTGCCTGAACCTGCTTCTTATTCACCCATCTTCGTCTTTTATGCAGTGTTTGCTACGGTTCATTGCTATTACAAGGAGGCTGCCAATTGGCTTCAATATTGATTTTTTCCTTCTGGGATGTGGCTTGCTGATCTTTGTTTTTAGCTGGATATGGTAGATCACAACATTAGGTAGTTTATAGATCTATGCAATTGTCAGATCTTTCTGTTCTATAATCTTCTAGTATTTTCTCTATTATGTCGCTCCTTTGTGAGTCGAGAAATTGGAATTAGAATCTGTTTTCATTGGTAGCCACCAATAACTGCGTGCATTTCTGGTTTTTTATTGCCATTGTTTTATGGCTATTTTGCCTGGGTTCTTTCTTAATCTTTCTGGCTATAAGCTGGTTAGCATGGCAGCATTTCTGGTTCTTGGCACTTAGCAGCCAAATTTATTTGCTACGTCCCTGTTGCGTATAAACCATTATCGGAACTGGCCCGTTTACCTTGTTGTTCTAGGTCTAGAGTGTGCCTTTTCAAGACTGTAGGTCAGTGCCCTTGGCCGGATTACGAGTATCGGTACCATCCAACCACCAGCGTTCTGTAGACAACGTGTAGCACGGCTTCTTTAATGTTTCAACTCAGTGAGAGTGTAACAGAAGATGAAGATGATAAATCACTTTGAATGACCAGAATTGGTCTCGGTGAAATCATTATCAATCGTCCACTTTAAGCCAATGGAACTACTAATTTTAGGCTGGAATTCACCTGGAATTTCCACTCAGCCAAGAAAGATTTACAAGCACTGATAAGAAATATTTACAACAGGTTGAGCAAATATTTACGCTCGAATCCACCAGGAACATCCACTCAGCCAAGAAAGAAAAGCACTGTGGATCCATCACAATGTACTTTGTTGCTGTCTATTTGCCAGCCAATTATGCAGATAAGGTAGTGTGGTTACAATCATAATCCATATTACAATGCAAGCGTGTGAGAGTTATTTTCAGCAGAGGATTGACCATTTGTAGTGTCTCTCATGGTAGCAGTGGGAAGTCATTTTTCTTTGAAGCTGCTATGATTTTGGACGTCTGGAACATCAACCCCTGTGATCTTCTCTTTGATGGATGGATAGTGGGAAGTCCTTTGATGCCTTGAGCTGCTACGATATGGCCATCTTCTGACATCCTCTCTCTGACCGCCCATTCCGCCTTCTTCCTTATTGATTACATAATGCTATTCCTTCTAAGGCATTGCCAAACGATACAAACCTGCAAAATTCTTGAAGCTAGAAAAGATTCTCAATTTGTGGATTGTTTAATACCAAAAACATCTGAATATAACAAGAGAAGTAATCACAAAGAAGATGAAAGGAGTTTCTGAAAAAGATGCACCCTATATATTCCCTAAAATTTTATTTTACTGAGATTTGATTTAAGCATTCCAAATCAAGACATGTGACATTGAGATATATATATTTTTTAAAGAAACATCGGTTGATATTGAGCCCATGAAAAGAAATTTGATAGAAAAGTATGTTTTAATTTCCCATGAAAGATGTTTTTAATATCAATAAAACAATATTGTTTTATAAACTACAATCACATCATTCTTTTACAATAAAGCAATTTAAAGGTAAGAAACAAGACAAGAAAAGACTTGCAATTGTTATTTCCTATTATAAGGATGGTTATGATAAAATCTTTTTATGGTTAATTGGCAAGCATGTTAAACCATGATGTTTTTGTTGGGAAATCCGACCGATGATGTTTTAATAATTGTCTATTGAAGGCTAAGTATATTAGCACAATATTTAACGTGATTCAACAAACCACCTACATCCACGGGAGAAGAGCCAATATTATTAGAAATATAGAGAAAGGGTTATGACACACATGGAAGAGGAAGATCACTTCACTCAAACTCAACTCTCATTACTCTCACACATTGCTGCACATAGCAGCAGAGCTGCTACCCTTGGTAGCCACTCCTCTTTCTCTCTTCCTCTCTTTTCTTCACATCCCAACAATCACCCCCTTTGACATTTATATGGGTAATTGTCCTCTTGCTTCTTTAGCACAAGCTTGCATCCTGCAGCTCTTCCAAGCTTACCATTTCGAGAGCGTCTGTGCCTAAGTTTACAAGTACTCGCCAAACCTTTCAATCACCAGAGTCACCCAAGCACCCATTTGCTCACTCCAAAGGATCACTTCAACCAGATGGTTTGTCACATCTCATCTGAAGAGTGTTAACTCTTATCTCTGGGACACAACATTTCCCTTCGAGCATATTAACCATGCTTGGTCCGGAATGATTTTTCAAGCCTCACACCAAGGCTTACAACACCCCCTTAAACAAATATTCCTAAGTGCGATAGTCATTGAGTATTTCAATGTGATCATAAGCTCCCCACTCTTCCAAGAGTTTACTCATCCAAGAGTTGCGTCTGCCCTGTGTTTCACCTTAGAAATCACGCCTTACTTCTCCACAAGTCTCCCGCTCTTAGTCTCAAGAGTCCAGGTAGCTCTCCACCTTTAACCATGGGGCAGCCCAGTAAAGGTTGATCAATATTTGTCTTCATACTCTGAGTATTACAATGTCATTACCAAGCTCATCACCTTAACAAGAGTCAACTTGTTCCAGGAACCTGCGCATGCCCTCTACTCATTCCTAGTAGTCGCGTCTTAATGCTCCACAAGTCAGCCACTTATTGTCCAAGGAAAATGTCTTCTAGCTCATTGATCTTTAGCATGAGGCAATATCCATGAAAGTCAAACTGATATTTATCTCCATACTCATCATAGCCACTTCATTGACTATACATCTATCCACTTATATCTAGCCATCACATCGGTTCTAGGGTGTTCTGAATTGGGGCTCCTACATGGCCCTCACACCTTCTCTAAGGTGTCTTCGCCTGTTGTCATAAGACAGTCTGAACTGGGGCTCCTATCATTGCCCTTACACCTTCTTTCAAAGGTGTCTCCACTCATCGTCATGCGGCGATCTGATCTTAGACTCATATTATGGCCCTCACACCTTCTGTCTAAGGTGTCTTCGCTTGTCATACGGCGGTCTGAACTTGGACTCGTATCATAGTCCTCACACCTTCTCTCTAAGGTGTCTTTGCCTTTCATAGGCGGTCGCATTCTTCTTCAGCAGAGAGAGTTGCGATACACTCCTCGCAATCCTCCACCTCGATTTCTATGTTTGGAGCTTCTACGCCTTTTTGCTTGCTAGATCCACCTACACCAACTCTCTTTGGTGTTTTTGCCTTTCATCATAGGCAGTCGCCTTTTATCACAATCATTTGCACCCCCTCAATTAGGTGCCTCCACAACAGCTCTCTTTCCATCCTTGCATGCATTGGAAAGGTCTTCGCTTATTGTCTTCATCAAAAGCCCAAGAGACTTCCTGTTGTACAACCTTTACACATAATCTCTCTAAGCTTCATCTGGGAACTCTTCTTCTCCTTGCACCTGTTGTCTCATTACAGTACCTCATTGGATCCTACAGGTACTCATGCATAATCTCTATGTGCCCTCGTGCAATTTCTGTTCTCTAGATTTCTCCCTATTCCTTGCTTATGTTTAAAAGCAACTCATCCTGTCATAACACCTATCCAAGTCAAAATAGGGTGTCAATCTTTATCCCCTTGTTGTATTTCTCTTCCATTATTAGGGTCTTCATCAATTTTCCCTTCGAGAAATCATAGTCACCGAATCTAACTTCTTTGGAGAAATCACCACTCCATTAGATCCTTAATCATACGGAACCTAACTGTTCTTTTGTGCTGTCATCCTGCTAGTCTTTAACAATTTCATTACAAACTGTTACATATATGAAAAATAGTACCGTATAGATAATCCTTCAACTAAGCAAGTTTCCAAGAAAGATTGGAGGGGTCACAATGGTCCCGCTTAAAACCCAATCTCCTAGCCATAACTTTTTAGGCCATATACCGTATATACAACCATTTGCTAGCTTTGTTGCGGCTTTCCTTTACAAGTGATCTAGAATATTTTTTTATACCTGATTTCTCAACATCTGGCGAGAGTACCAGTGCTTATATTCATCAAGATTGGTCTTCGTCAATTTTCACTCTCCACCTCAAATCATCCACATGATCGGGTGTTCATAGTATCCCAATTTTACCTTCCCTCAAAGCAATTAAATTTCCCCATTAAACAATTCAACATATATAATTGGGCAATGTGTGTGACTTCTTCTTCTTCTTCTTCATCTCCATCGACCACCATGATGACATTCAAATGCCTCCTAATCGGGCAATCTCTCTTTAATAATTCACTACTGTTGTTTTTTATCTCAATCTCAATGATTGGACTGCACCATTGCATCCGGAATGATCAAATTAGCTAGAAACAAGTCTGAAATTCTCCAAATCACATTTCAGACTGCTAAGATTTGATCAAAACAATTCTAGCCTCATTAACAGTCAAATTCAATCTCAAATCCAGTTGCACGTAAGATCAACTACACTAGATCCTATCCCTCAGCTCACGGCTCGGCTCCAGCTCGGCTCACGGCTGATGATGTGTCAGGTAGGTCCCACGGATGCTGGTGTGTCTGCTGACTGGGCGCTGACATGGCATGCCAACTGTGCATGCTAACATCATGATTACATCATGATGACATCATCCTCTATCCAAGTCAGTCACATGGGTCGAGTCATCTAGTATTCGGGTCGGGTCAGCCCATCCGGGCGAAGAAGAGGCGTGGGGCGCATCTGCGCTCGTGGGCAAACGCCTTGCTGACGTGTGGTGGCGCGTGCGACCATTTTCAACGTCAAAATTTTGCGCTGTTTTCACCAGTGTACTCGTATCTTCTTCCTTTACATAGTGGTATGGTCAAAACATAATTTTGACAACTTTTATTTTTTGAGCAAAAAACAAACACCACTTTAAACCATATGCTCTGATACCGATTGTTGGGGAATCCGACCGATGATGTTCTGATAGTTGCCCATTGGAGGCTAAGCACATTGATACAATATTTAAAGTGGTTCGGCAAACCGCCTACATCCACGGGAGAAAAACCAATATTATTAGAGATATAAAGAAAGGGTTACGACACTAATGAAGAAGGAGGATCACTTCACTCAAACTCAACTCCCATTGCTCTCACACACTGCTACACATGGCAGCAGAGTTGCTGCCCTTGGCAGCCACTCCTCTTTCTCTCTTCCTCTCTTTTCTTCACATCTTTGTCTATACATTTTCTCTCATTTTGCTCTCAAATAATGCCTCTATTTATAGGCGTCAATTGTAAGGCAAGAGGCCATAAATTATGGCACAAATAGTGACAGCACGTGGGTTGCATCATTTTGTCAAATGGTTGGTGCAACTTCCATTGTAGCCTTTTAACAATGGCAACCCTCTCCTAGAGTAGGATGCATATATTGTTGTCCATTAAATGGCAACATTCCAACAGTTTTTAAAATATGAACTTAAGGAGTATGAATTACGAGTATCATGCTAACAAATGAGCATAGATGACTAGGATTTTCTTCCAAAAATAAGTTTTTGACAAATTAATAGAAAAAATAAATAGTAAAAAAGATATTTTACTTATTGATAATTGTCTTGCCCATCCAAAAACTATTAAAGATTTGAAAAATATTGAAATGTTTTTCTTGCCACCAACACAATATTAAATATTTAACTTTGTGATGCAGAGATCATGCAAGCTTTTAATATGCATTATCATCATTGATTTTATTAAAATCTTTTAGAGAGTTATGAAATTGAGCTCCTAAATCCAAATAAGATAAATGTTTAGAAGCAATGAGTCTTGCAATCTCTACATAGACAACAAAAGTTAAAGCAAGTACAATTGCAAATTCTTTTCTACATTGTAAAACTAGGTCCATAAATAATGTGGCTTTAGAGAATTTGGATCAATACTCAAATGATGGAGGTGTTCAACAATTGCATGTCCATGAATAATGTGTCTTTCAAAAAAAAAACTTTGTTTTTATGCATAATTAACCAATAATATAATGTTTATTCACATCAATAATGTGTTTAAATGGTTTTTAATCCTAGAGTTTTAGTTTTAAACTAGAACTCATCTTAAAAAATCATGATGTTTAAGTGATAAATGAAGTGAGTGGATGCTACATTATTGATTCGTGCATGATTTTCAACGTGTATATGCCATTATTTTAACCAAATCTGGTATGTTTTGGGTTCTATGTTGTTGGGTTCATTTCGATGTTCTTGATAAGAAAAACAACTTTGTTTTATTTTTTATTATTATGTTCCTTGTTCTTTCAATTATTTTTAAGAATAACATAAGATTCAATTTCATAAAATCATACTTTAATTTATTATTGAAATATTCCATGATATGTTGGATACATGAGAGCATACGAAACATATCCTAACATACAAAGTCATGTTAACATAACTTAAAAGGATGAAATTAAAAAAAAATTAATAATCAAAATAAAAAATATTAAAAACTTTAGGAGATTAGAATGAAAAAATTGGTTATAAACAATAACATGAATAGTGAAATATAAAAGGATACATGATAGATCAACAATGAAAAAACAAATTCTTTCATAGTATGTTTGGAACCTTTTGAATTGAATTTAATTAATAGATTTTAATTAAATTGAATGTTTAGATCTATTTTGAGTGTCAAGAAGTGAATTTCAAATAGAATTCAATCTCTAAAAAAAAAAATTAGACCCCTTTGATCTACTACATTAAAAAAAAAATTAATATTAAAACTAGCTTCATCAAAGTACTCAGATAGAAATAATGAGAGTAGTAAGAAATAAATTGAATTGAATATTTTTTTTAAAACATGTAAATTAATTTATTTATCAATTAAATTAAAATTAAATACTATAATTAAATTTAATTATAATAGAAAATTGATTTTAAACATATTGGTAATTCTTTTATAATATAAAAAACGGGCCAACTCCAAGCATTATAGCATAATGACGTGTTCTCATGATATAAAAAGTAAAAACAAAAATGAAAGAACGTAAGCAAACAATGCCCCAGTAAATATTTTATCCATAGAATGAGAAACAAAGATGAAAAATATTATAATATAATAGAATTATAACTAGTATATTGATCTGTACTCCAAGCTGATAATATCAAATAAAAAATATAAAAAATATTTAAAAAACCTTCAATCTAACGGCGAAACCACGTTTTTTCTCAATTGTAGAAGATCTAAATTCTTGATCCCAGCCGCTTATCAAAACGAAGCAAAAGTCTAAAAATATGGATCACCACGGATTACCATGAACCGAGTTTGCAAGAAATTCCCATAACTTCTAATGCTATTTTCATCCGAGCACAAACAAAATTAAAAACAGTATCACCACCCTTTTCTTCAAGCATAAACCACCAAAGAATCATAACGATTTTTCAAACAAGAACGCAAGCAAGCAAATGTCACATCTTGACCATCATAGACAACTCAGTTTTGGTATCACAAAGACCGACTAATGCTAAGCTAAACCCTTCACCACAGATGCAAAGACACTGCTAAAATAATCCCCTGACAATCAGACTGCTGCTACACTCCTGCCACACATCCTGGACATCAAGTGTCGCTTTGCTGCTGTTGTGGTTGAGTCTGCAGCCATGGCATGAGTGCCACTGGAGGTTGTCGCTGCTGGGCTTCATAGGCAGCTGCTTGATCAACTGGCTTTCCCATGATCATCCCTGGAGGTCCCACAGGATGCTGAGGAACATAATAGTATGGAAGATCAGCCGGAGGGCCGACAGGAATAGTTGCCTTAGTGACCCCAAGACCCTCCTCTTTCAACTCATCTCTTGGAATAATATCAACTAAGAAATCAAAAACATCAGTCCTGGAAATTGCAGCTGCAATATCATTCTTCTGTAGCGTCCTTCTTTTGTTCTCTTCAGTATGGATCCAAGAGCGCAAAGTGAGCTCCAAGATGAACATTTCACACGCTTTAGCAAAAATAACAGGAGCCTCTGCTGAAATCATCCGAACATCTTCATCAGCTTTCATTATCTTCTTAATCCGAGCAAGTGGAAGGCTATGGTTCTTGAAGTCAGTTGTTCGTTCAATTTCCTGCATTTGGTTGGTCCAAAACATCTGAAGCTGCTGTTGCTGCTGCTGCTGCTGTTGATGGTGGAAGTGTTGGGCCTGCTGGTATGTAAGCTGGTGTGGTGAATTAGAGAAGCTGGCTGGAGACTGAGTTAGGGAGGGGATGGCTATAGAAGGAGTCCCAGAAGCCACCATTGGAGCAGTTTGGTAGGGGGTAGAAACATAGGCCATCTGACCTGCACCAGCTACTACAGGTTGCTGCTGCTGCTGTGACTGTTGCTGTCTGGTTTGTTGTGATTGGTCCATGGATGCTTGTAGAGTTTCTGTGGCCCTCTTTCTAGCTATCTCTCATCAGAATACTATAAAGGTCAAACAAAAAACAATACATTCTCAGGAGTAATCACAAACTCAGAAACATTGACGAGAAGCACAAAAAAAAAAAAAAAAGGGATACACTTCTTAAGTGTAATTCTATCAATCAGACAGCCTGCAACAGCATCCAAAACCCATTTGAAATGTATCAAAACATCTAAATTTTTACAGAAATGGAGGAGAAACAGAAGTGAAGATTAGATTAATGATTGGACCTGAAGGGTCAATCTCATAAATTCATAACCAGTGAAATAAGTAAATCTCAAGAATGACCAATTTCCTAATCAAATTGGATCTCCTCTCTAAGTTCCAACAACAATATAATACCACATTAATATTCATACAGGTTCTCTATCCTTGCAAAGAAAGAGGTGAATAACTCTTGGTGCTTCTATCCACAACAACCTGGAGACAAATGACTTGGCTTCCCTATCCATCAAAAGTCTTCTGAAGGCACAAGCATCCATCCATTCTTACTATTGAACATATCTGGTTAAGCTTTGTCACCACAGATTTGCATGCACGTGCATGTGAGCAATGAGACTATAAGCTAGTCACTAGTCCTTTGCTTGTTTCACTATTCTATATCCAGTATACTGCTAGATAGCTGACCTAATGAATACACATGATATATAACCTTCTACTAAGAGTTTAGTTAATTACCGGATTTTAAAAATACACTTGCTTAAGAAAAAAAATCCAGCAAATCAACTTATGTAGTTTAAAAATACTGTAGTTATTCTTCCATCAAAGAATCTCAACCAACACGCTTGCTTAAGATTCACTAGCTAAATAACAATTTCCCTTCAATTTTCCATCACTAAATCATCATAATCAAAGAATAATCACTACTTACTTGAAACTAAAAAACCAACTCATGCATGTGATACTATTCTTTGTTTTGGCAGCTTAGAACGTGAAAGAAAATAAAAGTAGCTGTTAGAAATACAAAAATACTGGAACTCATACTAAAAATCGAAACTTTCCCTTCAAATTTCTCAAACTTTTCTCACCAACCAAACAGAAACTTAGACACAACACACAAACTTCTGCTGAAAAAATCAGTAATTCCAAAAATAAAAAGAGCCCATTAAATTAAATAAAGTCTGAAAGAGAACATACCCACCAGATCTTTTTAGCTGAATCTTCTCTGAAAGATCAAAAACCTAAGAGAGAGGTAGAGATGGTTTTTTAGAGACAGAAAGTGAGAGGAGTTAAAAAGGAGGGAGCTTTTGAAAGTGTAGAGAGAGACCCTTCTAGGGGCATCTATGTTGAGACACGTGTCGTACATTGAGAGTTCTGACTATTAAAGAGGGCTTTTTAAGACACGTGGTTGAGAATTAGTGGGTGTTGAAAAACTAAGAGGTTCTCAGGTGAACCATTGTGACGTTTAAGGAATTACAGAACACGTTGTCACGCGGGAGGGTGTTTTGGGGAATTTCATAAATTTTTGTGAGGAAGCTCACGTGGAGAGCGCGTGCTGTGTCAGGAGTGAAAAGAAAGGCCCTACCACTGGCCCGTGGTGTCACGTGGCACGTGACATGCTTGTTTTCATTTTGTTTCCTGTTTGAAAATGTGTTAAATTTTATTTTTAAATGTTTTTAAAAATTATATTTTTATTGAAAAAATATTAAATTAATATTTTTTTAGTGATTTTTAATAATTTTTATGTTTTAATATTAAAAAAATATTAATAATTTTAATTATTTTCAAATAAAAAATATTTTAAAAAACACTATTTACCATAATATTAAACATATACTAAACCTCAAATTAATTTCTTGATATTATAAACATTAGTTGATAAACTTCAAATATATTCCTTGAAGTTTATTTAATAAATATATATATATAAGTATATTAAGTAAAATAATGATTTAAATTACATAAAATTGCTTATGTATATTTTTACTATGAGTTTAAAATTACTAGTTTTTTATTTACCTGCATTTTCACTGTGAGTTGGACACAAATTTTTTTAAATGTTAAAATACATATTTAGATCTGTAAAAATATTTTGATGTTACCATTAAACTGGGTATAATAATTTAAACTTCAAAAATCTCAACCTAATTTTTTGAATGATATTTAATTAACTTATTAACCTTGTGACTCGAGTTATGGACTCCACTAGGTTAAATTAATTTTTTGTTTTATTATATCATAGAAAATACCAAGATTAATTAACTATTCACCCAATATTAAATGATAAAATTCAATAAAAGCCCCACGAAATTGGAAAAAAAAAAGATGTAAGAAAAAAAAAGGGTCAAAAAATCTCAACCCAACTTTTTTATTAATATTTAGTCAACCCATCAAACCTTTGACCCGAGTTATGAACTCTATTTGGTTGATTTAATTTTTTTATTTTATTATCAATCCAACATCAAATAATAAAATTGAATAAAAAAAACCATTCTAATTGTTGGGCTTGGAAACAAATAATTAAAAAAAAAAAACAAAACAAAATGGCTAAAAAAAAAAAGCTTAGTTGCATTTGGTTGAGTCTTAAGAGCTAGGCACATGGGCCTAAGGGAGGCCCATATGCCTGGCCCATCTTCATCCTTCCATGGTAGGTCCAAAAAAAAAAACAAATGATGGAATTGTCATATAAATAAATAAATAAATTGCAAAAATATCCTAACCCGGCTCTTTAACTAATATTTAGTCAACCTGTGAAACTCGTGACCTAGGTTATAACTCTACCTGGTAGATTTAATTATTTTAATGAAAAATAAAATTAATTAAAAATCTCATTTTAAATGATAAATTTAAAAACAAAAATTAAAACAAAAGCTTAGCTTAGTTGTACTAGCTTGGGCCTCAAAAGTTAGGCACATAGGCCTAAGGGAGGCCCCCATACTTGTCCATCTTTGCCTTGCACTTCCTTTAAAAAACACAAACAACAGGTTCAAAAAAATAAATAATGAATTAACAATAAAAAAACAAAAGATATAAAAAAAATTGCAAAAAAATCTCAACTTGATTTTTTGATTAATATTTAACTAACTCGTCAAACTTATAATTCAGGTTATGAATTCTACTTGGTTAATTTAATTTTTTTATTTTATTATATGATAAAAAATACAAAAAAAATAATTTATTATCAATCCAATACTAAAATATAAAATTAAATAAAAGCCTAACTTTAATTGATAGACTTGGAAAAAAGTAATTAAAACAAAAGAAAAAAAAAAGATAAAGAGAGGCTGGCGCATGAACCCGAGAGAGGCCCTTATGTTTAGTCCATCTTCGTCTGCCCCTTCCTTTTATTAAAAAAAAAATAACAAACACACATGACAAGTAATCTGTGTTCGTTTTAAATCAAAATAATATATTAACCATTGTTGTTTGAATGAAACCCCCAAATCTTGAACTCATGACCTCACATTACTTTCACACATTAATCACTACACTAAAATAAAAAGCTTTAACTAAATGAATATAAACACATATTAACTTAATTTATTGTTCGTATAAACAATTAAACTAACTCATTACTTTTTTAGTTGTTAATATAACTAGTTTACACGACCACACTACGTTACTACTCAAATCAAATTCTTTTTTAACATAAAAAAATTATTCGAACTACAAGGAGCTATTTGAAATTATTATTAAATATGATCTAATGGGTCAATTTAAAAACATTCCAACCCGCTCCTTGTACAATTAAGGTTTAAAATTAAATTATATGGAAGTTAACTCAACATGACCTAGTAGACTTGGAGGTCCAAAGGCAACCCAGAAAAAAAAAAAAAAACAAACAAACAGAGGCTCCACTAAGTTTTAATATTGAAATAATAATATATTAGATTGACCTGAGCTTTACAATATAACCCATCAAATATATGATTCAGGTGATGGACTTCATTAGATTTAAGAACTTTGTTTTTTTATAACTATTTTTTTATTTATTGTACGATAACAAAAAGAAACGCTCATAAAATTAAGTATAAACCACATGTCAGAATATTTGTTTAAGTCTACGATAACCTTGGAGAAAGTAAATTGAATAAATTTATGAAGATAAATTCAAAATCAAACAACTATTGAAGCACTAAATTGAGAAAAGGAGAACAAAAATATAAAAAAAAGGGGGGAAAAAGAAAGAAAGAAAGAAGAAAAAACCATCTCCTTTATTGTTCATATAAATAGTGAAATAGGTGCTTTTCACCCTAAGTGTTTTAGTATAGATAGTATATATGCTAATTAATGTTTGTAGTCATGGTTAGAAAATTTTCGATCATAAATTGCTTAAAAGTTGCTAAATAATTTAGCCTTGCGTTGTGAAAATTGTTACACTCATAATTTATTTTTTATTTCTTTGTTTTAGCACAATAAAAAAGATTTATGTGATTGAAAAAAAAAACATTGTGTTTAATTTGGAGGCAAAAAATATCTAGAATGGGAAGAAAAACAATTTAAATATACTATATATTAAATAAGTTTGTAGAGAAATTATAAAAGATTTTATTCAATAAATTGAGACCATTGATGAAATAGATTCCTTATAAAAAGGATAAAAAGGACTAATTCTTATTTATTAAAAATTAAACATTTGTATGTTGAGAAAACCAAAAAAGATCACTAAAAAAACATGTATTTTGATTGAAAATGTACTTTTTTTCTTAGAAAAGTTATAGAAGATTTATTAAATGAATTGAGATTATTAATAGAATGATGTATCTTATTAAAAAAAAATAGATTTGAAATATTTGTAAAAAAACTAAACATACATTTATTAAGAAACTCTAAAAGAGTTGTTTCAAAGAAAAGTATTTTGAATGAAAAGGTACTTTTTTATATAGAGAGGTTATAAACGATTATATTTAATGAATTGAATTTTTTCAATAAAATGATGTGGTTTATTAAAAGAATAAATAAATTTTATTTATTCTAATTAAAATTTAAAAATTATTGATGAAATCCCAAAATGAGAATTAAAAAATTAATAAATAATTTGATTGAAAATGTACATTTCAAAATATTAATTAAAAACTTAAGTGTTTGAAAGAAAAAATATTTGTATTTAGAGATAGAAAATAAAAAAACTTGCGATTTAAAAATTATATAAATCTCCAATTATCATTTGGCATTGAATATCTGAATGTTAATTTGATAATATAACCATGTCATATAAATATCAAACCTTTGATTTGTACGAACTTAGTTTAGTATAATTACTAGCTGTAGACTTGCGTTATATGACCTTTTTTTTTTTTTGTAAAAAATAATGTTTAGATATCGTAAACTCATTTTAAAACATGAAAAAAAAATCTGTGACTCGGCTCATAGATCCGATTGAATCAAATATGTTTGTTTTGTATGGATAAAATTAAAAAAATGATCACGATAACCTGAATTGTTTCTCTAAAAAAGGGACAAACAATGTAGCTGAATTCTCAGCCCATTAAATATAAAAGGAATAAATTGGATTAAAAAAAAAAGAAAAAAAGAACCTAACCTGATTCAACCCATACTAGCATGATAAATTTATAACCTAGGTAATGAGAGCCAAGTCATTTTATGTCAACTCATAAACTCCTGACCTAGGTTATTAAATTAGTATAACTCAATAAAAAAAGTAAAAATAAAAAATCTCAAAACTTAGTTTTTTATATATAAAAAAAAAATCAATGTCGAATGATAAAAGTTGAAAAGAACACACATTAAAAAAATGATGTTATATTGTGTTAACTTTTTAAATATGTGATTAGGGTCATTAGATCGAAAACATCTTATTTGAAAAAAATCACAAAGTCCAATTCTTAATCAATCAAATATTAAAGGCTGAAATTGAAAAAGAATTTCAATTATACATAAAGACCTAGAACAAAAAATAACAATTAAAAAAAATAGGAATCAAAATTAGACTAAATTTTTTTTTTATTTTTAATTAAAGGGTGAAATTAAAAAGAAAGATGAATTTTTTTTTTAAGAGATCCAAATTTTTTAAAAAAAAAACAATCAAAAGAATGAAGATAAAAATTGAAAGAAAAATAAAAATAAAATTTTTATTGATGGGTGAAATTAAAAAAAAATCAATTTAACAAAAGATTTCAAAAAAAATAATAATTAAAAGAATGAAGACCGAATTAAAAGAAATAACATATAACAAATTGAGATTGAAAAATGAAATTGAAAACAAATTAAAATTTTACAGAAAGGATACAAAAATTGATATCAAAAGAATAAGGATTAATTTAGACATATCAATAAATTAAAGGATAACTTTGAAATTTTGCATTGTTAGCCTATTTTTTAAGATGAGGAAGCAAAGGGGAAGGTGAAGGGAAAAAGACCACCAAGATAGCATTGATATCCCAACACGACCGTATGCCACTTTAATATGAATAAGACATTGTGTCACTTCCAATGACATGAAAAAAGTTAATGTTTGACATTCAAGAAATGTTATATGTGTCGTTTGATAGGCGTGGGCATCTCCCACATATTATTGCATGCTGCTTTTTATTTTTTTATTTTTAATATTTATTTAAATACAAAATTGCTCGTTGTCTAACCTGATAACAATGAAATAACAATTTGTGAGAATATGAAAAAGCCATGATTGTTAGTTTTAAATTTTTTTTGTTTCCAATGACATTTTAATTGTTTTATTGTGTTTTTAAAATGTAAAAATATTTTTTTATCCTTAATCAATTTGATAATGATTAATGAGTCTCGCGAAAAGATCTCAATGCTCCCAATAGTTAGTTTTAAGGATTTTTAGCGAGAAAGAGAAAAAAAAAATATTATTACACTTTTTCAATGAATAATTTTTTCACTTACAATGTAACATTTCCAAGAATTATTGTGTATTTTTGTGCTTAACAAAAATATTTATGGAGCTAATGTATCTTTTCTTCTCTTTATGAACTATCATGGAAACTTTTAAATTTAATATTTAAAAGGCTCAAAGTTTTGTGATGGTAGTCCATTATCAACTTTATCAAATTTTCTTTTAGTGCTTATTTATTTAAAGTGGTTTATGTTCTTTAATATTCTTCCTCACTTACACCTAATTTTTTGGTATGTCTAGTGACTTGAGCTTAGAATCTCTACTGGAATATTGAATAACTATGAAGTTCTGATGTCGTATTAGATTTGATAGTTGAGTTTGAATTCTATATTTATAAAAAGACTTAAACTTTATGATGAGTGACCCAATTCAACTTTATATATTATTCTTATTATTTATTTGTTCATTATAAAATATGTTTTCAATATAAACTATACTATATTATTATAAATTAAATATTTATATAAAGAAGTTTGGATAACTAAGATAGGAGCACTTGCTACACTAATATAAAAGCTGAGTTGATTAAAATCCACTATAATGGTTGTAAGATTACAAGAAACAACTAAATTAGATCTATTCTTTCTTCTAGCAAAAAACATTGTGCACCTAAATTAGTATAATGTGGATTGACTATTCACCCACAATGCATTTTTCCAGCAGCTTGGAATAGAAAAGTACAGTATAGTTTCTATGTTTTTTTTATCCCATTAATTTCAAATATTAATATTTTGGTCCAAAACTTCATTTTTATTGTGATCAAATCCTTATGTGTTGGAATATGAAGAGAGTCATAAAAAAAAAGAAAAAAATTTAGGTCGTTCGTATCCAACCATAAAAAAGATGGTGATCTTGTCAATGAGTTTCTCTTATAGAGAGGGGCTTTCATGTGAGTGGTTTTGGCCTTTGATCATGTTATAAAATCTATTCTATAACAAAAAATACTAGGCCTCAGACATATTATAGTGTTGATTGACTGTTCATCCACAATGTATTTTTCTTCGTAACATGGACGCAGAAAAGTATGATGTGCTTCTTGAATTTCTTGATTCTTTTTTTAAATTTTGATCCCATTCAAATGTTAATGTTTTGGGTCTAAATAAATATTCTCATTTTAATTTATACCCTATGTGTTAGGGTAGCAGATAAAGTCACTAAATTATAATGACTATAAACAGTTAGTTTATATATATAAAGTCTAATTGTAAAATTAACAAGAGAATCAACATATATATAATATATACAAGCTATTCTAAGAATAAAACTACAAAATCATTAATCCATGATCATACTTTAATTTGTATTATTTTTAATTGCAAAATTAATAAGAGAATCTGAATATATATCATACACAAACTATTATAAAAGTAAAACAATTACAAAGTCATTAATCCCTACTCATACTCTAATATATGTTATTAAACCTTCATGTTCTAGCACAAGAATATTCAATCTTATTCTTACGACACTTTAACACCTTCAAATCCTATAAGTGCTATATTGTGAATTATATAAATATTATAATTTAAATTGTATTATCCAATCTACTAAAAGAGTTGTTATGAAAAACAAAATCATTCTTATAAACTTTTAAAAATTAGATAAAAATTCTTGGTATTGGTGATGAAATTTCATCAAGAAAAAAATCTTGAAGAAGAGATTTTTTTCAAATGGTGTGAATACAAGTGGGTATTATGTTCTTGAATTTAAACTAGTAAAAGAAAAAAAATACAATACTCAAATATGATTGACACTTAAAATGTGAATAAAAACTTGCCAAATCACCTTAGAAACAAGTTTGCAAATACTTTTTATTTTTATTTTATTTTAAATATTTTAATTATATTATTGATTATTGTATTTACTCGAAGTAATTTATTGAATTTAATGATACATCTTATTTATCTATTCTCTCTATATATTTAGTTGCCTTAATACTAGAACAAAATTTCTTGAATAAGCTATATTTTAACCCTTGTAAATTCAGAAGTATTCCTCTTAAATTGCTATAGTTTAAAATTTACCAATAATAACCATCTTCTTTAGTTTTCAAAGAAATTACAAAAAACTATTCAGTTTAAGATTTACCAATAATAACCATCTACTTTAGTTTTCAACCAACAATAAATTTCAAATAATAAATCAAATCTCGAGGCTTATACATTATGGGGCATTAGTCTTATTATCTTAAAATTCTATTCAAATCTCTTTATAATTGTTTATAACAATTCCAGAAAAAAAAAACTCATTATTATCTTATTTCTGAAATGAAAATGTGATAATATTTATTTTTTAAAATAAATTTTTTATTTAAAAATATATTAAAATAATATATTTTTTTATTTTTTAAAAATTTATTTTAATATTAGCACATCAAAATGATCTGAAAATATAGAAAAATATTAATTTTAAAAAATAAAAAATAAAAAAATTTAATATTTTTAAAATCACTTTTAAAATACAAAAACAAATAATTCCTTCAATATATTTCAAGTTAAATTCAATATCAATATAAATACTCTAGTTTGTATGGTTCTTGTATCAATAGAAATACTATAGTTTGTATTGTTTCAAGAACGAGTAATTTTTTTAAAATTTTTTTAAATTTTTTTAAATTTATTTAAAAATATATTGAAATAATATATATTTTTTAAATTTATTTTTTAATATGTAAATATCAAAATAATATGTAAATATAAAAAATAATTTAAATTAAATATATTTTTTTTTTTAATGTAAAAACATACATGTATTTAGAAAACATGTTAGCTGCAGAAATCGAAACGAACTATTTCTGAATCTACAGGTACCACTATATTTAACTAGGCTAATTCTTTTTAACCATATTGCAGGAGTAGATTCACCAAAATTTTGATTGATTTCTTTTTTTCTCTATTTTACGATCCGGATGAAGCAGCCTCGATCTACACCTTTGAATTCATAACATAATCGTTTCTTCTCACAAAACCCGATCTTCATATGATCTATGGTAATCTTCACTTCTTCTATTATTTTCAATTTCCTGCTTGGTTCCCGAGAAAACGTGAATCTGATGTCAAAACGACTTGGTTTGCGTTCGCTCTCTCAAAACCCGAATTTTATCGAATATAGTTTAGCATTGCAATTTTGTTTTCTTGTGATTTCTGTTTGGGTTCCTAGAAAATGAAGGAAAATCGTTGCATCCGAGAGAGCACTAATCTTTCTCCCCTAAGCCGAATCTAGCCTTGTACTTGCGAGTAGGTGAATTTCAGTAGATTTTCTGCATTGATAGATCAGCATTGGAGTTCTTATTTTCCTTTCCGATACCGAGAAAGTGAAGGAAAATCAAGCAGAATTTACTATCCATGTGTGTGAGATTTAATGTGATCTTGAATATTCAACTAGTTTTACAGTCACAAGCTGAGTTTTAGCCTTATAGATTTGATGATGTGAATTTTAGTAGAATTTCTGCGTAGATGGATCGGCATTGCGGGTTTTATTTTCTGTTTGGATTCTGATAAAGTGAAAGAAAAGCAAGCGGGATAGAGGGGAATGATATGATCTTGTAATTATGTTTACTATGGAAAGCATATACTGGTGGTAATAGTAGTAATATATATATATATATATATATATATATATATATATATATATATATATTAGTGATCAATTTTCCTTTCTAGCTTTGTGGAAATTCTTGCTTTTTCTTTGGTTCCTAGGATAGTATAATAGAATTCGAATTTGAAAGAAAATTATAGGTGTCCTTGTTGTTTTGTTCTGTGCTCACTAAAAATTGAACTCATTTTTGCTTACTAGTTAAGTGTTGGTTCATGTTAGTAGAGTTGCATTTGTAAAGTAGCATTCCATACATAGTTTTTGGTTTACTTTCTTGGAAAGTGGAGGGAAATCAATAAAGAAAATTGGAATTCTCTGTGTGTGCGTGCACAAAATATCCTAAATTTTTCAACTGAATTTAGTGATATAACTAAGTTTAGCTCTGCAGTATATTATCTTTTTGCTATCTAGAGATTTTTTGGGTGCTCACAACTGAAATTTATGATAATTTTACCTTTTTTAGTGCAGAATAATGTTGACATTGCATTCGTATTTATTCATCTTGCTCCCCCTAATCAATAACAAGAACTGAACAACAATACCTGGATGCAAATGTTGGCTTTTTTTGGGAGTGGGGGTTCTAGAAAGGTTGATAATTCTTTGGTTGGTCAGAAGGATGAGCTTGTGCCAACACTAAAAGTGCAAACAGATAAAGATGTGTATAGACCTGGTGATTCCATTCTTGTTACTATTGAGATATCCAACCCTAAAGATGGTGGCAGTGAAGATGTTATGTCTTCTCTGTTAATTGAAAAGCTTGGTTTTGCAATTAGAGGTATTCAGAAGTTGGACAGTCAATGGTTTGCCACTCAGAAGCCTTTGCCTGGATCCAAACAGAGGAGAGGTTTGTATTGTGTTTCTGCAAGGGTTGTCTACATTTAATGGTTTAGTTAATTCACCAGTTCATTGAAATATATTCCAATCTTTTTCATTGGTGTTATTGAATCTGTATGTCTGGTGTTTCCTTTATGAGAAGACAAAATTGCCTCAGGAATAAACAAGAGCTAATACGATGTGTTTTAAGGGAGAGGAGGGGCTTGAAACAAATGTACTTGTGATTTTTCTTATTTGTCCTTTGTTCCTCTTTTTAATCTAACAAATTATTCCATCTATCATGCTGGTTATACTTCCCTCTGAATATATGATGCCTCAAGATTGGTAACTGCCAAGTAAAATAAACGAATTTTTTTCTACAGGAATGGAAAAATCTGAAGGGGTTTGTCAAAATATTTACCTTCAGTTGCTAACTTGAATGATTTTCAAGCTTCCCTACCAGAATATATTTGTCTTTCCCTCCATCCCATGAAATAATACTGACATCAGTAACCACTAATTTTTGGGGATTTTTGTGTGTCCAAACTTGTGAGATCGATAGAAGTGTTGTTAGCAGAAACAAAAATGAAAAGAGACCTCTGAAATAACTCTTTTGCTGCAGTACTTTCTCATTCTCATTTTCAATAATTTTAGTGGTGATATTTTTTATTGACCTCTTTCAGGGGAACATGTTTTCATGGACTGCTCTACATCAACAATAGTTTCAAATCAGATTGTGTCCTCTGGGGCGATTAAAACATGTAAGATCTGGTCTGATTTAATGTTATGTTATCTCTCCACACCCATATGTGAAAGCTTATCTAATTTTACATATGTTACACCTACATGGTTATTTATCCTTCCTGTATTTTGACATTTTCAATTGCTATTTCTTAGTTTATCTTTTGAACAGAATAAAGCAGACTCATTAAGTTGATTGTATGGTTGATGGTTTTTGTGGTCTTTCAATGATGAACTTGAACAATCAGTATTTATTTATTTATTTATATTTTATAAATACCATTTAAGTTGTGCTTGGTATGGGGTGGAAATTTTGGAGGGGAAATGTTAAGGGAGTAAGATTTAAGGGTGAAATGTTAATGGTGTAGAAAGTGTTAAGGGATGAAATGTTAAAAGCATGTTTGGTGGGAGATGAAAAAATTATGGGTAATAGATACATACTTAATAAATTAGATTTATAAATAACATTAATGGGTCTCACACTTTAAAGTGGATGGATTAAGCATTTAAAATATGATGAAGTATTGTTAGATAGGACATGTGCATTAATAAATGATACAATGAGTATGAGTTTTTAGTAGGGTAAGTTTTACCATCGATGCTTGGAGTGAAATGCTTAATCCCCCACTTTTGGGGTTAAATGTTACCCTCCTTGACCTTTCCCCCATGCAACAATTGAGTGCTAAACATGAGAAAAGTAATTTTTCACCCCCTTTCCCCACATACCAAACACAATTGGTATTCATTTGCCTTCTCCCGGGGACATATTTGACTGAGAGCATATAAGTTGTTTTTTATAGTTATACTTGCATTAGTTTTGCTTACTTTACATAAATGACAGATGTTAGCATGAGCATACAATGAAGGATTTTGCACAACAACTACCATAATACAAGTTCAATGAATTTTGATGTATTGTGGGTATCTACATGCATAAAGTTTGTGTTTCATGCTTATTTAACTCCATGTAATTGATTCTAGTTGATTCAACGAATCACTTGGTGCAATCTACAGATGTGGTACGAACCTTGCTGCCTAGCATTATACCGCCATCTTACAAGGGTGCTACCATTCGCTATATATACTATGTTGAGAGTACATTATCTGGACAACAGCTGATGCTGGACAATACTAACTCTCATAGAGAGTCATCAAAAGATCTTATTCAACTGGTTGGTCTGCTTAAATATTGTAACTGCTTTTTAAGGTTCTTGAAAAGTTTATCTTTTATTAGTTGTTTTGTTAGCTTGCAGTTTTGCCCCCTTTTAAGTTATCAAAAATTCGAAATTATGTGAAGTCTTCCCAACTTCACAATGATAACTGTTGGCTAGCATATTATGAGTTCCTACATTTGCTTTTTGGAGTTGTGCATATTTCATTTTTTTTTTTGTTAGTGAGATTTAATTGTTGCAATACTCTGTTGTAGCTGGTGAATTAGTAGCAGCAATGAATCATTTTTTATTTTCACCAATTGACTTGATACTTCCTTGACAGTCAAAAAACTGCTGCAACCAAGGTTTAAGCACGTGTATTGCTCTCCATGTTGATAGCTAGAGGCTAAATATTGGGTATTCTACATAACATCTGTTGCATCATGCATGATGATTAGCTTGCAAAAAACTTTTTTCATGTGATACATGGATCGTATTTGGCATGTGTGTTACATAAGTTTAAGTTTTAGTTTCAAATGAATAGAGGATGTTGCAATTTGAGATTGGGCTTTATACATGGGATATTGCTCATCAAGTGTTTTTATCCTGCCTTTCTGATTAAAGTCTCCTGGAGGTTTCTGTCAACAATGCTGTAGTTATTATGTTAAAGAAATCCCATCAATGAAACTGTTTTACTTTGTGACAATAGCCAATCAATGTTGAGCTCTTATGGTCCAGTCATCCACTAAAACTTTACTGCCTCCAGCATATATAAACAATGACCATAAGCTTGTACTATATTACATCTCTTACACAATGGCGAGTGCATTTTGACTGATCTTGAAGACAACTTTTTGATCTTGCCATTTCTAGTCAGCAATTGTGTGTTGCTGCACCAAAGAAAAACATTAGCAATTGTGTGAATTTATGTTTTTTCCCCATTTTATGTGATAGCAGAAAACACTAAGATTGTATATTGAAGTCCTTGGCTTATTGTAATTTTTCTTCATATGTGTTCTCATGCAATTATAATTTAAATCCTGGCAGGAAGATCGTATTCCGTTACAAATATGGGTGGCTCAGAAAGGCAATGGCCTAATAGTGGAAGAAGGTCAAAGTGATGGTGAGTAGTTTTCAGATCCCTTTACTCTGGGTTTTGAACAAATACCAACGCTTTGGTGATGTAGGATGATTGTAAAATGTGGGATAAAAAATCGCTAATCTTTAGTTCAGCACGTAGATTCCAGGGAATTAAAAGAATAAGGGAAAGAGAGGAATAATTGCTATCATTGTGCCATTTGGTTTCCAGGGTTCTATATTTAGGAAATTAAGAATTAATTGGAAAAGAAAGTGATGTTATCCTTTCTAGGGTCTGAGACTTTCAACTGGCAAAAATGCAACCTTGGACAATATGACAGACTTGTGTTTATTGACAGCACAAGCTGTGTAGCTGCTGAACCAAAATTGTACAAGGAAAAACTGACTTAATTGTTTTAAGAACAAAATTTTTCCTACAAACTTTGTCAGTAGGACATAGTACCCAACACGTGCAGTTTCTCAGTCCACCGTGTGTTGGACAACATTTATTGCTTGCAAAAGTTCAGGGAATCAAAATCATTATAGTGTAGCAAAAGGTGGCAAGTTTTCCTTTTAAAAACCATGAGGAGGTGCAAAAGTAATATAATGGTAGAATAAGAGAGTTTTGTTGACCAAAATTTATGAAGCAATTAACGCCATGCAAACATGGTGACAAGAGAAACTGCCACATATTAGGGAGTAGGTACTCTTACAGCCAAGGGTTGCGGGAAATTCTTGTTCTTATTATAAAAGATCTAAATTGCATGCCCAGAAACTTGAAGTCCATTCTTGTCGGAGACTTCAACTCCTAATTACTGTGAAAACACTTTCCAGAAAACTTCTGGCAGCTCCAAGTGGATTTTGATTTGTCAGACTTATACTGCTACATGTGAAAAAAGTGAAAAACTGCAGTAGCCCAACTTTGGCTGAAATTGAAAAATAGTGCATACAAATTGCAAGCTGATAAGATTTTCTGAATATAATTTATTTAATATCTATTGAAACATTTACACGAATACATTTCTTACTTCGATGTTTCAGGGATTGTTCCTCCTACAACCATTCAATTGGATATATACTGGAAAGAGATGGATGGAGACAATGAATGGGTAATCAGTCTGTTGTTCTGTTTATTTCATTGCTTGTGCTATATGTAGCATTTATGTTTGTGTTTTTATGTATTTTTTATGTATTCCACTGGAGCCATCTTAACATCATTCACTTTTGAAAGCTGCTGTCAAAATTTAGTCATTCAATTGATCTTCACAGGCCAGAGCAAATGATTTAGATGATGGAGTTGAGGAAGGGCATGAAAGCTTAAGGGATGAAATCTCATCTGTTTCTTCCTACAATCCCAATAGAGAAAGCATACACAAGACATTTGGAAGTTCTCTGTCCCTGCAATCTGTGGCAAGGTCTTCAAATAAGGATGCTTCATTTACTGAAGGAGGACGCAGAAGTTTATCAACTCTGGCACTTCCTCGCCTGTCCGCAGCTGAGGTTTTGTATGACTCTGGTGCAGGTGAGTCATGAGGCTACATTGGTGATTATATGTGCTGCACATGATTAAATGTGCTGCACTTTACATTTCTTAGTTCAGATAAAAGTTGGTTGGATGATAATGGAACTTTGCAATTTGTTCTGTTGCCTGTTGAAATAACCAAGACTTCTGCTATCTGTTAGTCATAAAAAAGGCTTTCTGAACTGTAAATTATCTCTTAACAGAGATGGCAGAACCTGATAAGTCGTCAGCTATGGTCTTTCCAAGCCAGCAGCTTAGAGATGACATGGCAGGGGTATCTTATACACCAGGAACTGTATCTGTAAACAATGAACCTGCAGCATGTAAATTATCAAACCTTCTTCTCCTTCTAAGTATCCTAAATACTCTACAATTCATTGTTTACATGTTATACCTGTAAACTTATTTGCTACAAGCATTTCCTGCAGCAGAAGGCTTTATTCGTGGGAGGTCTTACAATATCAGGATGGATGATCATGTTCTGTTGAGATTTTCCCCTAGGAACTCGGACTCCACTTATTACTTCAGTGATATGGTAATGTCAGTTGCAAAGATCTATTTCCTTTCAGAACCCCCGCCCCCCCCCCCCCCCCCCCCGGGTGGTTTTCCCTTCGTTTTATTTACGTGTTTTAGTAACAGATAGGTGGAACTCTTACGTTTTTTCACGAAGAAGGAGCCAAGAAATGTCTTGAGGTAACTGCATATAACAAGCAATAGAATAGTCAGTTGCATATATAGCATGTAGTGAACGGGAAATGGTATTTCCAGAGCAAACTGATCCCTCCAGTGCACGTTACTGCCAGTCATGCATACATTACCTACCATCCACTGCTGGATGGACCAGTTATTTGGAAAAATTCTCCCATTGTAAACTACTAAGGATCTAATGGTTGTGAAGTTGACTTGAGGATTGGTGTCTTGCAGGTTTCAATAACATTGGAAACTTCAGAGACTGTAAGTCGACGTTATATTCATCCTTCTCGCAAGAACTCCCCAACCATTACTAAGGTACATCATAGAATTTGATGCCATATGGCTTTGCTTGATTGAGGTTGATGTATCATAGATTTACTTATTTTGCAAAAAAAAAAAAAAAAAATAAGACTCATCCTTTGTCCATATATATCACTGTAAAAAATGCCCTCGAAATTTATCTCTGAGTGGTCTATTCTAACTTAAGAACCTGAGTTATTGTGCTCAGTAACTTGAGACAAGCCATAGACAGAGTCAAGTTATTCCGAACGGAATTTTGTAATAGCAAATGATGTTTTTCATATGTCTTCTGGTGTGCATGTACATATTTGTTGTGTATGTGAAGGAAAGGCAGCATTACCAAACAGTTACTATGGAACACTAAAAGATACTTATTGAGTTCGTTTCTTTTCTGGGGAATCCAGTGTTAATCTGACTGTCTTAACTGAATACGAACATTCTGAAAAAAAAATTATCTGGCATATTGGTTGAATGATTCTTGTAGGTTCAAAGCGATCATCATGAGGTTGTTGCAGATTTGGTGCAGACGAGCTTCCTGTTTTCAATTCCCATGGATGGGCCTATGTCCTTTTCCACACCCCATGTCTCTGTGCAATGGGTTCTACGATTTGAATTTTTTACCACCCCAAAAAATGTGGACTGGACAAGGTATTCCCATATGGTCTTTACTTATATAGCATAGATAATGCACTTGGTAATGCAAATTGTTGTATGCTGGTGGCAAAGAATGAACTGTAGACTAATATTCTTTCTTTCTTTTTTTTTTCTCTTTTCTGGCTGCTATTTATTCTATCTTGGGTTTCATAGCTCAGTTTTGAATGACTCTTAGGTGCTAACTTGAGATGACAAGTTGACTCCAAAAAAAAAAAAAAAGCAGAAGGGAAGGACTACAAAAATGTAGATTGGAGGAAAAAACTGCATATCAGATTTTGGCAATATCATAGTCGTGAAATTGTTCTTACTAAAAAGCATGAAAATTCATTGAATGGAAGTTGGAATCATCAACAATAAAATTACTTGCAATTGAAAAGGAGATAACCAGTGTTTTAAAGGCAATTCTGTTGTGTCAGCTAGTTGGATTAAGGTCTTGAAGGTTGAAGGCTGGTGAATGAGCTTGTGATCTCTTCTTCAGGACACTTAGATGACTAGACATTGCATCTATAAGTGTAAAATTACTGCTCATTTGGGTTAATACATGAAAAATCTCGCTTTTAGCTATGTTGATATGATGTGTGATTTCATATGATTATTTGCTCTTCAGTTGTGGTTATATTTACTTATCTCTGTTCCTTAACTCTCTTGACCTTCCATACTCAGATATGAGCATCCTCTTCTGATAGAAGGTAGAGACAAAAGTGAGTGGGTTCTTCCTATAACAGTGCATGCACCCCCACCTAGGGCTTCAGCTGCCCATTCCCGAAATGAGAAGGGTTTTTCCTTAGAACCTTTGTGGGTTCGTACTTGAAGGTATACTGGAATTTTGGATTTAAATAATTAATTTTTACCTTGGTCATGTTATGATGAAATGAATTAATTCTTTGCAAAACTGGTTGAATTAAGTAGGCTGGTGTCAAACTGAATTTTCTTTGAAATCATCATTTATGTGAAATTGACTCTCTTTTCTACAGTTCACCGGCAACTATCAGTTGTTCTTTGACATCTTATTAGAGTCATGGACAGAAAATTCATATGCTTACTTAAGATGCCCCTCAAACAGTGCTTTAATATCAAATTTCAGTTAATGTGGGATTCTGGATCTTTTTTCAGGATTTAAATTTTGAAGTTGTTTGATTGGCTATTGGCTTCGGAGCTAATTCAGAAACAAAGGTGACAAGAAGAATCGGGTTGTTCCTACTCAGTTACAACTTATGGCGAGTTCCTCACGGAACTAAAAGCTGGGCAAAGCTTTGTTGTTTGCATGCACACAAAATATCCATAAAACTCATTCCTAGAAGATGCGTTCACATTGCCAGATTTGGGGCATCCAAACTCTCGAGGTTTCCCATTTTGAGCCCCTCGAGTCAGTAATGTGTGTGAACAATCAATGTCTAGTTTTTGTCTCCTAATATTGCTTTATTCTTTAGAACCATGATAACTTCTCAGTTCATGCTCGCATATGCATGAATCTTTTGGACCAGGGGACCTGTATTGTGGAGTGACAGGCCAGTGCAAATAGCAGCAAAGAATTGTGAAATCAGAAAGCAGAACTGATATGAAATGTGCTGAATGTAATGAGAGGCCTTTTAGCAATAAGAATTCAGGAAGATGAACACTACATTATTAAGGTCTCTTTTCCTTCCATGTTTTTTTTTTTTTTTTTTTTTACAATGAAGTAAGTCATTTATCTGAGATTGGGAACGATTTGCTACAGACTTGTGGGATTCTTGGGTCGCTTTATTTGTTGCGTTGTTGCTTATGCCTTCTCCGGCTTTGAGTATGAAGATGGTATTTGTCTAATCTGGCTCACCAGGTAAGAATGCTTAATGGGTATTGATGTGGCCTGTGTAAGAAAAAAAGAGGAAAAATTACATTATCATCCTTTTACTTTCTTGTGATTTTTTTAGAAATTATGATTTACATTCAGAGTCAAAGTGGTTTTCTAAACTGTATGACACTTTATATCTTTACTAAAAAAATTAACAAAATAATTTAAATAATTTATATGATTGTTATTACATTTCAAACTAGAGACATTTAGTGTTACAATTATAAAATTACAAACTTGTCATCTCTTCTCCGAAACCCTGACCACTCTTCCTTTTTTCTTTCTCTACCACCGACCACCACTGTCTAGCCAGCAACCATGCCACATCCACCATCTTCGGCGAAACATCTCATGCCCAATGAGGCTGCAGCCAATCAAAACTAAACCCATCTCCTCCTCCACGAAGATCGACAATCCCTACAAACCAACACAACCACTGCACATTGTCTATTCCTCCTTCGACAACTATTATCACCAATTAGTTCTTATCTCTTCCAAATCAAAACCACACCATCAATCTCACACAAACAACAACCACACATCTCCACAGTCCATCCTCCTCTCTCTCATATGGTGTGTGAACTTAAAAACAAAAAGGCCTTACTCTTGTTCTCAAACTCTAGTTAAGAATTTCAAATTTTTGTGGCAAGTATTTTGTAAGTACTGCTTGGGTTTCATCTGAGTGGAAAAGGAAAAAGGTTCAATGGAGCAATTCTTGAAGTTTTTAAAGGGAAAAAACAGGTTTTGAAATCAATATGGAATTTTCTTTTTTGTTTTGAAAAAAACAAGAATAATTGATTTACAACTCTCAATCTAATCAAAATTGCATCATAAGTGAAGAGAAAACAAATCAATTAAATACATACATAAAATTAGATTTTGATTTTTGTGAGGTTTTGTGTCAAAGAGGAGAAAAGAAATCAATTAGATTATGAAATCTATTTAGGGTTTTCTATGAAGAGCAGATTTTAATTATTTATGTTATATTATAGATAAGAATATATTTATTTTTTTGTTTAAATTTAAAAATTGAGTTGACTCAATATATTACCTGTAATCTTTGAAAGAATAGAAATAAAATAAAAAAATAACTAAATTATAGAAGGGTCAAGATATTTTTTCTAAAAATAATTTTAAATAGTCTTGTTAGCAAACATGGGCTGGATATTAAAAAAATTATGACGATAAAAAAATTTATTTTCAATTGCGAATTTATTTATAAAAAAATATTTAGCTTAAGGATAAAAATTAGTCAATAGAGTTAAATAAAACCATTTTTTTTTTCTTTTTACTCTCTTTCTAGGGTTTTAAGGGTCCTTTTAAGGATTTTATCACTAGCTGTAGCATTTTTTATTCTTTTTTTTCAATATTTATAAAAAAATATTTAGCTTAAGGATGAAAATTAGTCAATAGAGTTAAATAAAACTTTTTTTTTCTTTTTACTCTCTCTCTAGGGTTTTAAGGGTCTTTTTCAGGATTTTATCATTTCTTTTTTGTTTTTCTTTCTTTCAATAATCCTATATTGAGGATTTATCTCTTGGATGTGATCTTTTTCATTTTATAATATCTAGTTTATTGGTTTTCTTACCCTTCTAGGTTTTTTTTTTTTGAGTTTGTGATTTATTTTTTCTTACTCTTGTAGAGTTTTTGTCTTAAAAATATAAAATTGGTTACTGCATCTCTTAGATATATAAGGAATTTTGTTGAAACTTCCATAAGGATTTTGACAGAGGAATATGTAATTTTAAGAACTATTACTATTTTGAAAACTTCACTCAGAGATTACTAGGGCAAGATTTAAATTACGATTCATGAGGATCAACACAAGTTGACCTGAGTTAACATATAGATAAAAATTATTATTATTATAATTTTAAAATCTGACTTGAGAGTCGGTCTAAGATAAGGTTTAAAAGGGTCAAACTAGCTGACCTAAAAGTTTTTTTTTTAAAAATCAAAATAACCTTATTTAACTATTTTTTTTTAAATCAATAGATTTTTTACCTGTGTTTTATCTAAAGTTCATCTTGGTTTTTAATTGGGTCAAGTTGAGTAAATCTTTTTTTTTATTTTTTCTTAAACCCGAACTAGTTAGACTCTAGGTCAACCCGTCAAGTCAGTCCTGATTTTATAACTAGGTTTATTATAATATTATTAATTTCAAAAATCAATATAAACTAAAGTAAAAAAATATCTATTTTTTTTTAAATATATAAGTTTGACAATAATACATATTAATAGTAAAAAATATTTTTTCATGTTTTGTCTACCATAACCAAATAGAATACAAAGACAATTATTTTGTGTTGTACATCATTACAAAATATATTTCATCCTTGTATCCTTTTCTGTCTTGTCTTCTCTGTCTTAATTTTTTTTTTCTCGAGACAACAACCAATACCACCTTAATATTAAGTTGATGGTAAATTACTTTTTGTATTTTTATTATATAATAAAATAAAGAAATTAAATTGATCAAGTGGAGTTTATAACTCTAGTTTCAAGTTTGGTAGGTTGGCTAAATATTAATTAAAGAGTCATGTTGAGATTTTTTTACTATTTTTTACATTTTTTTGATCAATTTTATTATTTAGTGTGAGGTTTTTATTAAATTTTATTTTTAATATTTGATTGATAATAAATTAATTTTGATATTTTTTATCATATAATAAAATAAAAAAATTAATTAAATTCAATAAAATTCATATAACATTACCAAACTAATTAAATATTAATCAAAAAATTGGATAGAAATTTGTCAAGTTTAAATGTTGTATTGAATTTAATTACAATATCAATTTTTTTTTTTTATAAATATATTCTTTTATATTTTAAAGAAAATTTATCCTAACTCGAATAAAAACGGAGGCGGATAAACTAGTTTACTCCCAAAGTCCATGCATTAACAAAATTCTTTCAAGGAATTTACAAAAATTCCGAATTCGAGCCATCAAATCAAAAGTCATTAAATCCAACGGTGAATATTAAAAAGACCTGTCACTCCACCGAATCATAATATACACTGGCGGGCAGTCATAAACCCTAATCAAACCCCTACTCACACCTGATACGCCTATAAATACACACTCTTCATTCCCTGTAATCTTCACCACTCTCAAAACCCTACAAAATATCTGGAAAACTAGGGTTTTGTAGAGCCGTTCTTTAGATTTAGCAAAATGGGCAAGTCTAGCAAGAAATCAGCTACCAAAGTATGATTCTGTCGTTACTGCTTCTTCTATTCTTTGATTTTTTTTTTTTAAAAGAGTCTTTTGATGTTTGTTTTGTCTAATAGGACCCTGTGCTGTTTTTGTAGGTTGAAGCAGCTCCTGCTGTAAGTCCTGCTAAGGCTGGGAAGAAAGGTAAAAAGTTTGTACTTGAGGTTTTACTGTTCTGATTTTGTGCGGTTATCTTCCACTGGTTTAGTGTGGTATGCGTTGTTTAGGGTTTGATTGTGGAACGTGGGTTTATATATTGGGATTTTGAAGTGATTTTTGTGTGTTTCTCTTAATAGAAAGGAGATTTTCTTTTTATACAATGATTTGGGGTCTTTTCTGTTCCCGATTTTCTGAATTTGAGAACTTTGATAATAAAACAGAAGCTCGTGATTTGTGTAAGTTTTATCGGTCGTTTACCAACGAGTTTATGCATACAGGGGTTAAATTTGAGAAAATGGAATTTTTTTGCTGTACGTATCTGCATGCTGTTGTGTTAAATTTGAAATTTGTTGTCTGTTTAACGTGTAAATTTGCTTTCAAACTGTGGTGTTTACAGGTAATAACAAGAGGGAAGCAGAAGAGGCATTACAGAAGATTGTGAGTGCCAAAAAGCAGAAGAAAAATGACGGAGTAGCTCAGGCTGCCCAGAAGGCTAAGGTTGAAACTAAGACCCTGAAAAAGAAGAAACATGAATCCAGTGATTCTGATGACTCCTCATCGGAGGAAGAAGAGGTATATACAGAATTAACTTACAATTCTCATGCAGTTTTTCATGTTCTAAATGCTTATAATGTGTGAATTTTGAATCAATTTTTCGATGAAAATAGGGCGTTTGATTTTTTCTTTTTGAATAAATTTTGTGTTGTATATGTATTTTGGGTTCCCAATTTTGTAATTATGTATGATTTAGAACAAGTTTTACTTTATGTATGGATTTGGCTCACAATTTTTGTAATTATTAGGTGAAGGTTCTGCCAAAGAAGGCAGTGAAGCCAACTAAACCACCTGCCAAAGAATCCAGTGACTCTGAATCAGACTCCGGATCCGAGTTGGAATCTGATGAGGTAAGCATTGGAGCAAAGTTTAGTTGACAGGCTTTTTTTCCCCTCTTTTTGTTAATTAAGTTTAATTTTTATTTCAGGAGCCACCTGTGAAAGCTGCTCCTGCCAAGGAGCCAATTGCTGTAAAAAATGGTTCCCATGGTGCTTCTGCTAAGAAGGGAAAGGATGATAGCAGCAGTTCCGAGTCTTCAGAGGATGAATCTTCTGATGATGAGGTAAATTTCCAATATGTTTTGCAAAATTCTAGAGAAATTACTACAATATATCCAGGACAAAAATCCTAAAATGACTTCACTGTAGTATATCTTGATAGCATCTGTTCCAAAAATTGGTTAATCAAATGATAGTTTTGACTCAGATACTGATTTATAGGATCTGAATGAATACAAATCTTTGGTAGTAATTTGCTGTAAAATTTATGTTGTGCTTGGAGAAAACTTTAGAAGCTTAAGTCAAGGCCATTGGCATACTACTAGGATATTTTTGGTTAGTGAAATATATTATCTGTTTGGTGTTTGTTTTCAAGCTTTCTAGTTTACTAGCCTTCCTCATCCTTCCTACCTGAAATTTGTAATTTCATCTGTAGTGAGTTACTGTTTGTTGAACATTGATTAAATAATTATGTAGGAAATTCCTGCCAAGGCTTCTGCTCCTAAGAATGTTCCAGCACAACCAGCTACCATTAAAAAAGTTGAATTAAGCGATGACTCTGAAAGCGATTCTGATGATAGTGAATCCACTGATGATGATAAGGTGCCCTTCTAACTTTTTTCTAATCTCTATGTGAGTGTGTTGGATATTTAATTCTAACAGATTTGAGTAATTCTGCAGCAGAGGTAACAGCCAGCAAACCTACTGAATTATTTTACTATTTGTTTATGTAGGGTGCATCTGCAAAGGCTTCTTTTCCTAAGAAGGTTCCTGTACCAGCTGCCCAGAAGAAAGCTGATTCAAGTGATGATGACTCTGATTCCGATGAATCCTCTTCTGAAGATGAGGTATTACCATATGCTTATAGAAATCTTAAATATGGATATGACTGCTTCTTAACCACAATTTATATTATCATTGCCGTAGGTCAGTTAAACTAATAAAACAATGTGGCTTTTATTTTCTTGTCTTTATCCATATCATTCCAGCCAGTTTTTCATGTAGGAAAGATAAATTCTCTCAGAATCATATTGAATGTTATTTTGTTGTACCGTGATTGCTGTGGATCTGTTTTGTCATGCAGTAAATCTTTCCCCTTTTCTCCTTGCAGGCTCCTGCAGCAAAGGCAGCTGTTGCTTCCAAAAAGCCATCCTCTGTAACTGAAACAAAGGAATCGAAACAGGTAATTTTGCATATACATGTGCATGCTTAGATATTTACAAACACGTGCATATGCTGAATTAGTTGCATATGTTCAAATCTGAAGGTGTTTTGCTTGGGGAAACACAATCAGCTTTTAGGCTTGTTTGGTAATGCGTTTGCAGGTACTTTTCCTTAGTTCTTTTGGGCTGGAAATGCATCAAGTTGATGCTCTTTTGGGTGCTTTTCAGTGGTATTGATAATGGAATTTCAAAATAATTGAAAAGCTCCAAAAGAACCATTGATTCCAAAATCACTTTTGAAAAGCTCCTGGATCATTACCATACATGATATATATATTATGGTGATTCTTGTGGTTTTATTCTCTTATGACCTGCTTTTTTTCTGTAGTTTTTTTTTCATTGCTTTCAATTTGACAACCATAATGTTGTGTGTTACAGGCAAAAGCAACTGCTCAAAAGGAAAGTAGCAGTGAAGAGGAGAGCTCCAGTGATGGCTCAGAGAGTGAGGAAGATAGTGAAGATGAAAAACCAGCAAAGACTCCAAAGAAAAATGTAAAGTTGCTTCCATTAGTTAATTCATGCTTTATTACGCACTTGTGAGTGTTGATAACTTGTTTTTTTCCTGGATCAGGACACTGATGTAGAGATGGTTGATGCTGATATAAAGTCTGATGTCAAAACTGTAATTCAACATTTTGCCTTTACTTTTGTTTTTTGCACTAAGTTTGTAGTGCCTCTTTTGAATAAAATTTCTTTATATGCAGCCCAAGACGCCTGTTACACCAGTTACTCAAGAGAATACTGGGTCAAAGACACTTTTTGTTGGAAACCTATCATTTCAAGTTGAACGTGCTGATGTGTATGTTCATCTTCGACCCTCCTGCAATCTAGAATGATTTTTTGCATAATTCTCACCTGTGCAAGTTTTTACTGCAGGGAAAATTTCTTTAAAGGGGCTGGGGAAGTTGCTGATGTTCGCTTCGCCTTAGATGCAGATGAGAGGTTTAGGGGCTTTGGCCATGTTGAGTTCACCACAGCTGAAGCAGCACAGAAGGTTAGGTTTTATGATTTCTTTTCATTTTCAAATTCAGTTGTCCCCCGGCACTGAGCTGTTTTCCAAATGGTATAATCTTTATTTTTTTTATTGTAGTATAATGTTCGTTGTTGCTGGGTCAGTATCATGTACAGGCTTTATTTTTGGGAATCTAACTCTTTTTCTGCGTTAGTAACTGTATTGGGAAACTTAAAATTTTTTCTAATCATTGATAACTGTACTCATGTCCTTATTTTTTCCCCTGTTTTCCCTTAACAGGCTCTAAAATTGAATGGTAAACCTTTACTTGGCCGGGATGTCAGACTTGATTTGGCTCGCGAGAAGGGCTCAAATACACCATACAGCAAAGATAGCAACTCATTCCCGAAGGGAGGGAGTGGTCAATCCCAAACCATTTTTGTCAAGGGATTTGACAAGTCTGCCGGGGAGGATGAGGTAATGATTTCCCACTGTGGTAGCTTTAAAGGTCAATTTTGTGGTCCTGAGATTTCTAGGGGATTTCTCATGGTGTTTTCATTCCAAATCTTTACAGATTAGGAGCTCTCTCCAGGAGCATTTTGGTTCTTGTGGGGAAATTAAAAGGATATCTATTCCAACTGATTATGATACCGGTGCCATTAAAGGGTACATTCCCCTTCTATCCCTTTTACTAGATTCATTTTTCCTAATATGCAAGATTACAGTAGATTGACTGCTGCCATGTGATTATTCTTCTGAACGATTCTTTCAGAATTATTTTGTTTATATTTTGTAATTGGGTAACATTGAATGAATTTAATGTGGATCTCTTTGGTGAGAATCATTGCTGTCCATTCATATAATCTCAGTAGTTTTTGCTGGTAAACAATTAAGCAATTCTCTTTCTTAATGTACATGTGATCTGTTTTTTCCGTTGAAACATGGTGAGTTTACATAATCTGATTTGTCCATAGAGACTTGTGCCAAGGCTGCACCTTTGCCAGCCAGTGGTCTTGGGAGGAATGAAATCATTTTTTTTTCAAAAGAAGTGTTTTGAAAAGTTCTCTACTTTTGTTATGTTGCTAGGTAAATATTCTGGTTATGATGGATGATTGAGGGTGCTTAATGTTTAAGTGCTATCTAAAGGTTTTTGTTGTGATCTAATAGTTGGCTAGGTTTCTGTCACTTCTTATTTTAATTTTACCGAGTGGCTTGTGATTTGGTGAGTCATGCCATGTTCTAAATTGTATACCAATTTCAGGATGGCTTACTTGGAATTTAATGATGCTGGTGCTTTGAACAAAGCTTTTGAGCTTAATGGAAGTCAACTTGGAGAATTCTCCTTAACTGTGGATGAAGCAAAACCAAGGAGTGATAACCGTGACAGTCGGGACAGTGGCCGAGGACGTGGCAGAGGCAGTGGTGGTAGGGGTCGCGGGGGCCGTTTTGATAGTGGACGCGGGGGTCGTTTTGATAGTGGACGTGGGGGCAGAGGTGGTCGAGGACGTGGGACACCTTTTAAACCCAGTGTGACCTCAGCTGCTTCAGGTAATTGTTCATAAATCCTTTTTGACCTGAAGGAACTGAATTTCTGTTTCTAGGGATAGACTAGCAAATTCAATGTGGTAACAGTGAGGATTGTGTTTGGTAACACTGTTGTCCTTAGCCGTGAATAATGTTTTCATAATGAATTGTAGCTTTGGATGGTGGCTTGACAATTATTTTATGCACTAAGCCTATCTAGGAGTGATATTTAGGAGTGATAGATGCTCTGTGTTTTAAAGTGTTTTTGGCTTGAAAATATATCTCACAACAATGTTTTCTTTTTTATGCTAAAAAAATTATTTTTATCAGCACAACATCAAAACATTAAAAAACACAAGAAAATATTAATTTGAAGAAAAATAAATTCTCAAAAAATAATGAAATGATTGTTCAACAGAAACTCTAAAGAGGCCATAAGATTTTAAGTTATGTTGCTAAACCCCCACTTGTTTTTTGCCTAAGCAGGAAAAAGGAAGACATTTAATGATGAAGACTGAGTGAAGCAGATAAAGATTTCGAAGGATCTCTGCACCTTTTCTCTCCTTCGAATATTATTATTTTTGGTAGTGCTATTGTAGAAGAGATATTTTGCGTTTGTTTTCAAGCGTTATTTAGGGGATGTTTATTTTCTTGCCAAGCTCTCGAGGGCCATCATGACTAAAGCAATTATGTTGCCTAAATTTATCATATTTTCAAGTTTTCACATAGTTTTCTTGATCTGTTCTTGTTCCCGATTTCTATTAAAATTATTTAGAATTGACTGCTATAATTCTTAACAACGGTGCTGTGCTGCCGTATGATTGTATTTGTGTGGCGGCCAAGCGTTCATTATCCAGCAAGCCAAATGAAAGAATTTGTACAGGTGAGGGATCTATGATCAGTGCATCCATGTTCCTGACCATTAGGTTTTGAAGCATTCATTGGTTTATGCTGCCTTTGGCAATTACAGTGACTACAATTACAAATAAAAACAAAGTTGTGGCATTTTCTTTGTTAAAAAAGAAAAAACACTACACGGTGCTTTTTATATATGTTGGTCCTTTAGCTTCTTTTCTGGCTTAGGTTCCTTGATTTTTCCTTTTGATTTTGATTTTCGACGGTGTTTTGAATCTCGTGGCGTTGAGGAAAAAAAATCACTCGGGTTGATCTTGGTTTGGTGAAATCAAATGAGATTCTATTAATTTATATCAATTTAGTTATGGAACTGGATTTGAGCAGTTGAAATGCATCGGATGGGGAAGATTCAACCTGTCATTTTTTTTTGGTCTATTATTATTTTTTTTTCAATTTTTTTTATATTGAGTTTGTTTGTGATTGAACTATGTTTTTTTAATTCCTGGACATAGGGCCGTCATAGAAATTCTTTTAAAAAAAGGGTCTAGAGGAAAGAGCAAAAGCTCAAGAGAGGTAAGAATTAATAAGATAGGAGTGAGGATTTGAGAAAATTTTTTTAGCACGGTTTTGGAAAATAAAATTCAATTGGATTTTATAATTTTTTGTTTTGTTTTTATTCTAGTTTCATGAAAAGGGTTTTTTTTTAGGTTAATTCATGTTAATTTGATTTTTTTTATTTCATTATTCAATTATAAATTTAATTGAATTTTTTTTTCTAATTTGTTTTTATAGAGTAATCTCATTTTTATGATTTATGTCATAAATTTAGTTAGTTGAAAATCAAGCTTTTTGGTTTTTATCTATCTGGTTATCATTGTTTTATAATTCGAGTTACAAGTTTATTGAATTAAATCAAGTTGATTCATATTTTTTTATATTATCTTTTAACAATGAGTTAGTTGAAAACTTGGCTTTATAATTTTTTTTCAATTTATTTTTATAAGGTAATCTAGTTTTTACGAGTTAACTTGAGTTTTTTTTTTGTCTTTTTTATTTAAAAATATTGAACATCTTTTTTTTTTTAAATCCTTCAACACTTATTAGAAATTAAACTATCTAATTTATTTCGATAGACTTTTTATATGGTTATCATATACTCATAACTTAATTAATAAGTTTTACAAATTAATTAAAATTAATCTCGATTAATTCAATATTTTACCATCTCAATATTTTTTAAAACCATGTCTTATTGGATTTGTCTTTTATTTCTATATTTAAAAAGGATGTCATTACGACATATATCAAATTCACGGTTATTTTTTTTATGATAAAAAATACATAAGCAACGATTTTACATTAATTTGTTTTTTTTTTGTGTTTAAAGAGGGCGGGCCCCAATAGGCTAGTGAATAGATATTTCGTGGAGGCCTCTGACCTCGAAGCTTCATTTGCTTAGAATTAGCCAAGTGTGTTAGATGAGAAGCTTGGTATATTTGAATTCTGATTCGTCAAGATACAACAGTTATTAACATTTGTAAGATTACCGGGTGAAAATTGTGTCAAAAAGTAAAAGAAAAATGGGTTCTCCCTGTATTTTGAAATTATAAGCTTTTCTTCTGGCTTCAATATATTTGACAATTCTTTCCTTCAAGCGTTCAGTTGTAGCTTTGAACTGTAACCTTAGCCTGAGGGCCGCCTTGGACATAAACAAAGCTGCATTCTGAGCCAGGTTGTAAGACCTTCTGCCATTGAGGAAGCTCATAGGTGTTCCTCTGTTGTGTTGGATTGAGACCCCATACAGATCCTGAAAGGCCTTCTACCACCAATTTAAGGTCTTTTATTGGCTTCTCAGACTTGTTTTTGATTATCACCCTGTGCCTGTAATATGTTGTTGGTCCAACTGTCCATGTCTTGGTTATTGAGTGAAGGAATTCCACCGGGGCTTCTGCAGTGTACGGATTCAAGGAAATCAAACAAAGTTGCAAAATAGTGAGGGCATTGTCCCTAAGGAATCATGGAGAAGTATATAGTTTCTTTCAAGAATTGAATTTTATTCTTACCTTGACTTCTATAGGGTTCTTGTGTTCTTTGAGTTTCTTGATAGGAATGAGGTGTTGTTGGACGAGGAACTGGTGCTTTCTTAGGATAGTTGCCTGAAAATATTAGCCGAAGAGAGACATGGGAATTAGTGATTACATCTTGGTAGCTCACAACGTTCCTGAAATGAATTGACGACACATTCTGTGTGAATTTCCTACCTGCGGTTTCTGATACACTTTGCAGCTTAGAGAAGAGGCCAACAAGAGGAGCACAGCCAGACAATGTAGGCTCGCTTTGTTCGTAGTTGGAACGGTCATCAGAGAAGTTATCATTCTGATCAGGCCCTCCCACAAGAGCTCCATGTATGACATTAGGATTTCCCTCGGGACGACGATACCATTTCTCAAATCCTTGAACACATTCAACCGTTGATTGAAGAGAAAATATAGAGGCAATGGAAGAACCTCTATGGTGAACATGGATGGGATATTGCTGTCCATATCCAACCAAGTAGCTCATAGACTTGGGGTTTTTACCAAGAAAATAGTCAGCCTGAAAAATCAATATGAACGAGAAATCAGCACTGGGCATTTACCGGAAGATGTAAATATTGATGCACAGGAAAAATGGAATTTTGTCTGTCAGCAAAGATCATCAAAATGTGAACACTATGATCGGCCAAACTTGAAGTAGAGTCCCCTGAGTACCTGTGACCTAGCAAAATCGAGGAGCGCCTGAGGTGGGACCTGCCCTTCTGGACAGGTAAGCTTAGCGTTTGCAGCAGAAAGAGAATCAGAGTAGACGGCAAGGAGAAATGCAGCAGCGGAGGCATATTGCAAATTGTTCCATTCCCTGACATACATTAAGCCCCCTGATACACAAACAAAACCACAACCGAGCGTACTTTATAAGGCCCCTTATATTAAGGAGGATCACGAATCGATAAAAGCAATTATATGATCGAAAAGGGATCATAGAGATGTTATATTATCTACTTTAGACTAACCAGGAGTTTTTTGGATGTTGTAGCCATCATTCTTTTGCAGACAAGCACAGGCAAAGTAATTGGCTTTGGCCTGATATTGCTTCAAGGTGGAAGTGTACGCGCCACCACGGCCTTCCAGAAGTATCTGCAGTCAGTTTTCCAAACTTCCGTTACTAGTTCCCAATTTGAATATGTGGAATCACAAAGTTTTCATAGAAAAACACAGCTCGATTAGCTAGAGGCTCTGATTCTGATGATGATGAGGTTCTTGAATGAAATTACCTGGGAAAGAAGGATTTGCACACCAGCATATTTGTTGTCCCACGAGAATTCTTTGACTGCCCATCCAGTTCCGCCCATGTATACAGCGTTGTCTACGACGTATTTTAGGAAGTACTCATCATCAGTTGCCCGATACAGCCACGCAGCAGCCCACAGTAACTCATCCTAAAATGAGAGAAAAGGTTGTTTAAGAACATAAACCGCAAATGATATAATTAAAAACTTAAGAACAGATTGGCTGAAGAGCAAATATAATGCATACCGAGTAACCTGACGAAGTGTAGAATTGCTTAGCATTCTGAATAGAATCATCATATAGACCTCTATATTTATCAGCAAATGTGAAAAGCTGCAATAGATTACAAATTATCTGTTAATAATGTCCAGAACTCTCTAAAAATGTTGCCCACGATCATGTAGCAATAGTTATTTTCACCTGTTTTGCATGAAGTAAGAGCAAATTAGAGTAGGAAGAATTGTAAGGCTTGAAAGCTATAGCTGATGCAGCCAAGGCAGCAGCAGTTTCTCCAGCAAGGTCTGAACCTGGATGATTCTGATCGAGCTTGTAAGCAGTCCTAGGAGTAGTCATGTCTTCAGCTCTCTCCCAACAATAGTGATCAGAGTCACCATCCCCAACCTGGATTTTGCAGACCAAATCAGCCGGTCAAAAATTTCTTTTGCAGCATATCCTAGTGCAATCGTGTTGGTGAGATTACTAACAAGTTAGTTCTAAGGAAATAGGGTTGCTGAGACCAAACTTGTCCACTTTTAGACCACCTAAACGATCACTAATTTCCAGTTATGGATGCATATAAAATAGGTGACCTACTATATGTATTTTTATCTCAATTTATTTTTACCTGAGCCCAGAGAACATTAGGCTGTGTGTGCGCCTTCATGAAGTATTCAGTACCCCATCTAATAGACCACAAAGCATTTCCCATCTGGTCTATCTCTGTGATTTCCTTCCTGAAATCAATAGCTCCCCAGGCTAGCATTGTCACAGTATATGCCATTGGCAGCCCAAACTTAACATGATCTCCTGCATCGTAGTACCCTCCCACCATGTTTACCTGCACGTACCTTGTATTTATTATCCTTTTCAATAACTAGTTATACCGACAGTGGAGATTTTCCGGCAAGTAAAATCAGCTTTACTTTACAAAATGAAGTGGAAAAAGAAGAAGATACTTACCCCTTGAAGGTACCCATCCTTGAGGCCGGAGTCACCCCTCCACTTGACTCTTTGATTGGCTGGTAGCTTACCTGACCTTTGTGCCTCAAAAAACATTAAGGTCTTATCAAGGGCATCGCCATAGTTGAATCCTTCTGCAACGAGTGCCTCTAGGACAAGTACGCCTAATAAGAGACATAATCCACCAAAATTCAAGTTCTTCATGACTATGGGTTTGGCTTGCTAGAAAGGTGGACAACAACTGCCTTGCCTCTTGCCTAATGCCTGTGTGGCTGTTTCAACTTAAATGGCGTATATATATATGAAGAGGGAGCAGGGAGGGAAGTTGAACAATTTGAAGAATAAGAAAATGGTTTGATTTTCTGCTCTAATGATTGGTTTACTAATATGAGCACGGTGTGGTGTGGTAGCCTTCACGTTCTAAAATGTCAAGGTGTAGAAGACACAAGGAGAGCCTCCCACGTTGTGAAGCTCATAAAATAGATGGTGGTGTTCATGTATGTATGTAATGGAATAATGGAATGCGGAGAGGCATGGCACCTGTAATTTACACATCTTAATCTTCCTTCATTTTTTTTCTTTCATTTATAATTGGTAGCCAACCTCAGACTTTTTTTTTTTTTGTTTTTTTTTTCTATTGTATATTTTGCATGTCAATATCAATTTAAAGAGCTGATTGTCATTCCAAAAACAATAGTGACATTTACACGGTTTACCAGAACATTGTAATGCTTCCCCCCCCCCCCCCCCGCATATATATAAGATTTTTATGCCCTATATATATATATATATATATATATATAAAACTTCACATTCTTACAAGGGCATACAAATCTTTTTACTTAGTCTATTTATCATTTTTCATATTAATTATATGGTTAAATGATCAAAATATCATTAAAAGCAAAAAATTTAAAACTGATATAAAAGGTATTTTTGTATTTTTATAATGGTATTTTTATTATTATAATTTAAGCTGAGGGGTATTTTGATATTTGATCAAATATAAAAAATAATAAACAATTAAAATACACAGTAAAACTACATAAATACCTTTAAAATTAAAAAATCAAGCCTGAGATCAAGTGGTGTTTTTGGTTTTTTACAATGTTTTTTTGTAATTACAAGCACTTTCATATTTGAATAAATAAATAATAAAAAAATAAAAAGATGGGTGAGTGGGAGGCACCCTTGCCATTCAGAGGGGAGTGCGACACTCCTAGCATCAAAAAATATCTTTTTGCCTTATAACAAAAAAGCATCATTGTGTTTTTTTTATGTTAGTGTGACGTGTTATTAGTGGTGATTTGATTTGTTGATGATGAGCCTCTTTTTTATCATTTTTTCCCACTCTTCTTCTCTAAATAATACAACTTGATTTTTTTTGTTGTTAGTATTTTAAATTTAGTCCTTTTTTATTTCTAATTTTTTGTCTTAACCCTTTTGTAGAAGTTTTATTTATTTTCAATTTCATCATTCAATCCTAATTTATCAAATATTATATTCTCCAATTTAATTCTTATTCTTTTGATCTATAATTTTTTTCTCCTTAGCTTTTTTTTGTAAATTTTATTGGTTTTCAATTTAAATTGATGGTATTATATTTTTCAATTTGGTTCTCATTGTTTTGATGTCTAATTTTTCTCTTGGCATTTTTGTAAAATTTTTTATTCTTTCCAATTTCACATTTTAATCAGAACATTTTTTTTTATTTTATATGTCAATTTTGATTCTTATTCTTTTGATTTTTTTCTAAATTAATTTTTCTTTTCAACTTCACCCTTGAAAAAAATATTTTTTTTTTCAATTTTGATTTTCATTCTTTTAATTAATATTTTTTAAAAATCATTTTGTATAATTTAGATTTTATTTTCAATTTTATTTTTTAATATTTAATTGATTGAAAGTTGAATTTCATGGTTTTTTCAGATCAGGTGCTTTTAGTATAATAACTTAGGTCATATGTTTGAAAAGTTAACATGATTTTTTTTTTAAAAAAAAAACTTTAGAATCCTTTTTATTTTTTTAACGGGTTATTCAAATATCATGATTTAAGCTGCAAGTTTGACAAGATATTCAGGGTTAACTTGGTCCTAATTACTGGATTACAAGTTTGTAATAACCGCTTTTTATGTTTTTTTTATCCCATTTCAACACCTAAATATTAATTTTTATAATAAAATAATTCAATCTCGTAGTAGTGAAGCACAAGACTGGTCCTTAACTAACCATCCATACTTGCATACAACAAATTCATTCACCATTTAAAACGGAACTCCGAAGAGTTTTCGAGGCTGGAGACCGGTGGGCCAAAAAATGGGCTGGTTTTGCAAAGAAGTTTGACTGGTTTGGATTTTTAGTCTATAATAGCCTCTTCAATTAGTATACTAGTTGTAGAGGATGTTTGGAAGCATAATTGAATTATTATATATATATATATATATATGAATTATATTTATATGATAATGTTAAAATAAAATTTTAAAATTAAAAAAATATTATTTTAATATATTTTTAAATAAAAAATACTTTAAAATATAACATTTACCATACACTCAATCAGGTACAAAATAGTAAATTTTACACTAACTGCAAAAAAAAAAAATTCTCCCACGGGGAGGTGAAAAAAAGGGAAGAAGAGGCTAATGAACCTCAAAAAGGTTGCTTTTCTTTTGAGAGTGGTTTTTCCATATTTGTTATACAGCGATTCAAGTATTAAATTAGAAAGTTCATTCATGAAATTCAGCATTGTGCAAATATTTACAAATTATTTTTCATTATTTAAGACCTATTTGGTTCGTTATCTTTTTTGTTTTTAGGTTTTTAAAAAACTTTTTTCACATGTTCTAACATTTTTTTGTCCTTATTTATTAGTTATTTTAGCATTAAAAAATATTGATTGGCATGGAAAATTCTTGTATTCCTGGATATAGATTAATATTCACCACAATAATATAACTACCATTTTTTCATTCCAACAAAAAAACCAATAAACTTGCTATTAGTAGCAATACAGCTTTTTTCATGGATGCCATTTATTTATTATGAGCTTGATGGGAGATAATTCAGTTTTTTTTTTTAAAGCGGGTCCGGTGGTTGGTCAGGTCTAAGGCCTGGGTTTCGGATTTTTGACTAGGTCTTATCAGGTTCGGGTCAACTGGATCATGCTAGGTTTTTTATTTTTTTATTTTTTTTAAATCCAGCCCGGTTCCAGTCCTAAGTCGATCTGCCGAGCCGGGCCGTGTTTCAAAGCTATGAATAATTCAGTTTTTTTATCTTTTAAATATACAGTGTAAAAATTATATTACTTTTTAATTTTTTTTTTAAAAGTTGATCATGAACAATTTTGTATTTTAATCTTTTATAAGTATAATGTAAATATTATATTACCTTTACAAGCAAATTTTATTAAAAGGTTGATAAGGAGAAATTCAATATTTTTACATCTTCAAAGCATAGTGTAAAAATTACATTACCATTAAAAGCAAGATTTGTCAAGCTTTCATCTAGGAGCTTTTTAGTTATTAATAAATTTATGAGGGTTGATTTGATTTTTTGACAAACATAAATATTATTTTTTAAAAAAGTTGTTAGCACTATGCATGTGCTATACAGTGAGGGACACACTTGTTCTTCGAGCAACACATGTGACTTCATTGCATATCAAAACACCATTTTTCATGGCGGTGCTAAAAGCGTCTCGCCATAATTTGTTTTATTGGTACAGCATGTGTACATGACAAGGGAGTGGTTGGACTTTAATAAACTTTTCTCTTGTTCTTCGTCTTTTCTCTCTTCTTAATGCCACAATATAAATGTTTCCTTTAATCTGTTTTTGTATCTAATTTAGTTCTTGTTTTTTTTTTTTTTAATTTTTTATTGTTATTTTTTTTTTTATCTTTTTTTTTCATATATTGTTTTCTTCAATTGTGTCCCTTAACATCTAGTTTCATTTACCTTTTATATTAATTTTGATCTTTATTTATTTGATTGTTGTTTGTTTATTTTCTTTTATTTTTCTAATTGAATTTTGTTTTCAATTTCATCATTTAACATTTGATATCAAATTGTTTTTATATCAAATTTAGTCCTATTCTTTTTATTGCTTTTTCTTTTTTGTTTTGGATCCTTTTTTTATTGTATTTTTTTTTCAATTTCATCCCTCAATATTTTATCAATTTAGAATTTTTCTTTGTTATTTTTCAAGATTTTCCTTTTATGAAGTTGGTCCTGGGTCATCATTAGGGTCATTTAACACAAGTTGAGTTTGTGTTTTTTAAGGGTATTTTTTAAAATTAATTTGTTTTTTAATATTTAATTCATTAGAAATTAGTTTTTGTGATTTATTTTTCACTTTTCTTTCTATGAGCTTATCCTATTCTTGAGCCCAAGGAGAAACTAAGCCTAGGTCGATTTAGATTTTTTTTTTTTAATTTTATTTTTTAATATTGAGTTGTTTGATAATTGAGTTTTGAAGTTTTATTCAATTTTCTTTTAACGAGCTTTATATTTTTTTTATATTGTTGATTATTTTTGTAAGTTCATTTATTGTTGTTGCAGTTTTTACTTGTATTATTTAAATTAGCCGAGTTTATTAAAACTAGTCGAATCAATGACCCAAAACTCATTAATTTTTGTTTTTTTAGGAAAGAGCACATCAGCTTAACAACTTTTTTTTTTTTTTTTTTATGTTGGTAAAAACCAAGTCTAGTTATTTCAATTTTTAAAGCCTTATTTAAAGATTTTGAAAATGAAAAAAAAAAAACTGAAACCAAAATACCCAAATTTTGCTTGAGAAATATGTTGGAAATGGAAATTGAAGCCTTCTATCCAAAATTTTAAGGTGTTTGGCAACGTGGAGGTTGGGATGGAATAAAATAAAATAAAATAAAAAATAACTGATTTATTTGATAAAAAAGTTATTATAGTGTTTTTATTTTTACTGTATTTTGAAAAATTATATTTTATATTCTTAATTTTATACGTACACTACCACTTAAAATTCTAAAAAAAAAGAGGAAAGATATCAGATTAATTTTTTTACAGTCATCATTTTTCATTTAATATCTTAAGAACCTTTATCTCACATATTACAACTTTTCCATTAGATTAGAAAAAAGAAAAACTCTAGCTGCCACCTATAACTTTCTCTTCCCTTTTCTAGATCCCTGACCCTAAATCTTTAAAATTTGCATAAGATGTTTTCAACCCTTTTATGAATATACTTGCTACTGCCTCTTGCTCTTGTGATGAGTAGATTAACTACAAATTTATTAAAATTCTTGAATAAAAAGTTAGTTCTATAGAAAACCTTGAGTTGGCAAATTACATATGCTAGAGGAATTATAAACAGTCATTAAGAAGAATTTCAACTACATATATACCAATAGCAACCAAGAATTTCAATGCATCCATAAGAGCTCTCTCAGCTTCCTCCCATGTTTCCAAGACTCTTAGGTATTTCTCTGACCTGTATAATATAGACATCAGGAGGCACAAAATAAAATCCTTTTATTTGCATTTTTTTTCTAAATTATTTTCCTTTTACATCAGCACAAAAATGCATAATAAAAAAAAAGGTAATTGATTTATAAAAAATTCAAGATCATATAATAGATAGCTTTGGCGTGTAAGTGAATTCAAATTTTTCATAGGCAATCAATAAATTCTAATACATACTTGCTGTCACAGGCTGGATGTTTCTATAATAGATTAACATTCAATTGGTAAATGACATTCTACTTAGCTTTTCAGTTCGCTTTCTTTTATTTTTCTAGTTGTTTTTATGTTAGGAATTGACTATAATTGAGTTTTATTTGCTTTTTGGTTTCGTTGTCATTGGTATGTGGGTTATGTGGTATCTCCATGCATTTTTATTTGGTTTTCTACTAACATGATTCTGTCCTTTAAGTTTATGTGGGAACTTTTGCAATTAGGAGGTCTTTGGTTTGTAGGAAATTATATAAACTTTTTGGTGCCTCTTTTCTAAATTGATTGACCTTAGGTTCTGACGTTGATGCTAATGTATTTCTTCGAGGGTCATTATAATTAAGGGGTTGTTGGTTTGCTAGAGAGTTTACACATTTTTTTTTATTTATTCTTTTCCTTCATTTTAGAAAAGATGGAAACCCTGTATGCTATGTTTTTTGTTATTTTAAGACTGTTTTGAAATTGATTTGTCTATCTATATTTTGAATCTTTGATCTTGCTGGTTTTTTTTTTATGTTTTTTTTTTATTATTATTTTCAGGCACAACACTATCTTCTATTTTGTCTGCAACTTTTAGCCTTTACTTAGTCATTTGTTATGATGCTAACTTGAATTTGTTCTTGGCATTGTAGTAATTTGTTAACATTTGTTGGTTATCTGTTGAGGGTTGCGATGTAGAGCTTCTTCTTTTCTTTTCCTGTTAGCTAAGACTGATCTTTTTTCACACACCTCTTTCCTTCTTGCTTTTTTAGCTCTCTAGTTTGGTGTCCTTGCTGTTAGTTAACTTTTACCAAGTCTTTTCAATTTACGTTTTACTTTAACAACTACTGTTAACCTTTGCTCATTCGTCAATATCATGCTTTTTTACCTTTAAAAATAAAATAAATTATACAGGTAACCACCAATATTGGTTTGTTGTTTGCCGAGGCTTGGGAAGCAGAGCTTCTCCTTCAATTTACAAGTTAATCAAGTCTTCATTTTTTATGAGCTCTTTGCCCTTTTGGCTCCCTATAATTGCTTAATTAGTTTTAGATTAGTTGACATTCAGCTAACCTCACATTTATATTTTTTTCTTAATAAAATATTGCTTGCATTTATATTTATTCTTTTCAAAAGTATTTCTTACATTATATAGTCTGATATATCTATTTAGATTTTATACAAAGTAAAATAAAAAACCCATCTATTATAAGAACACTATTTTCTAAGCTCAATAGATAAAACATCGAAAACCCAACTATCCATGCCCTGACCATAAGTAACTGTTAACATTGCAAAGATTGAGAAAAAACATTCAAGGCCATCCCATCTATGATAAGAACACTGCAACTAAACTATCGTGCAAAGGCCAAGGGAACACCAAAATTATTTCATCCCACTAAGCAAAAACAAAAAGTTTTTGTTTGAAAAAAATAAACTAATCATACCTTAAAAGATAGTAAACTAAGAAGAATTTAAAAATCAAAAGACAGTAAGCTAAAAAGAATCCAAAAAATAAATAAATCATGTTGCATAAAAACAAAGAAAATCCATTCAAACCAACCACAAGAGAAAGCAAAAAACGATTAAGCAGAATTGAAACAAAACAAACATGCAAATCAAATATTTTGAAAGTCATTTAACAAGATAAACTTATCGCATGAAATTAAACACATACTAAACAATGAAATATGAAAGTTGCTGGATTTAATTGTTTTTTGGACAAATTCCAATAACAATAAAATAGAACAATAATGAATTCATCAATAACAAACAACTTAGCAAGCAAATAACTTATATAGCAAAATTATTCTTAGAAAATGTTGTTAGTTGTCAAAAATCCAACACTGGCAACTAAGTAAAATTTTAACAAGAATCCAAAACCCACTAAATGTGCACCAAAGAATGATGGCCGAGCAAGGGAAAAGAAAGGAATTGAAGAATTCATTAATGCTCAAACACTTAAAGCAAGCAAGGCAGAATATGAAATTGATTCATGATAATAATAATTTTGCATGATTTACCTGTTAATTCATCAATTAAAATCCATCAATGATAATATTTATGTTTTTTAAAATACTATTAAAGTGAGTTAGGCTTTCAATTATATTTCTTACTATTTTTTTAAGTAAGCTTACATGACATATATTTTAAGAAAAATATAACAAAAGATAGATCTGTTGGTATATATACAATTTACACCCAGCTAAAATTGCATGGTCTTCCCAAGTAATTAATCCATTTCAAGCTTCATGAGCATGAGTGACAAGTCGTTTTTGAAAGAAATAATTGTAAAACTATTTCTCTTTCAAGAAAGGAATATCCACTTGGCATGGGAATTTGACGCCCGAAAACGCCCGCGTAGCCGTTGATATAACCACCATTTGGATAAGAGAGAGAGAAAGAGACAGAGAAAGTACTACTGAGTTCTGCGTCTTTAGAGAGAGAGGGAAAGTGGAAACCATGGCCTCCCTAACTTCTCCAACATTCACAACCAACACTCGTTGTCTTCAGAGACCACAGAATTCTCACTCTCCTTCTCAACAACCTCGTTTATCACAAAGACCAGAACTGAACCGCAGGCATTTCATATCTCAAACAGCTTCACTTTCATCACTCCCTTTACTTTCTCCTCTCATTCTTAACCCCCAACAAGCCAATGCTGCAGCTGAAGATTCTCTTTCCGAATGGGAAAGAGTTTACCTTCCCATTGATCCTGGTGTTGTGCTTCTTGACATTGCCTTTGTTCCTGATGACACGAACCATGGTAAGTAAGTTCGTCAACAGAAATTTTTCACTACTCTTGCTGTATACACAATGTCTCTGACAATGCATAACATCCCTCCTTTTCATTTCCCACCTATTATAATTATTACCTTTTTGTGGATATTGGCGAGAGGGAGGGTTGGTGTGTGTGTAGATATATAGATTGGATGAATGCTTTGAAGACTTTTTTCTGAACTTTATTTGGTATTAGTTGGGTTAATTAAGCTTATGTAGAATCATTTTGGTTTAATTAACTTATTTTTGTTGGTACTTGAGAACTTGAAGACTTGTTCTTTGGTTTTGTAGGTTTCTTGTTGGGGACAAGGCAGACAATCATGGAAACTAAAGATGGCGGAAATACTTGGGTCCAGCGATCAATACCTTCGGCAGAAGATGAGGATTTTAACTATAGGTTTAATTCCATTAGTTTTAAGGGGAAGGAAGGATGGATTGTTGGAAAGCCTGCAATTCTGCTGTACACTGCAGATTCCGGAGAAACATGGGAGAGAATACCTTTAAGTGCTCAACTCCCTGGTGATATGGTAAGCTTGTACTTGCATTAGTGAGTATCATTTAGTGATGTTTTAGTGGCTGGGATTTGTAGTACTTCTGTTAATTCTCAAGGGATATGAAAGACAAGAGAATCGTCTCATGAAGGAATTTGAATTTTGCAGATATTTTACCCCCTTTTTAGTTGTTCCGTGTGGGTATGGAAAGGGAAAAGTAGTTGATTCCCTTCCAACATTTTGCAGGTCTATATAAAGGCAACTGGAGAAAAGAGTGCGGAGATGGTAACAGACGAAGGTGCAATATATGTCACATCAAATAGGGGTTATAACTGGAGGGCTGCAGTTCAGGAGTCTGTTTCGGCAACTCTAAACAGGTTGGTTTGCTTGAGATAAAAAGTTAGTCTAAATACTGCTATATAGTGTCTGAGGAGTATTTGCTTAGCTGTTCGAAACAGTTGGATTTGTAGATAAAGCAGTTCAATTCTGAAAATGTGATCTAGCAAAGGATATCTTTTTAAGTTTATCTTATGGGCCATCTTCCTTTTGTTTGAGATGGTTACATAACCACTTTGCATCCTCTCTAAAAAGCTAAGAGTTCTATTTACTACGGAGTGAACATCCTGGGAATTCTTTTAAATCACAAGTTCTTTTCAAGCGGGCAAGATATTCACATAGCTTCTTGCTTTTGCAGAACAGTTTCTAGTGGTATTAGTGGTGCAAGTTACTATACAGGGACTTTTAATACTGTGAACCGCTCTCCAAATGGAAACTATGTTGCCGTCTCAAGCCGTGGTAACTTCTATCTGACGTGGGAGCCTGGTCAGGTCATGCTCATTTTCTTGTTGCTGTCTAGATTTTTGTATGTATACATCTGTAACTTATTAATTGGCTTCATGAGACATGCCCGCTCTTAAACCTTTTAAGTGTTTGCGTGTGTCGACACATGCACAAGTGCTAATAGGCATGTGCACTTTATTAACTGCAATTCATTACTTTCCATATTTCAGGCATTCTGGCAGCCGCATAACAGAGCAATTGCAAGAAGAATTCAAAACATGGGATGGAGGGCGGATGGTGGGCTCTGGCTTCTTGTTCGTGGAGGGGGGCTTTATCTTAGCAAAGGCACTGGGGTAAGTTGATAAGAAGAATGTGAAGAAACTATTATTCTGTGCATGTGATGATCCTGAATCAGTGAATTGGTTAAATAACGATAAGATGGTAAGCTATATCCACATTAGATGTTGCACCCTTCGAAACTAGTATATCAGCAGGGACTTGACATCCCACTAGATGAAGTCCTTACTAGTCGAGAAACACCCAATTATTCATTCCTCTGTGAATGTGAACTAAGCAAGACTTGATGCTTTCAATGGATTTGCTTGATATAGTTTGACTTTTAAATAAACATAAAATTCTAGACAAACAAAGCATCATCTGGACATGTATATGATTATCATAGGGATTATAACACGTGAATGTCTCATAATCACTGGTCTTTTTATTTTCACCTATTTTTATTGCGTTGCAGTCTACTTTACTTATTTGTTTATTATATGTCCTTATAGTGTTTCCAGTTGTATAATCCGTGTTTTCTCTTTTCATGTCATATCTTTTTCGATGTAGATTACTGTCAGTTTACAAGAATTGGTTAATTGGTTATAGAATAGGACCGGATTTTTTTCCTGTTTTGGTGTTGAAGCTCAGCTACTTTTTGATGTCAGATATCAGAGGAGTTTGAAGAAATTCCAGTGCAAAGTAGGGGGTTTGGCATTCTTGATGTAGGGTACCGTTCAAAGGTAACAGTTTCTGATTAATGCAAGGGTATAACCGCAACAGAATTAGTTACGATGATGTGTTTATAAATGTCTTCACTTCAAGAAGTTCTGCATTGTAACATGTGTCGCTCAACAAATCCATGCTTGTCCTATGTGTCACGAATATGCATCCATCTGCATTTACTGGCAAGTGATTTGTGTCTTGCATTTGCAACTTTGTTCCACTGTCAAGTTTTTCTATGGGTCTCTCAACTTTCCAAGCTTCTAAATTCATACTGTAAATGGTTTCCTTGTGCAGGAAGAGGCTTGGGCAGCAGGGGGCAGTGGGATTCTGTTGAGAACTACCAATGGTGGCAAGACATGGACCCGTGACAAAGCAGCTGATAATATCGCTGCAAATCTTTACTCGGTGAAGTGAGTCTCATTATATTAACAGCTAGCATAGATAATCTCCAACATTGATTAGCAGGTTTCCAAATGCAATGTATATGTCTTCTTGCGGTCTTGGATTGCACCCCAACACCTTTCATATTTCATTTTTCACTCTGATTTGAACTGCACCTTTTTGTTGAGGAAGAAAATGAAAATATGCTTTTACCTGTTTAACTTTGCACTCAGAGGCAGTCAAATCATAAGGTATTCATACCTATGATCTTTTTTTCTGCAGGTTTATCGATGACAAGAAGGGATTTGTTCTGGGAAATGATGGAGTCCTGCTTCGGTATCTTGGATAAAGACATTGCTGTCTCATGGTAACTGAATGGATTCTCCCATTTCATTTACTTTAATAGTTATATTGAGGGCGTGTAAAATGAACATGTAAATTTGTGAAGGCTTCCACATAGTTGATGGAAATTTTTGGCCATGCAAAGATCCAGGAGAAATGCTTTCTGAATGGCTGGATCAAATTCCTGAATTCCTCTGTGTGCAGGTTTCTCAATGATGCTGCGATTTTGTATGCCTAAAGCACTCCATGCTGTGAAGAGAGGAACAAAGTTTCATATTGCGTGTATTTTTTCATGCAACTATAATATATGAATGGCTGCTACATTTCATTACAAGTGGTGGTGTTCTTTAAAGTAAAGTTTGCGCAAAGACAAAAGGATATCGTTGGACAAATTTATATTTGATTCGGAAAAGGATTCAGATTTGTTCAGTTTATGTGGAGATTCTGAAATATCTCTAACTCGCTGCATCACATAATGTTTAGGAAATGCTAAGCATGTGGTAAAGTTACCAAAGCAAGCCTAATGGCTATGGATAATTGAGATGTTCTTATTCTCATTCCTTGCAAAACTAGGGTTTGAGTTTCTTTGAAAATTAGAGAAAGTTGTCATATCTTAAGGAGACAATACTAAGGGTGTTCACGGTCCGGTTCGGTCTGGTTTTAACCTAAAAATTCAACTTTTGATCGGTTTTTTAGCATAAAACCCAGAAAAACCGGACTGTAGTTGTTGGATAAGCTAATCTTCATTATTGAGCTAAATCAAAAAAAATTTGATGTCAAATATCAATATGAGCTATTAATCACAGTAACTGTTTAGAAATTTAAAAAAAGCAACTAAAAAAAGTTACCAACAATCAAAGTCTTTCACCTGAGATGGGGAAGGGAAAGGGAAAAAAGGGAAGGGAAAGCTGAAAAGAAAGAGGGGGATGACAGTTGAAAAGGAAAAAAGTGATCTAGAATTAGAGATGATTTTTTTTATAGTTTTTTTTTTTAATCGGTTCAGTTTGGTTCAATCGGTTTAATCTTTTTTAAAACGGAACTGGACCGGACCGGGTGGTTTTTTTTATTTTTTAATCAGTTTATTTGGTTTTTTCTATTAGTTCGGTTTTCGATTAATTTTTTCTTAGTTTTTTTGATTTAATTGATCAGTCGGTTTTTTTAAACACCCCTAAAAAATATTAAGTTGCAATTAGATCTATAAAACTTCAATGATAAAATTCAATTATATGCAACATCATTTATACTGAAAAAAAAAGGGGGAGACATAGACAAGGGAAAAAAAGGTGTTATTAAATTAATTTTTCTTAGAAAAATATTAAATTAATATTTTTAAAGATTTTTTTAATGATTTTAATGTGTGAATATAAAAAAATAATTTATTTAAATATATTTTTAATTAAAAAATATTTTTAAAAATACTCTACATCACGTTAATAATATTATTTTAATATATTTGTAATTAAAAATTACTTCTAAAAAACCTACCATCATACATCATATAGCTGTGAACCGTTAGAGATTGCTCTCACTTGAGTTGCCTTCTACTACATATCTGAGTTAGCCCATCACTATTCAACCTTCTAGTCTGCTCTGGCCTTTAGCCCAACTTGTACTTGCAAAAATTTCTGGCCTTCCCCTATTTCACTATACAGCAGCAAGCTTTCTCCCCTCTCAAGTCTCCAATAAAAACCAGCAATCTTGACGAAGAGAAAAAAAACAAATGAGCCTGAGAAATCTAAATGAATGGACCATTATTGCCAAAGAAGCGTTCAACGGATCCTTCTTAGTAGCCAAAGCTCTATGCTTTCTCCATGTCACCAAAACCTATGTCTTCACTGTTGCTTCTGTAAGTATAAATAAGCATAAAGTGATGCTTTTTATCTGTTTCTTAAAGTATTTAAGCATTGACGGGGGGTGTTGCAGCTCTATGGACCAAGTATGCTCCCTACCTTTAACATTAGTGGTGATTTGGCATTGGCTGAGAAGATTTCACACAAGCTTGGCAAAGTGGGTGCTGGAGATATTGTTCTTGTTACATCACCCGTGGAGCCAAGAAAAATTGTGACTAAAAGAGTTATAGGTGTTGAGGGTGATTCTGTTACTTATGTTGTTGATCCCCAAAACAGTGATAGAACTGAGACTATTGTGGTATGTGTTTTTTTTTTTTGGTTGGGTTTTGAAGATTTTGCCTTTAGTGTTGTTAAAGCTAAGCGTGATGTCTTTTTGTTGATGGTTTTTTAGTGATTCTGCTTTTTTTGGTTGATTTTGATGCGTTTCTTAATGGGTTTTGGTGGGTGTGGTTTGGTTAGGTAATTGTTGATTTATTGCTTGCTGGATTTGTGGATTATTGCTATTATGCTTTAAAGATTGTTGATTGTTAGCTTAGGAAATGAAAAGGTTTGCTCTTTTTGTTTAGGTTCCTAAGGGCCATATTTGGGTAGAGGGAGATAACATATATAAAAGCAAGGATTCGAGAAACTTCGGGGCAGTTTCTTATGGCCTTCTTCAAGGGAAAATGTTTTGGAAGGTAAGCCTATTTTCTTCCTTGGCGTACTTTTGTTGGGTTTTGAGATTTTTTATTTTTTTTTACCTTTCATAGAGCACATTGTTCTGGTTTTTCTATGAAGAATATGTGGGCTATCAACAGTAATGTTCGCATCATGTTAAAAATAATTATTTTGATGTAGCTGGCATCAGTCGAGGGCAACTGAGATTTTTTGTTCAACACTATTCGAGGAATTTTGAGCTGTAGGATTAAAACTATGTGCAAAATGAAACTTTAGTAATGGTTGAGTGGAGTATGTTTTAAAAGAGGTTAAGACCTAGGAAGTGTCCATTTATCTCTTGTTTTCCAAGGCATTGGGATAGACTGAAAATGATCTTGTATGTTGCGCTAATGCACAAAATGTCCATGAGTTTGCAGGCTGGTTAACTAGACCTGGCAGGTATAGGAAAAATTCTATCAAGTAATATGAACCAATATTATTGTAAAGAATGTTGGTAGTAAACCAAAAGTATGTCTTACCAATCCACATGGAAGAGTGATGGGGAATAAGGGAGGCCATCCAAGACAACGCAGCATCTACTCCCAAGAGTGATTTACATGACAGCCCAAGCAGTAGGTATAAGCTTAGTGAGTGTTTGTTTTTGCAACCTACTTTTCAAATTGTTTTTGAACTCAAAAAGTATGTTTTTTAGGTTTTTTGGATGATTTTGCAGTGCTGATAAAAAAAAATCTAAAAAAACATTATTTTAATATTAATTAAAAAACTTTAAAAAAGCATCTATACTACAATATCAAACACAAACTTAGTTTAATTTTGCTAAGACTGATGTGATATTGATTTCAACCAATATGCTATATGACAAGAAGTCATTCCTGGACTGTCATAGACTCTCAGTATTCATCACGTTGAAATGTAGGTTTTATTAGAACTTAAATGGTGTTGGACTGTACATCTGGGGTGCCTTTGAAGGCACTGTTCCCCGCACTGTGAATAGTGCTTCTTTTTTGATTACTTCGATCAACAAACTTCTTTAATCGCAATTTTATTGTTCCAAGTTACAATAGCATTGTTTTATATGTTAATATTCTTGCATTCTTTTGCATATAAAAAGTGTCAAGGAATATTTTGATGATAAATTAAAGATTGATTTTGTGAAATTAAACTTTATTTGTAGTTTGAAAAAGGAACTAAAAGAAGAACCAAATTTAACATGAAAAAAAAGAAGACCCCATTTAGATGTTGATGAGAAAAACTTAAATTTTCTCTCTGAAATTTCAATTCAACTATTGTTCGGTCATTGTTGTTTTAGTAGTTTATATTTTGATTTCAAACTTTTTTTTATATATATTTCAGTCTCTAGATGTTAGGAGAGAATAGAAAAAGTCACCATAAAATATTGAAGAGAGAGAAAGTGATTGAATATCAATATTAAGACCACCAAAAATGGTTAATCTTAGTGTCAATGAGTTTGTCTCTTCAAGAAAAAATTAATGGAAGTGGTATTGTTCTTTAACTGTGCTAGGAAAAGTATATTGGGGTCCTTAAAGTTTGTTAGGATTCATTTAATTTTTATTTTTAGAGAGATTAGAGGCTGTTATGATGTTAAAAACGGGTTTGTTAAGGTTTCTATGGTGTTTTTTTTATGTGTTTTCCAATGAAAACAAGTTGAAATTGGGTTTTTCGGGTCCTAAAACTCAAACTCTGAAAATTTTTGGATCCCATGCGCATAGCGTCCCTCTTATTTATTTATTTTTTTACTTTGCATTAGTTTTTTTATTTAAATTTTAATTAATACACTTATTTTTTGAATTGTTTATTTCATATTTTTTTCAATAGTAGTTATTTTTTTTAATTTTATAATACTTCAAAGAGATTATTGTAATTTATCTTTAATTTTTTCCACTATATTTTATATAAATAATGCATAATGTATTTATAAAAATGAAAATCATTTGTTCTTGGCAATGAAAAATAACCTTTAAGATAAAATAAATAAAAAAAATAAAAAATAAAAAAAGAATGTTGAGGTTAAATATTTCCATGTCATCTATCTTTTGTTTTTACTAGAAAGATTAGCTTTCTAATTTAGTATTTGATGAGTATTAATAATTCTTTTTCAATTTATTGGTTTAGATATTTTTTAACTTATTTTATTAAGCGTAAACAACATCTTTTTGTTTCTCAATTTAAAAAATAATGATACCCAAAAAGACATCCATAACATTAGTACCTTCTTTTCTTGTATTAGAAATACTCAGAATCCTCTAAATGGTGTTGGGCTGTGGAGAAAAATGCATTTTCAAACCATGGTTGCCCATGAAGGCTTGACCATGTCAAGCAGTCTGCCCTAGGCAATAGGCACTGTGATGTAATTAGTATGCGGTTGGGGGCATCTAGTACAATCATTAGCGTGATCTTTGTGAATCAAGATTCATGAAATTGTTGAAGAAATGTAAACAAACACAGCCTTAACTAGTTGCAGTGACCAAGTGGTGTGAATGGAATGATTATATCAAAGCTCAGGTTAACCTCATGAGCAGCTGGGCCACTGATTCGCATTCGACCACTATTTTACATATTATGATCCACTGATTGTGATAGGAAATGGACCATTTATACTCTTATTCTGAGCTGACAGCAATGAATTTTTGCTCCTTTCACAACTGCTGGACAATATTTTTCAGAAAAGCTCATCTTTCGTACTCTAAATTTGTTGTTTTTTTTGCATGTGCTCATTTTGTTTCTAGATATGGCCACCCAAAGATTTCGGACCACTTGGGAAAAAAGAGCAAAACAGCTGAATGCATGCTGTTAGGTACGTGTTCTTAGACTGCATAGCATGCAACTACTGTCTTCCCTTGACAAAAGTTTTCCCCCCCTCTTCTATAGTGTAATGTCTTCGGTCTTTCATTTTGTAGCTCTCCCAAAGTCTGAGTTGACTGCTGTGTTGAGATCAAGTATGAGCATGAATAGAATGAACCCAATTTGTTCATTTCTAATTAGTTCTCGATACAACCAGGTTCCCTAATGCATTTTGGGGGGCTTACAAGTAGGTGGGGCAGTCCTTGCTCTGGATGATCACCATGCCTAAAGTTACATTATATTACCTTAGTGATGACTTGCAAGCATCTAGAACCTACATTGCAATTCCATTTTTGTTTCATGATGGATTCTTTTCATCCAAAACAATCCGAAGCTTCCTCTGCTTTTCTGTCGTCGTGAATACAGCCATTACTGATTGATAGAACTTTGGACTCGTTAGTGCAACTAAACTGACAAAGTTATTACCAGTCATACTTTATTCTGATTTGGTTAGACACTACGGCTTTAAATGCTCAGGTTTGGGCCACCTTTGCAAGCATATGTACCTTTTTCTAACAAATGGGAAGAATTATTGTGCAGCCATACAATGTTTGATCATTAATTTGGGATTCACTATAGACTAATTTTGTGGATAGTGTAATAAAATTTTTTCACTCAAGTTTTTTCTCTTTAATTTTATCTTTTTAAATTGGATTATGGTTTGCAATAATTGGCTTCATGCGGGGTTCTTGTGGTGCTGCGGAAAAAAATTTAGCACTTAATCGATACAAAATAAAATTTGATTTCATTAATTTAGAATAAAAGCTTGAGGTACTGAATGTGAACTTGAAATGAGTGTTAAGGAACTAAATTAAGAGCTCGTTTGGCTACGCGTTTGTGTTTGTGTTCGTGTTTCTTCAAAAACACATGACAATGCTGTTTGGTTACAAATCGTTAAATAATTAAAACACTTAGGCCCCACTATTTACATGCGGCTGGAACATGATTTTTTTAAAGCAACAAGATATTGTTTTTTTTACGAGTTTCAACAATGTTCACTAGTGAATTGCACTGTTCACGTGAACAGTGCAATTCACTTGCACTGTTCATGCGATTTTTTTTTTAATTTTTTTAATAGTTTTTTTTAATAATTTTTTTTTAAAAAAACTAGTTTAGAGTGAATTAAATTTACTTACATTGTGATGTGAGCAATATTTTTTTTTCCTGAAAAACTAGTATAAAATAAATTAAATTCACTCAATTTTATACCTGATAATGTTTTATCTAATTTTATTACACGCTCATAAAATTATAAAAACTGTAGTTCTTATTGGCTGAATTTTATACATATTGGAATTATAAATAATTTAATGGAATAATAAAAAATATTTTATATAAAGTATTATTTATTTTATAATGTAATAGGAGTAGTTAATTTTACAATATTTAAATTTAAAACCATCAATATTAATATATATTTTTTAAAATTATTTTATAACCTCAATTTCAAAAGTATTATTAACTAAACATATTAAACTATTTTTTTTTCAACCTTAATTTCAACCACAGTTTTAACCAAACATTTATTTTTTTAAACCAATTTTAATTAAAAATATTTTTTATAAAATAAATTTTTTCAAATCACAATCATAACAGTTATCGCAATACCAAACAGATTCTAAGGGGAAAAAGTGACTTGCTTGTGTACCATATGCTCTAGCGTGTGGGAATGGTCGTTACACTTCGGTGGCGCGTGTGATAGCTACTAACCTACAAACATGCCCTTCATTGGTACTATGTAGATCTTTCTATACTGAAGATTTATTTTTATCCTACCCGCAGCATGGTGCAGGTTACCGATGTAGTTCTTTCTAATACAGATTATTAGTGAGAGAAGAGAATTTTGTGTTTTGCAATGCTTTGAATTGCATATATGGGCCATCCATTTAGAAATGAAATGCCAGTAAAAACCAGAAGGCTCTTGTTGTGTTGTTTGCAAAGAGACAGTCTCGCCTCTCTCAATTTAGGGCCAATATATGTTGGGGTTTAACGTATTATTTTGTTTCTTTGGGCCTTTGTCCCCATTTTGAAAACCTAAAGAAAAGCACCAGATTGGGGCTATAACTAGTGATTTTTACATGAAAGAATTAGGTTTTTCTCAGGGAAATTTCATCTCACAGAACAAAATGATTGAGTCTCTGTCAGTGTGCCCTGTTTCTCATGAAGGTCTTCCTCCACATTTCCACTCGAAAAGGACCGTCATGTGTGGATTTCCTAAGTTCCTTCCCTACCATTATCCATCACCATCCTAAGCAGTATCCTTCCCTAGGCAAAGTGATACAAGAAGCATGCATTATCCTAAGCTCTGTGGATTCAAATTGTTGAAGAAAATAGCCTTCTAGCTGACCACTAACCAAGTCGAGCGTTTACTCGGGAATTGACTTCATGAGCAGCTGGACCACTAATTCACATGCTTTACCGATATGATTATGATCCATTAATTGTGACCTAACATCTATGAAAGATTCTCCCCAAGTTTTTTCATATATATATATATATAAATGCAAAAACTTCAACCATTCAGTTGAGCATTAATGGCATCCACACTTTGAGTGCTTGGGGTTTTTCGTACATGATTCTCAAGAAAATCATTGAACAAAATTGGCATGAATGGTATAATTAACTATTGCACCACTAGATTTGCTTCCAGTCTTTTACCACGTGAATTTAGGGTTTTGCGTTGCTCGGAGCAACATGCATGCATGCATGGTCAGCCACATGCTATTAGAAATGAAACACTGTTGATTTCTTGTCGGCGTGGATGTACAAAACCCAAGTTTACAGAGAGGTGCTGCAGCGCTATTTATTACTAGAGGAGCTCCGAAACTCATGTAAACCTCACATGTTGCACGTGATATGGAAGAATTAAGTGCACAATATTTGGCAAGAAAAAGACTCAATTAATGCTACGTGCAAAGACACTCGCCGTGCCATGCCTGTTGCCTTGTCTTCTGCAAAGAAACATGGAGTAACAAAGGCTTGTCAACTATGGCAAGAACCGCGACCCCTCTATTTAGTTCATGTCTTGAGATACCATACCACTAGACCAGCCACCACATCCTTGATTTACTATGTAGCATCTTCGTTTAATTATGCTGATATATATATAAAAGGGTGGAGACATGCTAAAGGCTTGGGTGGACTATAGTCCATGTCAAGATTTTATTAATATTTTTTGACTAGTTCTTCGTAATTCTTGGTTGAGTTATCAAAAAATTCTGAAAATTTATGTGGAGCCTTCTAATATGATGTTTTAGTTTAGGTTAAAATTTTAGAATTTTTGAAAAAATTCAGAAATTTGATGAAAAATCACAATTTGACCAGGTTTACGTTATTTGGCGTAATTTTCAATCTGACCATCAGATTGAGCTAAAATTTTACAAGGAATCTTAAAATATATTGAATAAAATTTGGTTAAATTTTTGAATGAATGAATCTTAGTAGTGCTAACAAAAAAAAACTATCAAATAAAAGCAAAACAACTCATTAAGGGTAAAATGATTATTTAACGTTAAAAAATAAAACAAATTAGTTCTTCCTTCCTTTTACATGTTTTCGACTGGGCAGAAGCACATAAAAAAAAAAAAAAAAGGTGAGAGAGAAAAAGAGAAAAGTAAGGGAAAACAAAAAGTCAACCTTTTACACGTGTCGGTCGAAGCTAAGTTAAAGTATACCGTATAGAAACCACGTACATGCCAGTTGTCATTTAGAGATTGGACTAAGAGATTAGTAATTCTTTAACCATACCATAATGAAGGCTTAACTTAGTGAGTGTGCATACTCACTTCCCTTTAGACAGTTTCGAATCTTGGGAAAAGTCACATATATTGGTCTGGATGTGTATTCCTTATCTGTAAAGCTTTTTCCTGACTATAAAAATATCTTTCAACTATTTTACATGTCAATTTAATTATATTAAATTCTTCATGAACGATTTTAAGAACATGCCATCCATATTGAAAAAAATAATAATAATGAATTCTCATAAATATTGTCCTCGAGAATTTGAGTTTAAGAATTTTAAAATGAGCAACAATAATTTCTTTGAATTTCTTTTTTTAAAAAAAATATTTAAAAACGCGGTGCAAACATTCCATAAAAAATCAAATTTTTTATTAAAAATTAATTTTTTTTTTGTGTTTTGGATGGTTTTGATACATTGATCTTAAAAATAATTTTTAACAAATAAAAAAAATTATTTTGATGCATTTTGGCATAAAAAAACTTTGAAAAACAACCGCAACCATACTCCCAAATAGAACCAATAATTGCAAAGAGATTGTCTAACTTTTTTATATATATTTGTTTATCTTAAAATAATTATTTAATCAAAACATATTAGACCTATAACTAAAACAGAATGGTTAATCACTTTATCACTTTGGCATGGAAACTTCATCTTAGTCCTTAAGATTGTAGTTTTTCTATGATTTGGTCTCTTATTTTTGTAATTCATGTTTTGATACTGAACTTTATTTTCTAACATTTAAGTTCACGAATATTGGAGAGGAGAAGGAGAAAGTTTTTGGATAGCCAAATTTTGACTATAAATTTGTCTTATAAAAAAGAGTTTAATAGATATGGTGTTTCACTGTAACCATATTGAAAAAAAAAAATTAGGGTCCATAAAGTTTTTTAAATTCATTTAAATCTTTTAGAGTTGTTTTAGGGTGTTTTGGAGTTGGAAATGAGTTTATTGAGATTTCAAGGATGTTTTTTAGGTTTTTATAGATGAAAACAAGTAAAAAAAAAAATAGCTTTTGAGGATCTAAAAACTTTCTAGTAGTTCAGCAAACAATAGGTCGTTCATCATAGAAGATGACTTGTCACCCAATTATAAAAAGAAATTGAAATGAACGACACACATCCACTTTTTTACTAAATAAATCTCTAGCAAGTGCACATAGGAGCTTTCATGCCTAAGCGAGCCTAGACTTTTTTATTGTTGGCCAGACACTTGGAACTAGCCTCTTTTTTTTTTTTCTTTCTTTTCATAATTTTTTTTCTATGTAGATATTACTTAATATCCTTTCTCTTATTTTTTAAATTATTTAGTTAGACTCTTTTTTCTACAATAATAATTGATTTTTTTAATGTATTTTTAATTTAATAATGATTTCAATAGATTATTATAATTTTTCGGTAATTTTTCTCCTTTTATATTTTATATAAATGAGTTGTATTTTTATGACACATTTATAAAAGCTAAAATTAGCAAACAATGGTTATGTGAGGAACCATAAAACCAACTGAAACAAGAAACACAAAGAAGACGCCTTGGGCACCAACTGAAATAGAAAACACAAAGAAGACGCCTTGGGCACCATAAATTACAAAGAGTGACAGACAGGAGCATCATGCAACATAGGAAAAATTCAAGAGAAGTAGCAACAACCAATACGATCAGTTGAGAAGTAGTGACTATATGGACTGCAAACCGAAAATAAGACAACATCCCACAATAAAGAACATCCACCAATACGGTTAGCTCATAAAAATTTGAGTATGATTCTGCTTATGAAAGTGCAATATCATGTAGAATAAAATCTGGAATCTCTAAAAAACAAATTCAACCAATGTATATGAGTTTTCAAAAACTCTTCGATTCCTTTCTTCCTATATCAAGTAGACAACAATATTGAGGGAGACCTTTTTCATCCTGGCAACAATGTTTTTCCCCTGATATTAAGGCCCCAGACAACACTACTAATGGTGGCCATGCCCCTACAAAGCCGAAGCCAGGATTTCACCTTTGACCACAAGAGAGATGTCCAACTGTAAGTAAAAAAGAGGTGACTATGGCATTCCTCATGATCCGGACAGAAGATATGATTAGCATTAGTATCAATAAAGTACAGGCTGTCTCTTGTTCTCAACCTCTCAAGCAAAAGGATGAAACTATGCCTTGGTAAACACCAAGGTTCCCAAACAACCTTAACCCATGACACTGGAGTTACTTTGAATCTCCAAAACTCATAAGCATGACCCGAGAAGGGCTCAGAAATATTGTTCCAACTTTGCATCATAGAAATCACTTTTGATTGACCCTCATAGTCTGCAAAGAGTTGATCTCAAAGAGTAAATAGGAACTTTCACAGGGGAGAGGAGGTTCCCTATAAATGAACGAAACAAATAGAACTATCCTGCAAGTAAAAATTGTGCACCCATCTAATCCAGATCAAGTCAGTCTTTAAATGGATATTCCATAGCTGTTTTGCAATGAAACAACAGTCCTTTGCCTTGATGGTATAGAGCCCCAAGCCTCTTTCATCCTTTGACAAATAAATGTGTTTCCAGGCTATTAAGGCGGACTTACTACCTGAGTTATTTCCTCTACCAAGTTTTGATTCTTCTAATCTTCTTACTAGCCTCGTTCTTGACTCCTTTGAAAGTTGACTCACTATATAAGCTCCCTTTAATAATTGTCCTCACACTGACGAAATTACATTTCAAGACCTTTCAAATGAATTCAGTATGCATGAATCTTCTAGTTCACACAACAAATTGTCACCTTCTAGACTAACTTCCCAACAAACTCTTCAACCTCTAACAGAATTGCAAGATTATTTCACTTATTAAGTATCCAGTTTGTAATTTCTTGTCTTATCACCAACTATGTCCTGTGCATACAACTTTCCTTACAATCATATCAAATGTTCATGAGCCCAGGAATTTCCAAGAATCTCGATCCCAAGTTATATGACTGTAGTTTACAAAGGAAAAGTTAATAACTCTTGCTAAAAATAACACATGGAGTATAGTTCCTCTCCCTACAGGAAAACATGTAAATGGTAGTCATTGGGTATTTAAAACAAAGTTCAACTTTGATGGATCAATTGATTAACATAAAGCCTATCTTATAGCTCAAGGCTTTACTTAGAAATTTAGTGTTGATTATGAAAAGACATTCGCTCTAGTTGCCAAGATAACTATTGTAAGAGTTTTATTATTTGTTGCTATCAATCATGGATGGTTATTGTCTCAAATGGATGTAAAAAAATAAGTTATTACATGGAGATTTCAAATAAAAAAGTGTTTATGAAGCTTCCCCTAGACACCCTCAAAGTGGAAATTATAATTTGGTTTGTTAGCTGCATGAATCTATTTATGGGTTGAAGTAAAGTCCACATGCATGACATGAAAAATTAAGCATTGCTCTTAAAGTTCTTGCCTTCGCTAGAAGTTCAGCTTATTTTTTATTATTTGTCCAGCTCTATACAATGGAATAACTAATTGTGCTTATTTATATAGATGATCTCATTATCACTGGAAATAACATTTACTTTATTGCTTAGCTAAAAATGTCTCTTTAATAAAAATTTCCAATTAAAGATCATGGTTCCTTAAAGTACTTTTTATAAATTTAAATGCCAACCTCTAACAAAAGGTTATTTCTCAATCAACATAAGTATAGTATTGATTTATTATAAGATGCTGACGTGTTATTTACTAAACTCATTGCTACTCCTCTAGACAACAAATTGAAGCTTGATTCCTCAAGTGAATGTCTTGACTCTTTTAGTTATTGTCATAAGCTTGTTGGTAAGCTTATTTACCCAATTATCACACAACTTGATATTACATTTATAGTTAGTCTAGTTAGCCAATATATGCATGCTCCAACTATTCAACATCTTAGTATGGTAAAACATATTTACGGTTCTCAAAAGCATGCTTAGTCGTGGAATTATTATGACTCGTAATGGTCACACTAATATTATAGGCTACACTGATTTGGATTAAGCAGATAATGAATTTGATCGCCGATCTATTACCAGATATCGCATGTTTATTGGTGGTAATTTAGTTTCCTGAAAAAGTAAAAAACAACATGTGATAGCTCGGTCTAGTGCTGAAATGGAATACCATGTTGTGGCTTCTACAACATGTGAATTAACTTGGCTCAAGAATCTTCTTGTCGATTTAGGTTTTACAAGTATTACTTCAATGACACATTGATGTTGATTGTCACTGCATTCGTCAACAAGTCCAATTTAAGCTTATTCACACTTAGTATATACGTACTCATAATCAGCTGGCTAATATGACTAAAGTTATATCATCTATATAATTTCATTGTTTATTAAACAAGTTAGGATCCATCAATCCTCTTAATCCAGCTTGATTGGGAGTATTGGATAGTATCATGTGTATATATGTCATTACTATTAGCATATATGTTTCCTAGACTAGTGATGGTAAGGATAATTTTGTTCAAACATATGTTCAAGGATTGATAATTAACTGGGCATATATTAGGCTAATATCATGGAAAGAGATAGCATAAATATTGCCACCTCTTTTCCATATATACCAATATCATTCACAAGATTACATATAAAAAAACTATTATTGTTAATCTTAAATTTATTTCATTGCCTTTTCAAAATAATCTCAAGTGTATGTTTAGGAGTCATAGCTGAACTAGATGCAAAATGTAGCATGTAATGTTAGAGCTGTGTTGATTGACCATGCTTTTGAATTAAAAACATTGCTTTCATCATTATTGCCTTTTCTTTTGTTTATGCATATTTTTATGTGCTTGTTATGTTGGGAACTTGGAACTTTAGTGCTCTCTTCAAGTCATGTAACATGTGAGGAGCTCTAGATCTTTTTGTTTGCGATGAATATTTTACCTTTCAATTGTGACCTATCTATGAAATCTGTTGGGTTTGATGTGTTTGTAGCTTTCTTTTGATTTTCATGATTTATAATAGATCCCTTGCATTGTTTTGAGGTTGGGATTGATGGGTTTAGTGGGTTGGGCAAACAATTCCAATGTTCTTTTCAGCTTTTATGTTGTTGTTTTGTGTGTTGAGATGACTCTTCTTCCGTTTCTTGGTCGTTATTAGGTGTGTTAGGCTAAATTACTCATTCTAGTTTCGTTCATAGTTGCAAGACAAAAGAATAAAGAAAGATGTGTGGAAGAAGAATTACAGAATTGTATTTCCTTGCTTGATAAATACTGTTACATCATGGTGCTATATATATTACAATTCTTGATTCAAAAATACTATAATTAAGAATGCAATGAATGATAAGATATACACTTAATTCCTAGAATATATGTTGCAGATATGATCACAATATCTTCAATATCATTAATCTCTTGTGCAGATATGATCAGAGATCACGATTATCTTCAGTATCAATGATCCCTGATCATGATCTCTTCAGTATCAGTGATCCCTGATTATGATAGTAATCCCTGATTGTGATTATCTTCAGTATCAATATTATCTTAAGTAGATATGATATTATCTTCAGTATCAATAATAACTTATCATAATTATTTTTAGTATAAGTAATAATCTCTTATACAGATATGATCAGAAATCATGATTATTTTCAGTATCTGTAATCCTTGATCATGATAATAATTTCTAATCATGTTTATCTTCAATATCAATATTATCTGTGTTGTAACCCATTTTTGGGTCCCCATAAAAAAAATAATAATAAAAAAAAATGTGCGCAGTACTGGTCGCAGTAACCCACGTTTACGTTCTGCAGCAGATGAAGATTAATTAGCTAGTTACTCTGCTGTGCACAGTAACTGGCTAATTAATTCACGGGTTACTGTGTGCACAGTACCCCGGTTACTATGCACGCTAATTAATTCTCTGGTTACTGTGCACACAGTAACCCGGTTACTATGTGCACAGTAACCAGCCCATGCAAAAAAAAAGAAAACAGCACCGTTCCCCTTTCTTCCCCGCCTAACATACAGCAGTAAAGAAGGAAAAAAGATGTATATTTAATGGCGTTGGTCCCTCCAGCCCACCGACCGTCAATCCCTCTAGCCTACCGACCGAAGACATTGGCCGACTGCCTACCGCACCGCCGAAACTGAGGGAGGCACGCCTGGACAGCCACGCCTGACCAGCCGCCGCATGACCCCACGATGAAAAAAAAAAAACATGCTCACGGGCTATAAATGGAGGAAGAACAGAAGGAAAAAAGGGGGGGAAGAGAAGAGAAGGGAGAGACAGAGAGAAGAAAACAGAAGAGAAGGGAGAGAGAGCGAAGAAGAAGGAGAAGCAGAGAAGAGAGTAAAACAGAGGAGAGAGAGAGGAAAACAGCACCGCCGGCCACCGCGAACAGCCAGTTCCGCCGCCGCCACCCCTGCCACATCAGTTGCTGCCAACATAACAACCGCTACAGGTAGCCTTCCCCGTCGTTTTTTTTGGTTAAGCTTCATCTGCATGCAGAACGTTTACGTTCTGCAGCAGATGAAGATTAATTAGCGAGTTACTGTGCTGTGCACAGTAACTCGCTAATTAATTCACGGTTACTGTGCATGTGCACAGTAACCCGCATATTAATTCTCTGGTTACTGTGCACACAGTAACCCGGTTACTATGTGCACAGTAACCATCCCATTCTTTGGGCCAGGTTCGGCCCAGCCCATATATTTGGGCCTGATCCGGCCCATTTCAAAGAAAAAATCAAAAATATTTGTTTCAACTTTTTATAATTTTTCCGCGTAATTTTCATGTCATTTTGATTAATATTTGGTGGTATTTTTTTTTATGTTGTTAAAAATACAAAAATCTAATTTTTAAATAGCCGGTTTTCGTCAAAAAAAAAAACTTCCACAAAATACAAAAAAATTAAAAAAAAGAGAGAAAAAAATGTTTTTGTGCATACGGCCAAGTGTCTCAAAGCTAAAATCATATTGTATTTTTTCATACACCAAAAAAAATTTTTTAGCATGCATTTTGGCTTTAATAACCAGTTTATTAAAGACAAGAGAATATTGGCCAATATTTCAAAAACAACAACAATTTTATTTTGTTTGTCTCTTAGTATCCGGGGTATGACTTTACACGTAATGCATATTCCGGATATTTAATTCTTTTTTTTTTACAATAAAACCTGGGGTATGACATTACATGTAATGCGTATTCCAAACAATAAAAAACCACAACACGACCTTAGATTTTATCAGACATTAAAACAATGCAGCTTACCTTAGGTAGGGCGTAGTTGGGGTGCTAATACCTTCCCTTTACGCAACCAGTCTCCGTACCCGATCTCTAAAGACCAGTTAAGGTTCCTAGTAACCAGAATACTAGGTGGCGACTCCCAGTCCATATTTTCACATGTAGAGACAAGTATTCCTTGTCTCTCCTTATTTGCCAGGAATAAATATTTCTGATTTTTTCCATGAGGGTGGACGATCGCCGCGCCGCCGCACACGTGCGACAGAATGGCGACTCCACTGGGGACTTTGTGGACTAAGCTTTGTTTTTGTCTGATGATTGTGTTTTATTGTTGTGGTTTGCGTGTTTATTTTTTAAATATGCATTTTCTTTATATATTTGTTCATATTTAGTTGTGCGCGTTAATTTTTGTACATATTTATCTCATGCATCACATAGTTAATTTTTTTAAAGCACACACAAGCTTCAGGTTAGGGGGGAACTAGCAGCTTACCTTACGACTTTTAGTCAAGGTTTAAGTTTGTGTAAACCCCAACTCTTCGTTGAGTGCTTAGACTGGTAATAGTTGGACACGTGCCAACCCATTACCTACTGGGCCCCTATATTGCCTTTACGAGGGTAATCACTGGGACAACGAGAGACCCTTTTTAGAGACCAAGTAGTAAACCTACCTTTTGTCTCACTTAAAAAGATTAGAACCAACCTTTAGGATGTATGCTCCGTATACATTGTTTTGCATCCGAGCAAGCTCTTCTTGAAGCATCTTGAACTCTAGACTTTTGGGTGACACAATGACCGTCGCTCAGAAAATTTTCATTGTAGAGTTTGGGCAAGAATCAAGATTCTTGTTTCATCATGCAACAATTATGATCATATGTCACCCCTTTGAAGGGCGAATTCATCATATAGATTACATGTTCATACATTTGGCATGCATGCACCTGAAAAGAAAGATAGGTCCCCTATGAATCTACAACACCCAATTTTGAGTGAAAAAAAAAACATTGGAGATAAAGAAGCGTGCTCGCTGCAACATCCATTTTCAAGAAGAGTTGGAGTCTCTGGAACCAAAAGTTTGACTCACCTCTAGCTTACTCGAGCATATATTGAGAAATGCCTCTAGTGAAGGTCCTTCCAATTGACCTATCATTTTTGTTCAAGCCCCAACAAAGACCCAACCTGAAGAAATTGAGGGCCCACATGATCAAGAGCCTCAACACAATTTGAAGGGGAATTGCATCACCGTTGCAAAATGGAGCTTGTTCTTTCTCTGCCAAAATAACTACCTCAGTTTGATCATGCCTCCAAAAACTTGATTTTTTGTTTCAACCTATTCTAGTTTTTGTTGGTAATTTGGCTAAAAAAATTCCACAAGACTTTCCTTGTCCACTAAGCCTTTCTTGTTAATAAAATCATGTGTTTTGTTGTGTTCATCACATGCCTTCATTTTTGTTGTTTCATGCAAATAACACATTGAGCATAACCTTTAAGCATGAAACCATCGCGCCCAAAATCTTGTGGTGCATTTCCCTTTTCTTCCAAAACTATGCATGATCGCATGTGAGGATTTTTGGAAATTCAAAGTTTAGTACAAAAACAGAAATCATGTTGATGTTTGTCCGAAACAAACGAATTCTGGAAATTCAAGTGATTCCTTAGAGAGGTAACCATACACCTAAAACACCCAAAAAAAAAAAAAACATGAAGTGACTCCAAAAGCTGGGTTTTTATTTGCGTGAATAATGAGAAATCACATTGCATACTCGCATGAAAGCAAGGCTTACCGATCCTAAATGCATGCATTTGAGATGAAGAAAGGCCATCTTTGATAATCCTTTCACAAAGCTGAAATATATCATTTGCAGTCCCCTTTTGAGCCTAATAATTTTTTTTTTTTTTAAAATAACCCTGGCTAGGATCACACCCCTACACTGGGGGGCAAGTGCAAAAAAATCCATAATGATTGAAAGTGCCCAAATAACTCTTGGGGGCATGAAAAAGTCTTCAACAATGAAAGTGCCCAAACAATACTGGGGGGCATAAAAGAAAATTCTCAATCATCAAAGGCGCCCATACAAAGCTAGGGGGCACGAAGAAAAATCCAAAAGATCCAAAAATTTTGAGCAAAAAATACAAGGCCAATGCAATGATGCTCAAAATCAAATGAAGAAAACAAAAACAAAGAGAAAAAGCCCAAACCCGACACTGGGGGGCAGGACAAATCATTTTTTGTTAAAAAAAAAAAAAAACAAATCCAAACAACAAAGGTCAGGAAACAAGCACAAGTGATTCCTAGTTTTTGAAATCCCTTAAACACTTTTTGAGCCTGCAACATATCCATTTTCTTCGTAACCAATAGCCAAAGCCTACATTATATACCTGATAAAGCCCTTTCTGATCAAAGGCAAGCATTCTGGATAGGTAGGCAGTGCTTTCTCGTGCGGGTCAAATCATTATTCATGCAAATAAAATAAATGCTTTGAATCAATTCGGTTCTCAATAACCCTCAAATTGAAATTTAAACCTTTTGTGACCAACCAGATGTCACTTCACCTTTAAACCAAAAGCAAAAAGCTTTCATCACTTCAAGAAACCTGTCTATAGGAATCACTTGAATTTTTTAGAACAAGTTTATTTTGAACCAATGTCAAAATCATTTTTGTGATTGGAGTAACTTGGACGTTCCAAAAATTTTGCATGAAAACATTTCATTGTACCAAAAAACCCACTTTCACATATCCTCACCCCAAACTAAACCCAAGTTGAACACTTGGTGGGCATGATCAAGCTGGGGGGCAATCAAAAACACATGGTAGGGCTGGCTCCATGATTCCTGTTCTAAGGAAAATAACAGGCAAAATTGGTAACTCTTGAGATAATGGGTGAAGGACAAAGATGTATGATGACATCAAACCCTTCCCAGAGGTCAAGATCACAAGATGTAACCCGAGTAAGCAAAAGTGGAAAAGCCATCGAAGTTTACTACCAATACTACAACTTTTGAGAGAAAAGAAAGACACCATGAAGAAATGGGGGCCTATATTTCTCAGGTAAGTATACATGCATATCAATCATAATGCATTTGCTTTTCAACATTGACAATCATTGTTTCAACATCATCCCTTTGGTAGTGCGTTTTCTAACCCTACCTCCTTTTGAGTGCGCCTTTGAGCCCTCACCAACATTTTTCTGGGTAGGTCACCCATTACAATGCGACCAATTCTCCATGTTTTATATCTGGGTAGGTCACCCATTACAATGAGACCACACTTCACATTCTTTCCTTTTTTTCGGGTTAAAGGGGATTGGCGAAAGGAATCTCAGTTTAGCCCAACCATACACAGGACTTTGGGTCCGGTTGAAGTTTTAGGTCAATCAAATTTTGAGACGACCAGTTTTGGAAGACCAATGTTTTTTTCTTTACAACACTTACTATGCACAAATCTTTGCTCCGTAAGCATTGTAAAGAGGGGGGCAACTGTTGTAACCCATTTTTGGGTCCCATAAAAAAAATAATAATAAAAAAAAATGTGCGCAGTACTGGTCGCAGTAACCCACGTTTACGTTCTGCAGCAGATGAAGATTAATTAGCTAGTTACTCTGCTGTGCACAGTAACTGGCTAATTAATTCACGGGTTACTGTGTGCACAGTACCCCGGTTACTATGCACGCTAATTAATTCTCTGGTTACTGTGCACACAGTAACCCGGTTACTATGTGCACAGTAACCAGCCCATGCAAAAAAAAAGAAAACAGCACCGTTCCCCTTTCTTCCCCGCCTAACATACAGCAGTAAAGAAGGAAAAAAGATGTATATTTAATGGCGTTGGTCCCTCCAGCCCACCGACCGTCAATCCCTCTAGCCTACCGACCGAAGACATTGGCCGACTGCCTACCGCACCGCCGAAACTGAGGGAGGCACGCCTGGACAGCCACGCCTGACCAGCCGCCGCATGACCCCACGATGAAAAAAAAAAAACATGCTCACGGGCTATAAATGGAGGAAGAACAGAAGGAAAAAAGGGGGGGAAGAGAAGAGAAGGGAGAGACAGAGAGAAGAAAACAGAAGAGAAGGGAGAGAGAGCGAAGAAGAAGGAGAAGCAGAGAAGAGAGTAAAACAGAGGAGAGAGAGAGGAAAACAGCACCGCCGGCCACCGCGAACAGCCAGTTCCGCCGCCGCCACCCCTGCCACATCAGTTGCTGCCAACATAACAACCGCTACAGGTAGCCTTCCCCGTCGTTTTTTTTGGTTAAGCTTCATCTGCATGCAGAACGTTTACGTTCTGCAGCAGATGAAGATTAATTAGCGAGTTACTGTGCTGTGCACAGTAACTCGCTAATTAATTCACGGTTACTGTGCATGTGCACAGTAACCCGCATATTAATTCTCTGGTTACTGTGCACACAGTAACCCGGTTACTATGTGCACAGTAACCATCCCATTCTTTGGGCCAGGTTCGGCCCAGCCCATATATTTGGGCCTGATCCGGCCCATTTCAAAGAAAAAATCAAAAATATTTGTTTCAACTTTTTATAATTTTTCCGCGTAATTTTCATGTCATTTTGATTAATATTTGGTGGTATTTTTTTTATGTTGTTAAAAATACAAAAATCTAATTTTTAAATAGCCGGTTTTCGTCAAAAAAAAAAACTTCCACAAAATACAAAAAAATTAAAAAAAAGAGAGAAAAAAATGTTTTTGTGCATACGGCCAAGTGTCTCAAAGCTAAAATCATATTGTATTTTTTCATACACCAAAAAAAATTTTTTAGCATGCATTTTGGCTTTAATAACCAGTTTATTAAAGACAAGAGAATATTGGCCAATATTTCAAAAACAACAACAATTTTATTTTGTTTGTCTCTTAGTATCCGGGGTATGACTTTACACGTAATGCATATTCCGGATATTTAATTCTTTTTTTTTTACAATAAAACCTGGGGTATGACATTACATGTAATGCGTATTCCAAACAATAAAAAACCACAACACGACCTTAGATTTTATCAGACATTAAAACAATGCAGCTTACCTTAGGTAGGGCGTAGTTGGGGTGCTAATACCTTCCCTTTACGCAACCAGTCTCCGTACCCGATCTCTAAAGACCAGTTAAGGTTCCTAGTAACCAGAATACTAGGTGGCGACTCCCAGTCCATATTTTCACATGTAGAGACAAGTATTCCTTGTCTCTCCTTATTTGCCAGGAATAAATATTTCCGATTTTTTCCATGAGGGTGGACGATCGCCGCGCCGCCGCACACGTGCGACAATCTGCAAGCTTTTATTTTATTAGGCAACTAATTTGATCTAGTCTGTCTTGCATGAGTTTACTTTTGTATTTTGCTTGGCATTCAAAAATAACTTGCGTTGCGTCACTCTTTTTTTATTTGAAGGGTTTGAGTTCACCTAGATAAGTCAATGTTTGTTGTTCTCAAGGTACGCGGGAAGAAGTGTTCGCGGGGCATATACATACTTCTTTTTTCTCTTTTTAATAGTCCAGCTCCAGTCTAGGAAAATAATGTCCCGCTGTCCCTGAAAAACCTCGAGGGAGAAAAAAAGTAAAAACACCACATCACATCATACCTACCTTTCCTCTCTTTCTCACGCGCATTCCCTTCGCTACATCTCTCTCTGTTAAAAAAATCCCATTTTATTTTCTTCTTCTTAATTTTCTCCCATCTGATTTCAAATGGAATTCAATTTAATCATCTCCGAATCAATGAATTAATCAAAAAATCTGATCCGAAGTTTTTACGGTCATGATTCTTTTTGGGCAATATGATGAAGATTCAGATGGAAAGTAACGGCAGTCAGCATCACCATCTGAATCAGGATCAGAATTCCAAGTACAGTCAGTTTTCAAACGGCGGCGTTTATGATTATCATGATAATCACAACGATGAGATAGAACAAGTTTTGCAATTCTATAGTAATTATAACAAGAGCGAAATTAATAGCAAAGGGAAGGGTCGAATTACACTGCCGTCGCCACCATCAACTACCACAGCAACGTCAACTGCTTCTACCTCTTCAAATGGTGGCAGCGGATTTATTGAACACCCGGTTTCCAAGCTGGATACTCTTGCCGGTGTCGCTATAAAATACGGGGTGGAGGTAAAAAAAAATTCTTATTAATCCATTGATTTTGCTTTCTCATATTAATGGGTTCTTTTTATCTTGAATTGGGTAATGTTAAAAGTGTGATAATTTTTAGTTATGGTTTTATACATTTAATTAGAAAGGGAGGGGAAGGAAAGGTAGTTGTGGGTCTGTGGAAAGGTAGTTGTGGGTCTGTATCATTTTAATATTTATATCATTTGATTTTTGTTTGGTTAGAGTTGCAGAATAATCATTTTCATTAGTGTAAAACTGTACCCGTTCTGTCCAGAACAGCCATCTTTTTGGAACTTAGTTTTTTTATGTTGCGATATCCGGGTTTTTTTTTTTTTGTAATGAATGGTATTGAATTTATTGATACATTGAGTTTCTGGGTGTCAAAATGTTGCTCACAATTGCACAGCAGTTTATGGTGACATTTTTATTTTTTATGCTTTTTGACAACTTCTATTAACTAGATGGTAAGGCAGTTGATATTATTTTCTCTTGTTTTTGACTATTTTCTTAGGTGGCTGACATAAAAAAGATGAATGGCTTGGTTACAGATCTTCAAATGTTTGCTCTCAAGTCACTCCAGATCCCATTACCTGGAAGACATCCACCCTCATTGTTCTTATCAAATGGTTTTGATACTCCACGGTATTCATGCGTTCCTTTTAAACTCGTGCCTGTTCTGAATTTTCATTTCTGCTTCATTTGAATATCCCCATCATGTTATTGTGCTGAAAAATGTGGGCTTCTATGTGTCAAACTTACCTTGATTTATTATTATTATTATTATACAGCTTCATTCGAGCTTCTTATGATCTGTTCATAGAATTTTAGTGCTATATAGTTTGCAACGCACAAATGAAAATATTAGGATGGTCCAATTCGAGTAAGGTAACCTCATTCAAAAATAGTCTTTTCAGATTACCCTCCAAGGACCTTGCTTGGACAAAACCATGACTAGGCAGAAATCCTTTATATATATATATATATATATATAGGCTCTGATTTATGTGGACTTTCAAAGCACACATGTTCAAGAGGATATCACGTGAGAACCTAGAAGTTTATACCAGCAAATGTGGTGTATGCGAAAAGCTAGAATTGGATAGAAAGGTGACGCCATGATGTGGTAATGCTGATTACGATGCAATAATGTACATTTTGGGTGGTAGGAGAGAGGAGAGTTTTATTCTTGTGGTAGCGGTGGTTGTGACGTTTAAAGGAAGTCGTGTTAAAAGACGAGGCTCTACTAATCAGGTTTGTTGCAATAAGTGGCACTGGGAGGAGCCTGAAGTGCTGGACTAGGATCTAGGTGTGTGCTGTGCTGGAGTGACCGGTGGGAGAAAGAGGGGGAGAAGGGGGTGGGAGGGGGCCTGGGGAGCATGGACTATTGATTGGGATGTAATTCTCAAGCATTTCCGGACCCTTTCCTCCTCCCTGCTGTATGTTTGAATTTAATCCAATCCATGTAAGACAATGAAATAGTTGAATATCAGATGTCAATTTGTGTTCTAATTGAATTGAATTCAAATAAGATCGGTGAAAGCAAAGGATTAGATATGGAGAAATGATAGACCAATGTCAGATATAGGGGAGCGAGGGAATGCATGTGAGAATCTCATGAGAAATGAGAGGGAGGGTGTTATGTAGTCTGGTGGTGTCTCTTTCTCTCCCGTTTTTCACGTAAAACTGAATAAGATTTCTGTGGTCTCTTTTGTTATGCTTGGTAATTCTATTTTTACGGATAAAAGGATATGCCATATCCATGACTATTATTCATTTGATAAATTACAGATATTTAGTTTTGGCTAGTATAGTAAATATAATTAGCACAAGTCAAAATAATTGAATGGAGGATGTAATTTAATATCCAAAGCTCCTAGCCTGCTCCAGATTAGTTTGATTAAGTCAACTGGTGTAGTTGGTCTTTCTAGATGGTTTCAAGATTTGAGAGGAAAATGCACTTAAAGCTAAAACCTTACAGCATTCAGTGTTCCTTTTGATTAGCTGACAATATTTTTCAACATGAGAATCTTCTGTGGTGGAGATCAGCCCCAAATTTAGCCTAAAATCTATCGATTATGATAACTTTTTCTGCAGACTGAGCAGTTATGAACAGACCCCACCACGAGGTTTGCAGTCTGATCTCTTTGATTCATTCGAGTATTTGAATCCCAAATCTTCACAGCTTAAGGTTTCTCCAGCTATGACCTCTTTACAAGGTTACTACCGGCTTAGGCCGAAAGATCAAAAGAACACATCTAAAGGTTTTGAGATGGCAGTCAACAGGAATGAATATTCTCATCATCTGGAAGGTGGTCTGTATCTTAAACCATCACCAGCTTCCCACCCGCCTTTGTGCCTCCATCGGAAAACTAGAAGCTTGGTTAATGAGTTACTTGACGAGAACAATGAACTGGTTAACAAATTATTCCTTGATGAAGCAAAGGAAATTGAGTCTGAGAAATTGGTGAGGCGTCGTCAGAAATCAGAAACTGATTTCACTTCCATCTACTCTGACTTGCTGATTAGAGAGGAAAACAGCGGGGCTGCTTTCTCGACAATCACTGGAAAATGCTTAGCCCTCAGACCCAAAGCAGGAAACCGAGCCACAAAAAATGTCGAGGCAGCTGGTTTGATCTCTGCACAATCAGGTCCCAGAGATGTGGCTGATGGATTCCCCATGGTAAGGAAGTCGTCAAGCACGCCTAGTTTGAATGATCAAGACAGCATTAGTTCTTCCATCTGGCCAACATCGAAGTGGAGTTTGAAGCCAGATTTGCAAGCCTTGTCTGCTTCAACCATAACGAGACCAATCTTTGATGGATTGCCAAAACCAACAACTGCTCGGAAAAACAAAACAGCGCTCGATTAGTTCAGTATAAGAGATCACATTCAATTTACTCGATTTTTGGATCCAACATTTTGTCTGCTGTTGAGTAGCTAGCTAGCTCTTGAAGGTAAATAGAAAGAGACTGGAGAGCATCAAATAAAGATCGCAGGTTCTTGTTAGTTTATGTGGAAAAAAACTGTTGATACATTTTCTCACTCTTGTACTTTATTTTTGTTAACTTGGTGAGAAGCGCCAAAATCCACCCTTCTGTACCTGAAAAATGGATGTGATAATACAGCACAAACGCTCTCTGTCATTTATTGTCTTAAATAGAGGATTACAGTCCCCGCAACTACGTCATGTCAGAATAATTAGTGAGTTTGCAATGGCTTCCTTTCCCCTCCAAAGTTTGAGCCAAGGGAATTGGTCAGTGGCAATATTAAGCCTGTTTGGATTAGCCCACGAGGATTAGTGTTATTTGGTTTGCTTGACTACAAGTCATAACAATAAAGTTCTTCCAGCCCATGACAAAAGGTTGTGAGGTAACAGTAATTTATTTTCAGACCGCGACAGTAAAGGCTATAACAATGTTATACACACACAACTTGGCTTTCACTAGATATGGCAGCATGATGTCCCAGGCACTTATAGATTTATGAAAAAAATCATATTAAAAAAAATTATTGTAATTTAAAAAAAAATTATAAAATTAAATTTTCAACCATCTTAATATTAAAAAAATAAAACAAAAAAAAATAAAAAATCAGAAAAAGAAAAAACAAAAAGAAAAAAAACCAAGTAGAGAAACACAATTCTCAACCAACTCAATATTAAAAATAATTTTTTTTAAAAAAATCATAAAACCAAAATCATGTGGGTGAACACTATAGCAATCCACAGTGTTTCAAAGAAAAAAATTAAAAAAATATTTCTAAAAAAAAACAACAAAAAAAAAACAATTTTGAAAAAAAGAAAAGAAACAAGAAATAAAAAAATAAAATAAACATGTGGGGAAAGGGGAAAGTTAAAGTTAAATTCTCAACCATCTCAATATTAAAATCATTTAGGAAAACACTATAGCTATAGTGTTTTCTGAGGAAATATACAATTGTAATTCTGCTCAATATTAAAAAAATAAGATCAACAAAGATAATTTTGAAAAATCACAAAAAAAAAAGGAAAGAAAAATCATGCAAGGTAACACTGTAGCAATCTATAGTGTTTCATGAGAAAATCTACAGTTATAATTTTCAACCAGCTCGATATTAAAAATAATAAAATCAATAAAAATAATTTTTAAAAAAATCATAACAAAAAAAATCATATGGAAAAACACTCTAGCAATCAACAGTGTTTTTTTAAAAAAAACTACAAAGTTAAATTTTCAACCAGCTTAGTGTAAAGATAATTTTAAAAAAAAATCCATTAAAAAAACATATAGAGAAACCATTGAAAAAATTCGATAAAGACAATTTAAAAAAAAAACGTGTTTTAAAGAACTACAAAGCTAAAATCTTAATAAGTTCAATATAAAAAAAAATCAACAAAGATAATTAAAAAAACAAAAAAAATCATAAAAAAAACTTATATGAAAAAACATTGTAGCAATTCACGGTGTTTTAAAAAAAAATTAAAATTAAATTCTCAACCAGCTCAATAGTAAAAAAATAAAATCGACAAAATTTTTTTTTTAAAAAAATAATAAATAAAATAAAAACAATTTAAAAGAGAAAAATTAAAGCTTAATTCTCAATCAGTTTAATATTAAAAAAATAAAATAATAATTAAAAAAATAAAATAATAATGAGTAGAGCACCTCTGCAGGGGCCATTTGTGCCCTTGGTCTATTGCTTAATTCCAGTTCACTGTTCGGGTCAACCCGACTTTCCAAAGTGTTGTTGAACTGGTTTGATCTACAAACGCCTGGTACTAGGCGATTCATTGTTCGGGCGGCTTCATACTGAAAACGAGCCCGCCGTCTATAGCCTCGGATTTGGTCCTCATATTGGGCTTGGTTCGAAGTTCCTTCGCCCATTCTTCTGGCTGTCCCGACCACAGGGGGTCGTTGCTGCACGGTCTCCGTGCGTGTCCTGGAGCTACTCATTGTGATGAGGAGGCTGTATCGGACTTCTTAATCCTGTTTGGCTCAAAAGGTCGTGGTAAGGTCGTATCTCGGTTTTTCCAAGATTCCCACTGATGCCAATCGTATGTGAGGGGCAAACCTCCGCGCTTCTGTAGCTTCTGCGGTGGTTTATCCGAGATGTGGAACTGTTTGAGCTGCTGAGTAAGCTCCTTGAGGGTGGCTTCGTCCGGTAAGGGTCCGGCGGGGCTGGCTGTTGACTGAGCCGGCTGTTTTTGTCTTTGCAAGTCCTGTACTTGTTGTTGTAGGTCCAGTAGGATCTTGATGTGCTTGTCAAATTTGTCCTTCATGGCCGGGGTCACATGCTTCAGAGGCCTGGACTCTATGGTGATATCTGGATTCTTAATATCCAGTTTGCACACCACTTTGTTTTTAGCCCAAAACTTGAGGGGATCCTCCCCTATATATCCCTAGGCTTTAAGTTCTTCCATGAGAGGCCCATAGACCGATAAGAACCTGGTCTGTTGCTTTGGGTCTACTTGTTGGGCTATGTAGGAGTAGTCCTGCAGCTCTTGATATTCTGGGGTATCATATTGCACCTCTTGGCAGTAGGCTATTTTAGCTGGAACCAGGGTGGTCGGACTTTGGTGATGTTTTTGTAGAAGGTGACTTCCATCCCTTCTATCCTGATTCCTCCTTCCATTGAGCGGATAAAATTACACCCAATTAAGAGTGCAATCTCAGGGACCTCCATTTCAAAGCAGTAGGTGAAAGGAATACGGAACGAACGCATTGCCTCCGATGATCATCGTTCCTGCTTTAAGCTTCTTGGTCGCCTTTCTTTCTGAATTAATACCCAGAAAGGTACTGTGGACCAAGGCTTCTTCCTGTGCCCATTCTGGCACCTTTGCTTGATTAATGCAACAGTTCGTTGCACCTGTATCGATTACTGCATTGACACGGAAAGTCCTAGGACTTCCATTTGGCTGAGGGATTTCATACGTCACGATGACGTGATAAAGCTTGTTGAGCACTTTCTTCCCTAGCGGTGTGTCATAGGCTTCCAGCATGAGTTCATATTCGTTGAACTCCTCTAGTAGCATTAGGGCCCGGTCATGTTGTCCTTCAATGGGCTCACTGGTGCTGGTTATCGGGCTTTTGCCCTTTCTGGCCCTGGCATAGTCAATCTGGGCCAACTCTTCAAGATCTCGCTGCAACTCCTCAGTAAGTTGCTCTGATGGGGCCTCTTCATAGGCTGTTAGTTTCTCCCGTAGGCGGTCCACTTCTCGTTGTAAATGCTCATTCTGCTTGATGAGAAAAGCATTATGCCGATACAAATCATGTATCAGGCTATCCTTATCCTTGTACTGGGGGGCCTTTTCTGGTAGTCGGTCCACAATTTTGATGCCGAGACGTATGCGTGAACAAAGGGAGCATACTGTCATGGCACACTGAGGACAGTGGATTCGTCGTTGAAAATTGACTCCATTATGACAGTAGGAGCACAGACGTTTATCCTGAGGAACTTCTACTGTATCTCTCCATGCATGGTCACAGGTATTCTGTTCCTCCGTTAATGGATGTGTGGACATCCATGGTGGCACCCTGGGTGTTGTAACTCTCGGTTCTGAGAGGATAAGAACAAAGGCTCACAAGGGAGCGCGCTGCTGAGGATACTTGGGCCTTCTCCTGGGCTTGCCTCCTGTTCGGACATGCTACAGATGCAGTCACTATCCGGTTCGTTTTGTTCTACAGAAACAACATCCCAATCAGATGGGAGTTGTAGGTTGTCTACCAGATGGACCCTGTTGATGTCTCCTTTCCTTCTAGGGCATTCTTTAGCAAAGTGACGAGGGTCTTCCCCTATGTTCTGCTCTTCTGTTACGCCAGCATATGGATCTTCCCCTATGATCATTTTTCGTACAGCTGTGAGGATGTTTTGAGTTTCCTCAGCACCGTCTATCACATATTGATAGTCTTGTTCCCATTGCATGCGCCATGACATCCACATGCGCTTTTCATCTTCTCCAAGCAGATTTTCCACAAAGGTTACTTTGTCAATGTTGGAGTCAAAGGTTTGACTGTTGACAAGGTTCATGGTGATGGATTCCCATCGAGCTATTGCTTCTGGGAATTGGCCGATATCTGCTGGTAGGATCAGCATGCATCCTGTTTGTGCATGGGCTGATGGTAGATTCCAGAAAGGCTGGTATGGTTTAGATGGGCCTCTATATTGGGGCAGTTGTTCCCTGAATAATGCTGCTTCTGCTGGTATGCCTGGGTCTGCAGCTTGAGCTGGTGGATAGCCTACTGGGTCCATGTATGATTCTCTTGGGCGTCTGCTGGGCCGGGCTAGCGCACTTTCTCCTGTCATGCCTGAATAGGCAGTGTTTACAACAGGATTCCTGTCCAGCAGTTTCTTTAAGGCCGGGTATTCCATTGATTCAGCAACCCGTTGGGCTACTTGATTCATATCAGCTTCAAAACGGGCTTCAGCTGGGGCCCGTGATGGTTCTGGTTCAGGTTCAGGATCAGCGTCGAGAACCTCCCTTTCCCCCGCAAAAAGGACAAATGGGTTCTCCCATTTGTCACTGTCAGATTGGTCTGGGGTGGCTATGAAATAATTAAAAAAAAACGCTTTACATGATAAATATTATAGCAATCCACAATATTCTAAAAGAAAAATATATAGTTAAATTCTCAACTAGTTTAATATTTAAAAAAATTGACAAATAGTTTTTTAAAAAAAAAACATTAAAAATGAAAAGGAAGATTATTTTACAAAAAAAAAAAACTTTAAAAAAAAAAACCATGTAAACGAAGTTATAGTGATTTCCCACATGTTTTAAAGTTATTGACAATATTACGCTGTTTCAGTTACCAAGCATTGTGGTATAAGCTTCATTTGCTGCAGCTCGAATTAAAAAGGGAATTTTGAGCAAGTTTAGATCATTTTAATCCATTTTTTCTTTTGATTTCATCATCAAGTGAAATCTACAAGTCACCTGTTCTATTGTCAGGACTAGAACATTCATGTGAATTTTACACCTCACAATCTGCCCAACGGCCAAAGAGACTAACTCCTTCCCTGTCAAAACAATAGAATCCAGTTCTTGCGGGTAAAGCAAGATCCCAACGAAACCCAGAAAAGCTAATAGTTACCAGCCATCATCTCTCTTTTCAATAGTTATATCATTCCATACTCATTCGGGTAAAACTAGGTTCTCGCTATTTTTAAGGTTTGGTCCTTCTACTTGTTCTTCAAATTTTCCATCTCTTTTGCATATTAAAGCCAAGGACGCAGAGGGACCGAGGATTTAAGGCAGGAAATATAAACAAGAGTTTAGGGTAAAAAAAAGGAAAGCTAAACTCCGAATCTCTTCATGTACACGTACTTCCTTACTGATGAGCATAAATTCAAGATTCTCCACCGGCAGATGCTGTTCCAGAATCTCTCTACTGCATACATCCATAATATATTACAATTTGTATCATACTCACCACCCAATCAACTATCCTAGTATTCCCCCATCCGACAGAACCTAACACCATGAAAGTCCCAGAATGGTTCTCAATTTTATTTTATTTTTGTTTCGCACATTCGCTTATACAATATTACAGGCATCCATGACTATGTCCCAGACTTTCATGGCGAGAAACTTGATGTTCACTGTATCTCCAAGAAGAATTCTCTATCTTCAACAATATGCTGATTAGATCCATTCATTCTAGCAATCATAACAGTATCTTGTAATCAACTTTATATACCACTTTCTATTTCGCAACATGAATCTTAACATGGAAATCATCGCACTACCAGTTGTGACCTTCACCAGCTAACGAATAAACATCTCTACAAACCTAATCAAGCTACTACATTTTACTTATTCCTCATTTTACTTTGCATTTCAGCTCTCCTCTCTGTTATTTTCATTTTATTTTTTTTGTCAATCCCTAACAATCAAACTTTAAGCATATATTAAAAATCTGCAAAATAGGGATCACCCTTGAATATAATAAAGAAAAGACCAGGTTCACATTACTCTTCCATACTGCAAAATTGGGATCAGCCTTAAAATATAGCCAAAAATCACATTACTCTTCCAAACTCGTGGAAATGACCTAATATGAGTTCAATGTTCCAATTGTAAAGAGTGAAATTTGGTAATTGCAGCAATTCGTTGGGGCAACATGCAGTAATATTGATGTTCATAACTGGTGGTGAGAGATAGTAAGCAAGCATAGAAAACAACTAATAGCAGACAATCATGGTGAAAAAGTATTATAACTAGAAATAAATGACTGACAAAAAATGAATTGAATTCTCAAGATGATCAACTGTTCACAATGTGATGATGATACAGCATGTAAGGGTCATAAATATATTCACATATGGAAATAACCACTGTAAACTAATAAGCTATTTCTTAAAAAAAAAAAATTGAAGCATTTGTTGACACTTTTACTATTTTAAGAAAGATACTTGGCGGAAAAACTATCCCTACCTAAAAATTTCAAAATTATGAGCATTGCTTAGGCTTTGAGAGTCCACATCAAATATTTACCTCAGATTTTGCAGAAGTTCTCTCCCAGATATAGCTTAATCTTTATTCCCCAAAATGAGTAAGTCATGAATGACAGCAGATGCACCTTAATTTTTTGCTTCAACCTGAAACAGTACAATTTGCAGTTATCATTTAATTCTAACACTGAACAGCCCCTGAAACAATAATGATAAATTATACTGCATGATATAGATTACAGACAGGCATTATGCTCAGAGGACTAATCCCCTTCAACAGCAGCAGAAAGCCAGAAAGAGTCCAAGCCTTATGAGGCATCATGAGGATTCCAATAACAAAATCAAGAAGAAAAGAAGGCAGCAAAGAGACACAGCAGTCATGGTCTCAACTCTTTCCTTCTTTCTTGTTACATCCATGAGAATCATTTTGAAATGTGTACCCATAGTTACAAAAAAAACATCTAAAATAATGGCTAGCATGGGGACTGCTAAATTTTGCTAAAAGAAACCTGTGGCATCTTTTATTTACAATTTAAAAATAAAATAAAATCAAGAAGAAATGAACAATTTCAAGAAGAAAGCAAATGCCAATTCCTTCTTATGATTTCTAACTTCTAGGTCTCCAAAAGAATCTCACCTGACAAAATCCAACTCTGAATGTGGAAGATTTTGTGAAATTATTTTTGAAAATAATGGCAGCATTCAAGTGATGCTGTTAAATAGGTGCTAAGATTGGATTAACATGCATGAAAGAGTCCGCAACATTTTCTCTAACCCGGAATTCGAGAAGAAAAGAGTCAACAGACCTAGAGTAGCTCGGTTGTTAAAGCCACCCAGCTAAAAGAAACATAAAATTCAAATAAACAGGGGTGAGCATAGATCCAAAAAGACCTTGAGAACATCCTATAATATACATGATCAAGAAGAGGTAGAGGCCCATAACTTCTAGCAACTTCTGCAAGAATAAAGATTTACAGATAATTTGAGGCATCCATAATGACAGCAGAAACTCACCACCTTTACCAAGAAAACTTGCAGCAGGCAGCTTCTATGCAGAAAATCAGAACTGAGTTTAAGAATCATGCTCAAACTGGTAGTCAAACGTAGGGGCAGAGTTACATATAGGTCTATAGTCAAATCTGCCTACCTCCACCAAAAAAAATTAAAAAATGCAACACATAAAGTCATTAAGCCTCGCAAATCAAAAAATCCAAATTTAGTTCTCAACCTTAGTTAGATGTCACTTGTCAAGATGCATACATTGCATATATTGACTGTGCATGAATCTGAGATGTAGTGAATGCCATTTACTAATTATGTGAATTATAAAAGGAGTACATTTCTTGACAACCAAAGATTATAAATGACAACCAGAGAAACCATCAGTACTCTCTGATTCTGGAGAACACAGCTGTAAACACCACAAATTCTAATCACCCAGTGTTAAAAGGTTTCCTACATACACTTTTCAGTAGGTCAGTTTCCACAAATTCTCTAAGCAACCAAACAAGACATCAAAGAAGTGATTCTAAATCTATCATAAATTAACATACAGTTAAATCAATCAGCAAAGAAAATATATTGTTGTTTGTTTTGGATAAAAGAAGAGGTTTATAAAAAAGGAAGCTGAGGCACCTTCCAGAAGGTCGAGAGAACGAGAGACTAGAAGCTAACTAAACTCAGAAACACTAGAGCTTTCCAGTCTCCTTGGATATCAGTTAGAGACTCCCTTAAAGAGTCTATGAGCAGAAGAGTGTAATGAAGCTAAAAGAACTATTCACCATACAAGATCTGCTCCAAAATTAGTGGTCGCTAAAGATTCCATCCCACTCCTTCCATATAACACACCCCACAGGCAAATAGCATGATTTCAAAGGATCTTGCTGTCATTGTTCTTAGCAAACCCTTCCAGGAACATCAAGAAGAAATGCCATCCATTGAGCCTGAAACTACCCGTAGTCTCCTACAAATCCCAAAGAAACTACCTCACCTGTCCCCTATGAATGACAAAGAAGTGGCTAACAGTCTCCCCACCACCATCACCCATAACACATATATCAGGAGAAAGAGTAACTGCGGGCCTTCTTAGCTGGCCTTAAATCATTAGTTTTAATTTTGTTGAGAAAACCTCTCCAGATAAAAGCTTGAATCTGAGATGGAAACTCAGCTTTCCACATATAATGACCAAGAGGAAACAAGTAGGAGGTGAAGGCCTGGCAGGATTAAAAAAGAGCGATCTACAAGAAAATTTACCCCTCTAAAGTCCAGAATCTAATATAAGACCTGAGGGAGAAGAAAAAAGAATTAAGAATATGAACAGAAAACAGCAAGTTCCAATAACCAAATCAGTCTCCCAAGAAAAGATAGAAATACGGGCATTGCGCACGATATGAAGTATGTGAAATTGAGGGAAAGAAACACAATAGAAGAGAAATATGTTGCTAGTAGAATGATCTTTGACATCTGTTAATCCACAAAGCAAAATAAAATAAAATAAAAAACAGAATTATATGTTCATGGAACACCAACCAAGGAAGCTCACCCTAATATTCAATGGCTAATTTTGAACCACAGTAAAACCATGTCTGTATTCCTTTCCAATTTTCATCCACTATCAAACCATTAGGTTACAAGATGAACTAAAATTGAAGAGATGAGGAGAGAGAGATATCACTGATCTAAAGCCGTGACAGTCAACTCTCTCTCTCTCTCTCACACACACACACACACGAACACAAAGCAGTCAGGTCTTAAGAGAGTTGAAGAGAAGTTAAGCAACAGAGAATCTGGGAAAAAATTTTAAAAAAAAAATCTGAGAGATTTAAGGGTAAAAAGTACGAAAAAGTACTAGACACAGCTCAGGTTCGCATGTTGCAAGTAGTTAGTCTGTTAGTTTAAATTTAAGATTCATAATTTTCATGCTATGATCCATGCATCAATTTCAATCTACTCCCTTCATTGTGTTAATCTACTCCCTTCGTTGTGTTATATTGGGATCTCATTTCTTTTTGGTCATTCATAATTTTTTATCTCTAAATCTTTTCAAGATAATGCAACACTCAATTTTGTACTTGGCTGATGTGAATACCGCATCAGTTTGTTTACACATAAGTATTCACATCAGTAGATACAGCCCACATGAATTTAGCTAATTAACAACTAGACCAAATTTAAGTTGCCGATTTTAGATGCGAAACTTGAAATTTGAGTACTTGATTATCAAACATGAAAGAATTTTGAATCCCTCAAGTTTCCAGGCTCACCTGCCTCTGAAGCTGGAATGCCTTTCAACATTATGATGCTTATAGAACTAAATGGAAATTTCTTTTATAGCAGGACTCAAATAACAAAGGAGCTGACACTTATGATTAAAAGGGGGTTAAAAGTTCACCTATGAAACAAAAGTAGAAAGGGAAAGAGGATTCCTGCAACTTTCCCGCTGCCACCACATCATACAATTTTTTTTCAATTGTAAATTAAATTATTTACATAATATAACCAAACCAAAATAAAAAACAAAAAGGAGTTATCTAGAGGTCAATTCATGAAAAACATAACCCAGCCACTCATTTACAGCCATGTCCCAATTCCTCCAAAATAAAAGGAAACACCCAACCAAATCAAATTTCTTTGTCATCATCAAAAATTGACCAAAGAAGCCCTGCTTGACTGCCTTGGAAACCATATGGACTTCCAAATTGTCCTACGTAAGTCTATTCTTCTCCCAAGCACAAGGCCATGGGTAGATGATAGACCAACATCCACTAAATAAAAAGCTCTATGAGCGACACAATGCACTAAAAGGCATTCAGTTATGCATCCAGTTCTCTGATTGAACCATGCATGCCCCCCCACAGATGGAAGAAGGAAATGAAAGTGAATGCATTTGCTGTATTATTAATGAACCTTACAGAACAAAATATTATATAGAGAAGAAAAATAAGATAAAAAAGTTATGCATTAGAAGAATCAATCAATTCACCACTTGTCAAACTTGTGGTTTAGAAAATCTCTATATATACTAACATCAGTGTAATTACAAGAGTTAAGAAACAGATGTACTAACCAAGTAAGAAACACGGCCCTACACTCAGAAGCAGATGTTCCTGGGATACATTTGTCAGGAAAAATTACACTATACAGAGCCCTGCCAAGAGTCTCCACAAGGTTCAAACACTGCCTTCAAGCGATAGTTGTATTTTGTCCAAAATGGGAGCCTTCCTTAAGGTGCATGATAACACAAGCACACTTCCTCATTTCAGGATCACAGAGCTGGAAAAGTTAACCACAGATTTATCCTCCCATCATATATATATATATATATAAATGTAGAGAGAGAGAGAGAGAGAGAGAGATGTACTAAGCTTCACTAAACTATCATAATAATTGCAGTCCCTAGATGGTGCCATTGCACAAGAATTTGCACTGAATGATCAATCAAAAACATTTTACTAGAAGTTTAATGAAAAATTATAGGAAAGAAATGAATTTGAAACCCTTTAAATACAGGATAACTTCAACTTATAATCACACCAAACATGACAGATGATTCGCTAATGTTGATGCCACTTCAGTTCAATTATCACAATAAGTGACAGAAATTATGGCAAAATATATGAGGACCTGTTCTTGAAACGAATTGGAAAGCAAATTTATGAGGACCATAAACATTTTTCAGAAATTTTGCCAAAAAACACAAATGTAAACTTACTCAAAAACTTAAGATGCCCTCAGGCTCTTTATTATGCTGGCCTCCAGCAGTTAAGGGCAGGCATGTCTGGTCTACATGGCAACATCTGTGGAACACCATGACCTAAAACAATACAGCAATAGAAATCAATTATTAGATTCAAATTGGAGGTCAATTTACTCAAGTACTACAAAAGTCCCTTATGAGCAAAATGAGACCATCTTTTACAAAGCAAGCTCACCTGGAATGGAAGCTCCAGCAGGTGCCTTGTTGGAGGGAGCAACCTGAAAACCCATATTATTTGGAGTTGGTGGCCGAAAGTGACCTGCCAAGGAAAAACATTTATGATCTATTAGCCTGTGTATCAAAGAAAAAGTACATCCCAAAGCAAACACAGAAAATAAAACAAACTTCCCTAACCTCACAATGCAGGACATGCAAAAACATGCCAAATGAGAAATAAACAAGCTCCCGGGTTCAGTTGCCATGCTTGCACATAAGCATGGCAAACAACTTTATATACATATTATGTGCACAAGCTAGAAACTAGTAAAAGCATTTTGCATCCTTGCTCTGCAAAGCACTGATTGTGAACTTTAGGTATCAAGTTTTAAAGCAAGGACAAAACTAAATTAAATTAGTAAAAAAAAATTCATAACATGTAATCAATCAAGCTTCCTTACAACTATGTTTTCTCTCCAGACCAGAAATCTTAGTGAATGATAACTTGAACACTTAATCAAGCATTCAATCAAAAAGGTTAACCCAAAAGAATCACTAATATGGGAGGCAACATAGAAAAGTAACCTACATGAGCAAAGATGGAAAGCAAGCATCTGCCATCACTTCTTCTTCTTCTTTTCTTTTCTTTTCTTTTTCTTTTTTTTAAGCAAGCACATGCAAACTCGATTTATAGTATGATATCTATAGCATTATTGGTAAATAATGATACAAGATCATTACATTAAGAGACATTGTGCATTAAAGATAAAATAATGAATTAAAAAGAGAGAGACACAGTATATGGTAAGTTACCATTTTGTCTCTCATAATTATAGGTTTCAAGAAGTTAATTTGCTTTCTAAAATAAAATATTGACTCATCAATTGTAATATGGTTTAGCATCCACAATAACCTCCTCAGACCATAATCATTCAATCCCATCCAGATAAGAGCATGAATGGATTGTGCAGGCTGTTCAGTATAATTACAGAGAAAATATGAATTGGTAACTTTCCTGTCTGATTCAATTTTATTTTTAAAAAACTAAAAAAGATCAAGGTCTTAGCAATACATATGCACACAAGCACAGGTAGCAAGAGGATTTAAAAATACAAGATCAAGTGTTCTATAATTACAGGGACACAGTTGCACGTACCTTCCTGGCCAAAAGAAGGGCCTGCATAAGATGGATTTCTTCCGCCCATCCATGCACCAGGATGATTATCTGCATATTCGCTTGAAGGCATCCTCCACTGTTCATCAGTAGAAAATCGTGGCCGGCCATCTAGATGTGATGGCATAGAGAATGGACGGGGATAAGGAAGCTGCTGAATTGGAGGCGTCGTGAATGAGAAGTGACCTGATGCATTCTGTGGCAGGTTTGAATGCAGCGGTCTTTGCGCAAAAGGTGCATTAACTGGCTGAAAATGTGGGTTTTGTTGAGGAGCTTGAGGATTTAAGAATGTGTGATTCCCATGAGGAGTACTTCCAGCCATTTGGACAATTTGATTACTCTGTGAACAGAAAGTTTAGGTCACAATAAACAAACTAACACATTCACATGTAAGTAAATGGACAGCCAAAATACTTACACTGGGTGTAGTACAGTATTCATGAGGTACAGCCGATTGACATGCCAAATGAGGTGAGGACTGTACAGATGACTGAGATGGTCGTATTGGTTTTGCTAGTAACGAAGATTGAGTTGGTACAGATGGTTGTGGTACCACAGTAGGCAGAGGAGCTGAAGGTGGCATAGGGGGAAGAGGAGGTGGTGGTTGTGATGGAAGAGGTGGAGGTGGAGGTAGAGGTGGCAGTGACAAAGATGTTGAGGGTTGAGGCGGAAGTGGTGGTGGTGGTGGCAGCGGCGGAGAGGAAGGCAAAGGCGGAGGTGGAGGAGGAGAATCAGGAGGCGGTGGTGGAGAACCATCTGGTAGAGGCAGCAAATGGACAGAATCATTTAATGCTGGTTCTGGTAACCTATCTGGGTAATGCTGCTGTGCTTCCATTTCAAAAAATACACCTATGGATGAGGGTCTTTCATCCTTTGGGTGTCCAGACACATCTTCCATTTCAAGTTCAACATCCACATCCTCTAAGATGCAATGGCGCCTGTCACTTGCAGTCGCTGTAAATGTTTCTCTCTCTCCTAGAGCATGGGTTGATTCTGTAACTCCCAACACAACATTAACTTCCTTAAAAGGACTGCTCGGAAAGTCAGCATCATCATCCTCAAACACATGAGAAGATAAAAGCCCAGGCAACTGAAATGTGGCATTACTGGTACCAAAGCCAAGAAAACCAATATGGATCTTAAAGTCAATACCCAAATTTAAAGAAATTCTCCATTGATCAAAATCAAATTTAATCTAAAAACAAAACTCTATTGACCAAAGAAATGCATGTAATATGGCATGCCATATGGAAACACGAGGGTTTAAACAAATTTGCGCTGATAATAACAAAAGGTTTCATAACATAATAAGATGACTTCAGCAAACAAAAATAAAGAGCAAAAGCTCATGCATATTCAAAATCATACAAAACTACCTATGGTATTAATTGTCTTCCACACTTCTACACATTAGGCTCTAGGAATGACATCTAGCACCCTAACATCTGCTACATTACCTCATACTGCAGGATTATTTAATTTCTTTAAGAGTATCAACTTCAGTTTTAAGTGAAAAGTTATAAGTTCAGTCAATTTTGTGCTTGTGGCTCATTTATATTTATGGCAATCAAACTTGCCCTTCTTTTGTGAAGTTACAAAAGAAACAAAGCTGATTTATGGTCAAATTTACAATTTTCATAAACAATAGCAATAGGAATGACATCTAGCACCCTAACATCTGCTACATTACCTCATACTGCAGGATTATTTAATTTCTTTAAGAGTATCAACTTCAGTTTTAAGTGAAAAGTTATAAGTTCAGTCAATTTTGTGCTTGTGGCTCATTTATATTTATGGCAATCAAACTTGCCCTTCTTTTGTGAAGTTACAAAAGAAACAAAGCTGATTTATGGTCAAATTTACAATTTTCATAAACAATAGCAATAGGGACATGCAGAAGGCAACTTATCAAACCCAAAACCACAAATTGGAAATGGATCTAACACATGACAGCAAAGTATAACCCTTGAAGCATTGGGATAAAAGAGGAAGAGTCCAATCACATGTATCACCTCTAAGAGCCTGCAAGACTGCCATATAATTCAAAGAATACAAGTGGAAACACATCCTTCCACTCTGCAATAGTACTCAACATGGTATTGTGCAAAGACTAACCTATGATTGACAGTTATTCTAGAGCGCCCCCCCCCCCCCCCTTTTTATTGCAAATGCTTAACATCTGTTCTATAAATAGTCCTTTCTGCAAGGGAAAAAAATAAAGCAGAAATGCATGAAAATATATGGCTCCCTATGTTTTTTTATCATAAAGTGGCACACTGCAGATCACATATCTAGGATCCGGTTCAATTCCCTAGGCAATAATTGTGTTAACATTCACATGCATTTGTACATATTACATTTTCCAACAGAAATAGTCGATTCCAATGTTATGTTCCAATTCTAAAACTATTTATTTAATATAACCATGTCATGGACCATACCTGTATCAAATTTCCATGACAGTGTAGGACCACGCAAACGGTTCCTCAAGGGACAAGAAATATGCCACTAACAAAATTAATAAAAATGGAAGAAAACACACCTGCCATATTCATCTACAAACATGCCTTCCATTTCCCTGATTGGATCATCTATAGCTCGCTCAGATTGGGATGGACGTCTAAGGGAAAATCCAGCAGAGGCATCATCATTTGAACCTCCAATACCATCCATATAGTGCCTCAAAACAGATCCTGGAAAGATTTTCCTCTCAAGCCACAACCTTAAAACCTGACAGCAACAATAGATCAACTTTTATTCTAATGAAAACAAACCAGCTCTATGGTGACATAAAAAGGAAAATAACCTTTAAACACTGACGACGATTTTCCCGAGCACTGGCTCCTGGTGGAGCAGCAGCACCAACAAGGCGTGGTAAGGCTGCTTGCACCGTAGGGACATACGAAGCTCCAGCAATACCTGAATGAAGGGAAAAAATCAGAAACATAACCATGGCAACTGTCATTATTGTTGATATAGAATGAATGACATTCTTTGATCCTCTAATATATACAAGGGTTGAAAGAGCAAGATTGATAGAGTCCTTGTTGAGCAGGAGAAAGCAACCTTTTTGATTATGTGAACACTGGGTGATGGAATCTACAAGAAAAAATAAGTCCACTTTGCGGTGGAAACTAGGCTCACTTTCCAATTTTCGGATTAGAAGTTCTACAACCTGCAAAACCATTTTAGCTTGTTCAGCACCAAATCATGGAACCCTTCCATAGCTGATTCAATTAAACTTTGGCAAGAGAACAACAACATCATGAGCCTAGGAAAATAATGATAGAAAAAAAGTAAACTTCAAAAAATGAGGACATGAAAAGTCCATTATGAACCACTTATATAAAAACAAAAGAATGGTATGATTGCTTTTTAATTTTTAAAGAATCAGTCAATCAAAAAAAAATGAAATAAGTTTAACTTAGTTTATAACTGTCCTGACAATTTTTAACTCATTTTATACAGAGGGCATCTAAGAACCCCTGACTGCAATGTAAAGAATACCATAAAGGATAACTGTATCCCAACCATAACAATTCCCATATATATGTGGAGGCAAATTTATCTAGCAGTCTTTTTGCTCAAAGAAAAGAAATTATGAAGCAGCCTTCTTGCAGAGAGATGAATAAAACTACAAGCATATACAATGGAAATAACATTTCAAGGAAAAGACAACTAAGAGCAAGAATCATGGAGCTTAAATAACCAACTCTTCTTTTTATGAGAACCAATCAAGAAAAATAACAGAATAAAAGGAAGGATAACAAACCACCTCATTTGCAGTGCCATACTTGGCACAATCAATGGCAAGGCGAGTTGCACGTCCAATACTTTCTTTTGTCCTTGATAAAGTCTCTATCATCCCTTCAAAAGCATCACGAGCCACAGCAGCTTCAGTACCACCACTCAATGAACCTCCAGCAGCCCTCTGTCCTGAACTAACTCTTTGCTCCTCAATTTCTTCAGCTTCCACTTGGCTGTGTGACGCTGATTGGCGACCATTTGATGATGGAGAAACTAAATTTGTATGATGATAGAAGCCTTGCATATCTGCCTGTACAGCATTGCTAGTACCACATAAAAAAATCGCGCTTGGTGAGGAGCTTGGGCTCCTTCCCTGAGCATCGTTCAGAGCTATAAAAGCAGGGTTTCCATTAGGAAAAGGTTGTGAGTGAGCTTGTCTCCTTTTTGCTTGAGCAGCAGCAATGAGATGTTTCATAGATGTAACAGAATCTAGAGTCTTAGAATCAACCAAAAAGCTGCTTCTATCATCCATACCATCTTCCAGTCTGCAATTATGCAAGAAAATATCTCTATAAAATGAATTAAAAAATGTAGTAAAAATAGATACATTTCAACAGGAAAAGAATCATACTCTGATGGAGCACACATTGGAACAGTAGGATCACTCGTTTGTAAAGTTGCTTTAGGAGAACTTTTTGGCCTTTCCCCAGAAAAAGCTGCTATACTTTTTTGACTTGGCATGTGATTTTGAGAAGTGTTTGAACTATCCAAAACAGGACCTGAAACCTTGCCAGGTCCAGCCTGGGCCCTCTTTTGAGTGCCAAGTGTGGAAACTTTAATGGAGGGCTTGGTAGCTTTATGCTGTTCCACAACTGGTTTGGTGGCAGGAAGCAGATGAGGAGACCTCTTAGGGGTATTTATGAGTGGTTTGGCCTCCTTGGTCAGTATCTGCTCGGACTCTGATTTGCCAGGACTTGGAGAGACACGAGTATCATTCCTCTTCGCAGTTTTTGGACAGCTAGGTGAAAGAGGATTGTTCTGCATCAGCAAAGATGATTCCTTGGAATGGCCATTCTCTAATCCAGTAGAATCCCTCAAACTTGTCTGAGCATTAATAGAACTTCTGTGTTCTTGATTAACAGAACTTTCAACATGCACATTAGTTCTCTTGGAAGTGTCGGAAACAGACACATGTGCTCTGACATTTTTGTCAGCTCCTCCATGAACAGGAGTTTTGGGTTCTTCATCTTCATCGTCGTCATCATAAAGGCAAACAGCTCTTCGCCTTTTGGGCTGTTGGGTGACAGAAACTCTCGTATTGATAGCAGCTAAATCACTATTTAGCTCAAGAGCATTTTTCTCCATTCTGTCATCGGAATTGAGAGCAGCAGCGTCACACATCGCCTCCATTGCCCATTTACGGCGTTTTAATACAGGCAGCACAGTTTCATCATTTGAAACATCGGATTTAACTTTACTCATTGGATCAGAAGCATCAGGTTTAGCTTTGCCAATTTCGGCAGATGCATCCAGTTTAACTTCACTTATTTGTGCAGATACATCAGCATTAGTGTTACCCCATTGTGCAGGAGCATCACTTTTGACTTTAACTGTCAGGGCAGATGCATCACAATCAACTTTACTCGTCTTGGCAGATGTACCAGGTTTAAACTTACCCGATTGAGAAGAAAGATTAGATTTCACTTTACCTATTTGGGCAAAAGCATCAGATTTAACTTTACCACTTTGGGCTCTTAATGCCAAAAAGATTTCTCTTTTCCCATGTGCCACAGGCTGTTTGACTGCTTTGTCATCGACTACATTCAAGCTTGGCAAAATACTCTTGTTTTCTAAGAGGGGTCCCTTGGTAACATCATCCTCCTTGTCTACACGCTTTAATTTCTTAGCAGGATTTGTAGTTTCAGTTGATTCAAGCTCAGATTTTCCATGTTCAGGTTGGGCACGCCTTTTCTTTTGAAAGACCTTATTTTTGTGTATATCATTGAACACCATAATAGTATCCTTTTTGGCTTTTGATAGTTCTGCTTTTCTACCACCATTGGCTACTGAATCTGATTTAGGAGGACCTGGGGGGGGATATCTTATTCTGCCACTAGCATGCTTGCCTTTTTCTCCACCTTTCACTTGCTCCCTAGAATCACATTCCAATTTTCTGTCTGCCCCAGAAACCACTGTCTTAGACTCATGAGGATTTGTCCTTGCCTCCTCACCATTGCACAGGTTATTCATGCAATTAACATCCAGATTTCCATTACAAGAGGCTTCATCCTTTACAAAGGAAACATTATCCAAACTGGAAGCAGATAATAACTCTTGTGGTTGTTCACCATCAAATGTTTTAACCTTATTTTCAGAAGAAATACCTGGGGATGAACGGTCATCAGTATCACATGAAACAGAAGGCTTCATACCTTCAGAGCCCGCTTCACCTCGTCTACTGGAGCAATGCTCCAACTTAGAACTAAATTCACATCCTGAATCCCACATCACTCCACTTTGTCCAACTTTACCCATCCCCTCATTTAAGTCATCCCCTGCCCCATCCTCTTCCATTGAGTCAACAGATTGACCCTCAGATCCTAGGGCTGATCTATCAGTATTATCTCCCAATCCACTTGACTTTCCCTTCTGCAACTCTTCAAAAGCTGCACAGATTTCCTTCACAGCTTGGGAAAAGAACCTATCTTTCTTACTCTGACACCGAGCTGACAATTTATTCTTCACTTCATTTGTGAATACCTGAATATCAGATGGGGCAACAAAAGCACTGCAAGAGGAAAGGCAAGAAATGGGAAGTAATAAGCTCTAATACAAGTTGCAATTAACTTAATCCATGCACACAATCAAGTCTCTGAGACTCAATCAAGTCAAGCGTGGTGGCAAATAAACATAGCAAATTTTAATGCCATCTCATCCAAAAAGCTAGTCATTACTTTCCTTCATTTCTCAATAGCTGATATTTACTACAGTAGAGCAAAGAGTTGAAGACAAGCTACCACAGGTCTAGATGTTAAATCATACTCCAAAATAGTACTCAACTAAGCATTTCTTAGTTGAAGACAAGCTTCCCAGGTTGTGTAGTCATAATACCAACAGTCAGTCCCAAATTCTCATTTTCAAAGATCTCAAACTATCAGTTATTAATCACACCAAAATGGTTTAGAAGGAAGAAAACTGTCAATTCCATGTTGAAATATAAAGGCCCATATTATTGCACAGTTTACTCACTAAGATAACCACATTCTCAACCCTTCACCATGCATGAACAAATTTTGAACAAGAAATGCATAAAGAAACTTACATTTCTTGAGTTCCAAAAAAATAGACAAAAACTTTCTTAGCATCAGCGACTCGCTTCCAATCTTCAGGCCGGCTAATCTGAAATTCAAAAACCCATGAAATCGCTCAAACACAACCAAAATGACAAACTGTCAAAAGCTCAACAAAATAAATCACAACCGTTGCAGGAAGAAGCCTTCACCCAGTTAATACCAGCATCTCCATTACCACAACCCACAAAAATTACAGCACCAATCAGTCAATTACCAAAGAACAAAAACAACCTAACAACAGTATAAACTCTTAAAAGAGAATAGCTAAGAAGCAAATATAAGGGGGGCAACATATTTACTACCAAAATTAACCAAGACACAAATCAAAGCCAGCTGAGCCTTACTTTAAAACCCACAAAAAAATAACACAGAAAAAAACCATTATACCATCATCATCTAATCAAATGCAGACATATATACCAACCCGTGAATCAATTAATCCCAATTTTCATGCCCTCAAAACTAATCAAATTACAAGAAAGAATTAAAGTATAAGTACACACATACAAGCATGAAAACTTAAGAGCTCAACAGAAAGAACCAAATCAAGTTGAACTAAAATCAGTAAAGCAACAAAAATAGCCCCCTTCACCAATATTTGAACCCATCTTTAAATTGTAATTATTAACGACTTACTAAAATGGTAAAACCCACCATGAAAAACACATTGATTCACATAACAAAATAAACTGAACCCACCAATCTTCAAAACCCATCTCTAAAACCCACGAAACTAATCCGAAAAGATAAAAAAAAAAAAAAAAAACTGAAGAAAGAATGAATCAAATTCATAAGATTAACTATATAATATATTTACAGATAGTGAAGTTAGGGGGGGGGAAGAATCGAAAATTAGGGGAAGAAACCTTGGCAGGCCAAGAAGGGTAACCCTTGACTTTAGCAAGAACAAGATCACCCAAACGCAACTGAAGTTTCTTCTTATTCGCTCCCTTTTTACGCCCCGGAGCCATAGGCGGTTACTTGTGTCGCTCTAGTTCTTCTTAGCGGTGTGGTTATTGATCACGAAAAAACCCTAAAATTTGAAAAGGAGGAGCAAGGGAGCCAATTGGAATGGAGAATTCGAATCGAGTCCAACAAAGAAGGACGTCCAACGAAAAATTCTCGCCGCATATTTGCCGGCGGGGGCTTGCCGTTTGGGTTCCGGCGATAGGGGTGCTACGGTATCGGAGGAGGATAGTGAAGAGTGCTGTGGTCGTGCATTTGGGAATTTTGAGGAGGCTTTAGAGAGAGAGAGAGATTGAGGCGGTGTCGAGATAGAGAGAGAGAGAGAGTTATTAACAGTTTCTTTATTTTTACGTTTACGGTGCAAAAATATTTTAAACACTAAATTTTTTTATATTATTTTAATACATTAATATTAAAATTAAAATTAAATTTTAAAAAAATATATTATTTTACTGTATTAATATCTGCCATCATTATTATTAGACAAATAAATTTAGGTTTTCTAGTTCTCAACGAAATTAATTGAGTTAATTACAGCTTAGTCCTTATATTTGTTTAACACTAATCTATTAGTCCCCATAAATAAATAAATAAATATTCTCTTGAGCCTTTCCTAATCAAATTCCTATTTTCTTAAGAGATTATTAGGCACTTCCATTATAGTAGGATCGTTCTCGAGATTAGTTATCAAAGATTTTTTGTCATTTTAACGTGAGTAATTATTTGGAAATGCGTTCTTACAAAAATGTTTCTAGACCAAAAAACCATTGAATGATTAGCTTTGTTAAACTACATAGATTAAATTATATTTAGTTATGTTTTATTATTTATTTTTTGAATTTCACTTTAAAAATATAAAAAAAATCAATTATATAAAAATATTCTTATCAATTTTAGATCATGAATTTTATATTCTTTCTTTTTAATATTATTTTTCAAAATAAATCCTAAAAAATAGCTAATAAAAACATTATTTGAAAATATAGTAACTTCAACTTTTAAATACCTTTTAAAAGTATATTTGTCATAAAAAAATATATCAAATTCATATTTATCTTTTAGATTTTTTTATGATTTTAATAAGCTACTATCAAAAATATAAAAAAAATTATTTAAAAAATTATTTTGACAGACAAAAAACATATCATACATCACAATTTCAAACACTTATAAAATATCAATAATTACTTTATCATGAAATTTATAAAAAAAATTCTTTAGGTGGGTATCCATCACACCGAAATTAAGTCCAATTTTTTACGGGATATCCTCATTTTAATCCTTAAATTTATAAAACATCAAGATTTTCATTAGATTCGAAATGAACATGACAACATGGAGAATCATCTTACTACATACATGAACCAACATCTAACAAACAAACCTTTTCTCTTAAGAATTTATGTTGAGGAATAGTCTAATTCTAACAAATGGCACAACATGAATAAGGTTACTAACAATTTGCCACGTTGCATTCAGCTAGATCATAAACTTGAACAGATAACCATAAAGATGCGAACTCTATCCTTAATCATTCAAACTAATCCTCGAAATTAGCGATCAAAGAAGGCTAATCCATCAAACTTTACTCCATTAATTCATTCATATATTTATTCACCAATGCATGTGTGCGTATTGCCTGCATACTTTTCATCTTTCTTTATAGAGATGATACGTTTTTTTTTCTTTTTTATCGGTTCATTAGAAAGTTCAATGTGTCTTGAAGTAGGTAACAAGAGCCAACCCTTCTATTATGAAATCAGCTAACTGACTGGCCCCATCGGACTTTATGATATAGCCCAATGAGCATTCTAGTGAACAGCCACAAAAAGAATTGCTAGTATGACCTGGTTCTTCATATACTAGATCCGTGATTCTCTAATCATCTAATGCTGAACTCAGAGAACTGGCATCACATTCGAACTTCTGCGGCATAATGCGTTCATATTTGAAAAGCTTATCTTCTGGTTCATATAACCAATGATCTAAATTTATGTGAGAATGATGGATGAGTGTGAAAAATGCACCATAACAAAGCCAAGAAAAACAGGTGTGGCAGAAACTGTGGAAGAGGAAGAAAGAGAGAGAGGGAGAGATGCAACAAGAATTGGTAGCTTCTATGACCAGTCAAGCACAAGATTATTTAAGATCATTCTATGCACATCAAATACTGGAGAAAATTGAATTCCTCGAGATTTATGTACCTAAAAGCTAAAATAGCCATTTAACTAACTTCTTTTGTCACCGAATCCAAACACACAAACAGGAATCATGATAAGCAAAGGACCTGGCATATTTCAGAATCAACAAAATCCAGAAATGTAAAATCAGATAAATCAGGAAAAGTTTCAACAGAAAAACATGACTGTGCCTTTCTTCTGAGATCTTACCCTCTAGTCCTAGCTTGAATCCTTTTGTTTGCCTTCATCGTCAACAGCATCAGTCACCAAAGTCATGGGTCTTTGATCAATCACATCATCAATAATTCCAAATTCCTTTGCCTCTTCTGGGGTCATAAAATAATCTCTATCCATATTCTTCTGAATTACATCAAGTGGCTGCCCTGTATGCTTGCAGTACAATTGATTCAGAGCATCCCAGACCCGAACTATCTGCTTTGTGTGAATTGTCATGTCCTTTGCCTGTCCGCTGTACCCACCTGATGGCTGGTGAATCATGATTGTTGCATTTGGTAGTGCCTTCCTCTCGCCCTTAGCCCCGGCAGCCAAGAGGAGGGAAGCCATAGATGCAGCCTGACCCAAACAAATGGTAGTAACTGGAGACCTTATGTACTGCATTGTATCATAAATGGCAAGGCCTGCATAAAACAGCACAACAATTGACATTATAACCTCAACCATGCCTTAAAAGATTAACTGACTTGAAACTTAAAATATTTAAACAAGATATAATCCAGGCAAAATTAAATTGACAAAAGCATAACACTAGATTCCACTACAGGCAATCCAATACCTCATATGACAGCATAGACCTGCTATAAGAAAACAGTTATAGTCTATTGTAAAGTTGGATGGCATTCAGTATTTCTTCATTGCCATGTCTAGATAGAATTGTCAACCGGTTGTAATTAAATTGAACGAGTTCAATTAGTTGATATGCATCATAGTCAAGACTACGTTTAACTTAAAAATCAAAAGGCGCCAGAGACAAGAAATCTTGAGAAAAATAACTAGTCATCGGCATGTGCTGCAGGTCTTAGAGTGATTGGCATTTGCATATTATTGCATTACAACCATTAACAGAGCATTCTATGAAGGAATTCAACAGTTCTTTCTCACAAGGGAGGGATTTAAGGGGAAATGAAAACACATGAACTGATAATATTCATTTACTTCGGGATTTGCAAACAGTAAAATAGTCCCTTTCAACTGCTCTTGCAGTGAACTCAACATAACCATGTACTTGCACATAAATCTATAGACAGGATGCAAATAATTTCAATATCTTCTGTACAACCATAACCATATGGACCTTGAGACAAATAAGTTGAATAATGATACAAAACCAATTGGCTTCAATAAGAAAGGCTGTGCCGACATCATATAGTGTTGAATCGTTCAGTTGAGCACATCCAGCAGCACATCAAGAATCTTTTCTCCAGTGGATAATACAACTTTCAATGGTATTTCAAATATTAACAATTACCCAGAAACAAGCTCTTGACCATCACAATACTTTTCTTTATGGAAACAGTAAAGCAAACAAATAAAGTGTACACCCAAAAAATGACCTGCTATCCTGTCCAATTATAATATCTGACTACTGTTTATCGTCGCCCCCTTCATCCAAGAAATCAGGAATGATTACATTCACTTAGCAACGCCCACTAAATTGAACCCAAAAAATTAGTCAGCCATTTCACTAACCCTATTAACCACTCAACAAGGAGCCTAAAAGCCCAATTACACTTTTTTGAAGATCAATTCAATCTATCAAACATATATCATTGAAGCTAAACTGGTCCATCAAAAATTTACATAGCATTTTACCATATGCATCCATTTTCTTCCACAGGACCAGAGAAAGAACTACAGCCACCAACAAACTAAAGCACACATAAGTGGCCTCCATGATTCACAAAATGCCCCAAATCCCAAGCTCATCTAACTAAACACCTCAATTACTTCCATTTCTGCACAACCTCCATCTCAATGATCAAGGCATAATCACAAATTCCTCGCTTATTAACAAAATCAGGCATCCACAGCTCAAAATTTCCAAATTAATCCACAATAATCCAAATATCAGACTTTTGTAGCAGAATCAAAATCCTACAAAATCCATGTTAAAAATGCATCACAATATTACTCAAAATGAATCTATCACACTAAAATGTAAAAAAATCCAATACAGACAAACACTCTAAACAAAGACCAAATCAAAACCCATTCCAATCAATTCACAGCAATTCAAAAAAAGAAATCAAAACTTTGCAACTAAACAACAAGATTACCCCCACCCCACCCCACAAACCAAAAAACACTCACTAAACCCAAATCAAAAACCAAAACAAAACCCATCTAGAAAAATCAAAACTGTATCACGTTTAAGTATCAAGTCACCTGCAGTGACTTGTCCTCCAGGAGAATTCAGATACATATGAATAGGCTTAGAAGGATTCTCAGACTCAAGAAACAAAAGCTGAGCAACAACAACATGAGAAGTATCATCATCGATTGGACCATTAATACAAACAATTCTCTCTTTTAAAAGCCTAGAAAAGATATCATAAGCTCTTTCTCCTCTTGATGAGTGTTCGATGACCATTGGGATTAGACTGTAAGCTCTAGTGGTTGAGATTTTTGGGGTCAAAAGAAAAGAGGGTTTTGGTTTAGTTGTTGAAGTGATGAGCTTGGCGGAGGAGAAGAGGGCTTTCATGGCTGTTGGTTTGGGTTTGGAATTGGATTTGGAGAAATTGAGAGAGGGATAACGGGGTTTTAGGGTTTGAGAGGAATTGAGGATTTTGTTGGGGTTTAGGGGATTGAGTTCTGTGATTTTGAAGGAGAGGGCCATCAGGGTATATTTGGTTTTGTAAGAAATGAGTATCCAAGTATTGGGATTGCTGGATTTTAGGAGAGAGTGTAATTTATTTATAAAAATTTATTTTATTTTATAATCTACTACTGTATATTTAATTTTTTGTTTTTTTAACACCATTAAAAATATATTTTTAAATATTAGAAAGAGAGAGTTCCAACAAGATTTCTTTGTAAAAGCAATTTGAAGTAGCTATTAAGAATTGTGATAGCGATAATGGTTTTAAATGTTTTTTTATTTAAAAATATATTAAAATAATTTTTTTTTATTTTATAAAAAATATTATGTTAGCATATCAAAACGATTTGAAAATATAAAAAAAATTTAAACAAAAAAAATTAAAATTTTTAGGAACGTTGTTTGCACCACGTTTCCAAACACACCTGAAATGCACTTTAACACAGACTAAATATTATTTTTAATAAAAATATATAAACATACCGGTTTTTCCAGCTTTTTCATATAAAAAATTTAAATGCAAATTAAAAAACTTATATATGTATCTAATTAAATAAATTAAAAATCATATATATTAATAAATAATAAAAAAAGAGTCATTAATAATAACTCAACATATAACTAGAAAGCTTAAAATATAAATATAAATCAAGATATTTGATTTAGAAATGATTGATGCACATGGGCTTTTATTTTTTTAAAATCCTAATAAGACAGATAATTACAAAGACAAACCAAAAAAAATTATGGCATTCACAATCAAAACAACCCAATGTTTAAGAATTGAATGTAACAAATTAAGTTAAAAAAACAATCTTAAGAAAAAATTTAAGTTAACCCGTCATACCCGCGGTTTAAGTGATGGCATTGAGATAAATGAATAAAAAGAAAATGGAAGAAAATCATGAAGCCAAATACCCAAAAGACTCTACCTTAAGTATTGAAATTGAAAAGAAAAATTAATTCTCAACTAATTTAATGTTAAAAGATGAAATAAAAAATATATCAATTTAAAAGATTTATCAAAGTAAATTCAACAAAGAACCACAAATAAAAAGAACTGGGATAACTCAGATCATTTTCAAAATTAGTGACAAATTCTACATAAAGCAAATAAATAAAAACAAGATAGCTCAATTTTCAATTAAATAAATGCTAAAGTTTAAAATTGGAAAAAAAACTTATTAAAAAAAGAAAAAAAACCAAACTCGAACAAATCTCTCAAAATTTGGTTAATCTCTAAAACTTATAATTTATGAAATTCTAAACCTTCAATCAATTAAGAAACACAATTCCCAACCAAATTATCGTTAAAGGATGAAATTAGAGAAAAAAAACAATTTAAAGAAATTGTCAAAGTGAATAAAATAGTAATAAAAAATAATAAAGATCAAATTTGATATAAAAAAAAACTTAAAGAAGATGAAATTATAAAAAAAATAATTTTAAAACTTATCTCAAATAAAATAAATAGCAATCAAAAAAATAAAAATCAAATATGAAATATGAAAAAATTAAAAGGGATGAAATTCAAAAGGAATTATAATTTTATAAATAATTCCAAATAAAATAAATAGTAATTAAAAAAACAAAAACCAAATATAATGGAATAAAAAATTAAAGGGATGCTTTGAAACTTTGAAAAGAAATGCGGAAAATTGAGAAAGAGAGAGAAAAAAAATAAAAAAGCATTGGTGTTAAATTGGCTGGTTGTTAGCCACACACACCGTTTTATCATGGAGGGAACACCAAGACAATTTCAACGTTGTTGTGAATAATAGTGTTTAGTAATCGGATAACCTCATACATGCCACCCGAAATGTGAAAGGCCAACACACTGAAATGTGCCACATTTTTTTTAATAATATTTATATTTTTTAAATTATAAATTTACTCTTACACCAGATGATAACAAAAAAAAAACCCAAGAAAAAATATAAAAAATACCTCTAGATTTAAGCTAAAGAGAAGTCAACCTTAAAAGGCATTTAAGTCATTTTATTATTTATAAGAAATTGAAAATACAAAAATGCCATTACACGTCAACTTTTAAAAAAATAATTAATCCAATGGTAGAATAGTCATTTTAAAAGTAAACATACTTAATTGTTCATTTTAAATTTGGCAATGACAGATAAACTCTTGTTAAATTATTAAATTACACCTAATAATAAGTTAATTAGTTCTATTTTGGAAGGGCAAAATGGGGTTTTTACTATGGATTCCTTCAATGAAAAGCCCATGCCTTTGAGATTTTGTTAATTCTAGAAATTTAACTCGGGCTTTGCCATGAGCCAAATAATGTTTTCAACAAAAAACACACTCTTTCAACATTATTTTATTGTAAATGCAAAAAAGTTAAAATTAAAAATAAAAATATCCAATTTGAAATATAGCAAATAAAAAACCTTAGTTAATCAGGGTAAATTTTCTAAACTCTCAATACAAGTCATGCACTCTATTGGATTTAACAACTTCTTGTTCCTAAAATTATTTTTAATTTAATTATACACCGACCATATGCATGAGGCTTTTTTCATACCAAATAATATTTTAAAAAGATAAAAATAAGGGTTGTGTGTGGGACTAATTATGTTGAATAACCATGTTTGTTAGAATCAATTTTTTTTATTGAATTGCATAATAATAATAATAATAATAATAATAATAATAAAACACAAAAAAAGGGTAAGATTAATCTTTTTTTCAAACTCCTAAAAAAATATCCAAGCATCATAAATGTGTTTTCTAAGAGAAAAGAAATAATCATGAATTTAAAATCTTACATGTATTGGATGATATTTTTTTATATAAGAGTATTGAGATAACAAAATATTATATCGATATGGGTAAATCCGAGTTAATCAATTAAATCTGTGACTCGGGTTATGAGAAGAAATATCCCTGTAAAAAACAAACATGAATAAATTATAATGTTCAATCAACTCAATATTGAAGGATAAAAATAAAAATAAAATATTCAATTCAAAAAAGAAAAGAAAAGAAAACTCGAGTTAGCCTAGGTCATGCATCTTATTGGATTTAACAACTTTTTATTTCCAATATTTTTTTTCATTTTATTAAATATCAAGGTGTCTTGAACTTTTTTTAACATAAAAAAATGATTTTTTAAATAAAAAAATCTTAAAGATAGCACATAAGACTAAAAAAAATACAACTCTAATTTTTATAAAATTTGATAACAAAAAGAGGCTCTTTTTTCAAGTCAAATAAAAACAATATTTAAAAACAACCAAATGATGAAATGATGCAATTTTTTAAAAAAAGTTTATAAGGTTGAAAACATATTAATTAAAAAAAAAAACTAGGAATGTGGCCCTACCCACTTGTCAGACCCATAAAGAAGGCATAGCTCAAATGCAAGCCATGCTCCTTTTTTTTCAAAATATTACAAGCTCTTTAATCCATCTTAGATTTTTCTTTCTAAAAATTCAATTTTCAATCCATTTTTTATTCAAAACACCATATACACAATGATAAATAACAAGTGTTGTAATCGTATAAATTTAAAACCTTAAAGCTAATTATTTATAATATAGAAAGTGAACGTATCATCCTATAGAGATAAGATTATTAAAACTTAATTATTCAATCAAGATAATCTATTTAAGTTTAAATTAAAGCAAACTAAATAAAGATGCAATTTTTAAATCTAAACACACATATATTCTCAAAGTAATTAAAATTGAGGTTTTTCATAAGAAGTATTCTTAAGGATAATTAAACATCAATAATTGAGTTTATATGTGTTTTTTAATTTGTTTATGATTGTAAGTAAATCAACTCTAAAATACAATAAGTTTTTCTACCTATCTTTTCTTTTTAGTTAACCTAATATTCATGCATTAATTAACTCTAATCACATAATAACTTTCATTACATACAAGATTTAATTACATGATAATAGTAAGATCAAGACAAGTGTGATTGATTCATGATAATTAAAACACATGGAGAGTTAATGTAATCAAGCTTATGTTTTTCAAGTAACATTTAATCAAAAATAGTTTTGAAAATTATATACTCGTAATACTTAAGTTAATTAGTCAAACAACTAATATAAACTAATTAACTAGCAATAAACTTAAAATAAAAAAACATATATTGCACGTTATATAAAATTCAAGTAATCAATCATTAAGTTTAATCATAGAAAAACATAAGATATTCATGTATCATAATCATATATAAAATATTTTTAATACAAATCCTTGTGATTATTTAAGATCCAAGAGTACTAACCTTTTAAAATAAAATAAAAACTAAGCTTGTTACAAATTCAGAAATGATAAAAAGATAAAAAAAAAAAAAATTTTAAAAATAATAGAATCCCTCATTGTATTTTTCTATTCCTAAATGTGATTCCCCTTATTCTTTAAAGATTAGGATCGGTTATATGGAATTGAAGAGGTGAAGAAGTTTCATCATTAATAATTAATTTATAATCATATTACTTTAATGTTTTATTATATTAATTTGATCCTAGTGACTTATGCATTTACTTCGACCTTCTAAGGAGGTTTCCTAGCCATGTAGAATCCTTTCCATGTCATTAATAAGTTGTCATGTTATCATCCCAACATAAAAATGGTTAGACTCATGATAGTTTGCTTTTATAATTCAAGCATGAATTCAAGGATGTTAATCTATCTTATCTAGATGAGTTATCGGGTCTATTATATATAGATAAAAAGTTTGAGATGTTTATTTTTTTTCCTAGCTAGAATTGAATGAAAATTCCATTTATATTTTCAAATGTGGTCTAAAAAGTACACTGCTCCAATATGTTAGGTTGGTCCGGTCAATTCTAATCCCACTAGGATTTCTTGTTCAAGTTGGATTTCTAATGCAATTAAGATTTGAATTTTTAGCTCCAATGACTTGCTCTTTCTAGTTCTTTACTTGAAATTATGCTAAAAATATGTTATTTAGCTCACGTTTACACTTTGTCTCCATGGCATTATTAAGCACAAAACTAGTTAAATGGGCTACTATAAAATATTAAATATCTATAAAAGACTAAGAATAAAGTACAAAAAATATAGAATAATATGAGTGTATCAATAAACCTATTTATGGGCTAAAATATCCAAAATGAACTCAAAATCCAAAAACATTCTAAGCTCAAATATATCATTTTCAAGCAAGGAAAAGGTCAAAGAGTACCTAGGATAGACCCCCCTCATCAAAACGAACTAATTAACATCAAAATAAAAATTTTTATAGCTGGAATTAGTGTCAACTAAGAGCTTCTCTTTACCACTAGAATTCAATCACTTTCTCTTTCATTTCTTAAACTAGAAATTGAAAATTATTTTTGGAACCAAACGTGAATTTTAGAAATATTCGTGGATCAAAAATTTATAATTATAAAAGTATGAGGATCAAACTAAACTTCTTGACCAAATTTTAAAATCACCACCAATTTTTGGTACCTTTTTCACTTTGGTCTCATTCTTTCAATCTTGCCCTTCCTTAATGATTTGAAGCAATTGTCCTTCAATTTGACCACAAAAAAGGTGAAATCACCCAAAAAAAATTCTAGGACCAAAATGAAAAAGAAGAAGAAGAAGAAAAGTGAGTCAATGGTGATAATGTGAGAGACTCCATAGTGTTTTTAGCTACAACGAAATGCCCACAGGTTTTAGAGTTTCTTTGGCACACACATGCGTGCACAAAGAAATCAATTCTCAATACATACAAGTAGGATTATTATAGGGCATTCTTCGGATGTAATGAAAATAGATTTCTTGCTTTTCAAAAGTATATATAAAAAAATCTTGTTTTTCAATGTAATAAAAAATAAATAATGTAGAAAATAAAATGACCATTATAAAATATATTAAAAAATAGGTAAACTACTATAGCAATCCACAATATCTATTTTATTTTTAATTTTATTCTCAATTTTTTTAAAAAAAAAAATTGTAGCCCTCTATATAAAATATACTAAAACAAATAGATAAATTACTACAATAGTCCATAATATCTATATTTTTAATTTTATCCTCAAAACTTTTTTTTAAAAAAATTGTAGCCTTTAATATCCAAATTAATGACCGATTTCTAAAATTTTGTTAAGGAAAAAAAAACAAAAGATGACCAAAGTATAAAATAAAGAGAATTTTAATCCCCTATAGTCCCCGTAATTGTTGGAATTTTAATCTTGGTTTGAAAATTCTTTTTCTTAACATTTCAATTATTGGATTTGAGAGAGGAGAGAGAAAATCACTTGAAAATAATAAAGAGAGAGAATTTTGTCAATTTGTCCATATTATAGTGAAAAAAAAACTAGTTTTAGTGTCAAGGGATTTCATTTAATAAGAGAAGTTTGATGATAGTGTTTTTTTACCTATAAAGATGCCTAAAAAGTATACCGGGGTTCTTTTAGATTTTTTTATGCGATTGATTTTTATTTTTTTTAATGATTTTCTTCTCCTGATTTTCTGATCATCATAATGGTTGATTGATTTTGAAGAGGAGGTTGAAACGGTGACAAGTCGTTTACCACCACTATAGAAAATGTCACCTATTAAAAAACAGGTAGAGGATGGAGAGTCATTTGATTATGAGGAAGAACAACTAGCACGAGTCTAGGGTAGAAGGTTTATGCGCTATGACTTTTTTTAAAGCCATAAGTTTTTCTTTATTTTTTTAATATTTTTTTCCTTCAACTTTAAGTTTTTATTGATTTTCTTAGCCTAGTTGTTTTCTTTTCAATTTTATCATTTAACATTTAGTTGATTTGAATTGGTCTTCATAATTTGTTTTGGTTTAATTTTTATAAGGTTATCATAATTTTAAATAAACATCTTGATATATGGTTGGAGTTTAAGATTTTAAGCATCAATCTTTGTTTTATAAATCAATTAAAAAATAGTTTTTTTAAAAAAACAATTGTATTAAACTTACTAGAGTCCATGACACCAATCACTAGTTTGATGGGTTAAATTAGGTTTGTGAAGCTAACCTTGTGATCACGCAACCCACAACAATATTAACAACAAATCTTGGAAAGCCAAAACATATTTAATAAGAAAGTGACACCATAAAAACATGTTCCAAGACATACTATTGAAATAATAACCCTCACCCTACAAGTATCGATTTTTGAATGAGAAGTATAATGAAGATATCACGAAGCCAATTAGTCTTTTATAAGTCAGTTTAATTCATTAAAGAAAAAAAAATAAGAATCTCTTTCATAAGCTAAATAAATTAGACAACAATAGTATTATCAAGTCTGAATATTTTATCTTTATAAAGTATTTATATTCTTAAAAATAAAAGCCTCAATAGATCTATCATTAGGTTAAATTAATCTCCTTACAAAACTGACAAAATACTATAATATTAAACCTTAAAGTAGGGATAATATTAGGCTTTTAGCCCTTCTATTGGTTGCCAATACCAAAGAATGGTGCCCAACATGATAATCGGCGGTGTAATATTTATTGTTGATTCAATTTATAATCCTAGCAGAAACAGGCTACGTTTTGTTACCTCTAGTGCTGGAATCTCAATTATAAAAACTTGACCACAAAGAATTTCATACTAGTTCCATTGCTTACATGTTCACGGGGGAATTGTTTCTAGCTTTTCTTCCATGGTTTATCAGCAAGGATAGAAAATCTGCAACCCGAATATAACTCGTTTATTTTTATATTTTAAAAATATATTTAAAAAAATTATACTTTTTATTTTATTTTTTGTTTCTAATTAATATTTTTAGATTATTTTGATATATTAATATCAAAAATAATTTTTTAAAAATAATAAAACATGATTTTAATATATTTTTAATAAAATATACTTTAAAAATCAACCATAATGATCAGACTCCAGAGTTTGCTGCCCTATAATTTTGGTGGAGCAAGTGTCAACACTAGTGAGTCCAGACTCATGGCCATCAGTTTCCACAAGGTTAAGAAGTTTTTGTTTCGGCATTCATGGGTTACGGGACTGCATTCATTATCTACATGCTTGGTTATTCTGGTTTGTTCGTGAAAATAAGAGCTCAGATGAACCCGCAATTGGGTAGGAGGGGCGGCGCTTAGCCCTTGCCAGATGGGATCGGGAACAGGGTTTTCGTTTCCATGATAAAATGATGGTAAGCCCAGAGCTCATAGCAGTGCAGATTTGCCCAGTTTAACTGTCAGTGAATACAGTAATGATAGGCACGACAATGCAACCAGAAATGATATATAGATCAGGTGGCTCCTCTCCTCTACCCACACCTTATGGGAGGAACAAGCTTCAGGGTCACCTGTCAAGACTCACATTAACAAGCAGAATTGAAAGGATTCGCGGTCTCGAGGTCAAATGGAACCTTTCCAAATCAGCACTCAAGAAACGACAGGGTCCGTTTCATTAAGCAACAAAGGCAGACTACAAGGCCAACGTTGGTTAACATCATAATCAATCTTCCACAACGACTTCAAACTTCATCAATACATAATCTTGAACAGAGTAAATCAAACAAAATTATCCCACAATGCCTTCTCGGTTCTAGAAACAGTACACACCTAAAAATTATCCTGAAAGAACAAAATGATGCACTTAGAACAGCGATGTTCCCTTTCCCTTCTTGTCTCCACCAATCTCAAAGTGCTTGCACCTCTGTGGAAAATCATTGGCAGTAACAGAAAACATTAGCACAGTTGAAATCAAATGGTATGAAAATCACAATAAGAAAAAGGCTTGCATGGCTAACCTTGATTGGGTGCTGAGACACATGTTTGCATGCCTGGCATTGCAGCCTCAACACAATTTTCTTGGTTGTCTTTGCCTGTTAACAAAAGAGAAATCAATATCAAGATTCAACTAAGCATGAAGACTTAGATATCCATGCGCAAGGTGAAGAACAAAGAGGAGGCCTCAGAGCTAGTTTATATGTCTCTGTCATATGTTACACAATCAGACAATGTAGGCAAATTCAAATCATCATAGGCCTCTAAAGAGAGAATTCAGAAATAGCAAAAATATAATTTATGGTGGTATAACAAGTACAATGCAAGCGCTTTCCATTTTAATATCAACCATGAGGACAAGGAAAGAAAGGAGTAAGCCTCAGAACTAATTATATGTCTCTGTCATTCATTAGATGATCAGACAATATAAGCAAATTCAAACCATCACAGGCCTATAAAAGAGAATTCAGAAATAGCAAAAATATAATTGATGGTGGTATAACAAGTACAATGCAAGCGCTTTCCATTTTAATATCAACCATGAGGACAAGGAAAGGAAGGAGGAAGCCTCAAAACTAATTATATGTCTCTATCATTCATTAGATGATCAGACAATGCAGGCAAATTCAAATCATCACGGGCCTCTAAAAAGAGAATTCAGAAATGGCAAAAATATAATTTATGGTGGTATAACAAGTACAATGCTAGCGCTTCCCATTTTAAAATCAACCATGAGGACAAGGAAAGGAAGGAGGAAGCCTCAGAACTAATTATATGTCTCTGTCATTCATTAGATGATCAGACAATGTAGGCAAATTTAATCATCATAGGCCTCCTGAGAGTATATACTCTGAAACCACAAAAGGATGTTCTATGGTAGTGATAGCATGTAAACTATCAAGACTTCACAATCAAACATTTAGCAGTATTTTTTACAGCCACTGAATTCGTGCAAATTACAATATAGTGACGAACAAAATTCAAATATTGATCTAAATCCTCGAGGGACTTTTAAGTATACCAAGTTTATGCAAGGAATTAGAAAACAAACCTTCTTGTGAAACACTGGCTTTGTCTGACCTCCATAACCAGATTGCTTGCGATCATAACGACGTTTCCCCTGAGCAGCAAGGCTATCCTTCCCCTTTTTGTACTGAGTGACCTTGTGCAAGGTGTGCTTTTTGCACTCCTTGTTCTTGCAGTAGGTCTTCTTTGTCTTAGGAACGTTCACCTGTAATACATGTGTCATTAATCAATCAAAATAAAAAAGAAAATAAATAAATTAACCTTACATAAAAATTCTCAAGCGCCATAACAAATACAATATGCAACTGAAACATGCTTCCATCAAACAAGCAGGAACTCAAACATTAAATTCATTCTCTCTCACTAAAAGTCAGCTAAAACCACCGGCTATGTCTCTCTCGTCCACCCATTCATCTCAATCACGCAACTCATAATAGTCGTAACCTCCAATCCCACAAGCCCTCCATTCCCAATAGTTTCCATTCATCTTAAAACCAAACCTTCACTAACATCAAAACTTTCATACACACAAATCATTAGAAACACAGCTAATCTTCAAGTAAAATGTGTATAAAACCAAATCTCTAACAACACGCACTACTCACTAGACAATACAGTTAACCATCGAGAAACAAATATTCACAAAACTAAATCTCTAACAAAGAAGATGACATTAAAACCAATGAATCTAAACTTCATAAATCGCAGTTTCAATCATAACAAAACAAAACTAAAGCTTCCATCGTTATACCGTAAAAGACCTCAAAAATGAAAGAAACAGAAAACCCAGTTGTAAAAATCGACAAAAAAGATGTTATAGTATAGAGAATCCGAGAGAGGGAGCAGGTTACCATTGTTGGCGGAGAAGTGGTAGACTTTGGCTGCAAAGGAAATGGAGGTGAATGAAAAGAGCAGAGTAGGGTTTAGAGCTATTTTAAACAGCAACTTATGGGCCAGATCATAGATCCTGAATTGAGAGGGACCATTGCGCCTGGGTTTCGGCTCACTTTAAAAAATGGTTGGGGTCCTTCTGCCTTTTTTTTTTTTTTTTTTTTTTTTTTACTTTGGCTCTGATTGGAAACAGGGTCTAATTTGTATTTTTAAATTTTTTTAAAAAAATTTAAATTAATATTCTTAGTGTTTTTAGTTCTTTTTGATGCGTTAATATAAAAAATAATATATATATATATATATCATCTTAATGCATTTCTAAGTATAAAATATTTTGAATCGCAATCGTTATTACAATTATTTTTTATCAAAAAAGGAAATGCTCACATGAATAAATCTTTTCAAAGGATTTCAAAAAATTTATTCAAGTAAGATTGTAGTCATAGTTCTAAAACCTAAAACAATAAATTAAATTTATATAATTTTAATTATTTTTTTTTAAATTTAATTGATCAATGACAAGATTTTACCAGTTCATACTCAGGTTGATTGGATTATTAGGTGAGGTCAACTTGAATTTTTAATTGAAACAAATAAATTCTATTCATAGATATGCTGAGGAGAAATCAATTAGAAATCTCTGTAAATTGGAATTAGATATATTAGTTTAGGGTATTCGTTTCTTTTACAAGCGAATATTAATTGAAGACTCCACCTGTACGCGCATGTTGCATTTCTTTATTTCATGTCTTAATTTGTTCATCTTCCTCGTCACCTTGTTTTTAAAGGTCGACGGGTTTTTGTCTCATCTATTTGATCATTTGATTTGATTTCTGTATCCAAATGACATGTAAAGGGATAACGTAGAAGGCATTGCCTCGTGTCTTCTATATGTATAATTAAAGCTCAAACGCAGTAAAATAATGCAAATATTTTAAACTTTGCCATGCAAGTCCTATGATTTTGTGTTTGTTCTAAGGGCTTGTAAGGAAAAGACATGAGTTGTATTTTGCATTGTGTTTTGGAAGTGTTTTTTTTTTTAAATTAAATTTATTTTTTTAAAATTAATATATTTTTATGTTTTCAGATCATTTTAATATGCTGATATAAAAAATAATTTTTAAAAAATAAAAAATATTATTTTGATATATTTTGGAATGAAAAATACTTTAAAAAACAACCTCTACTACATTTTGATCTCAAACACACCCCGGGGGCTAAATTGAACCTGTAAAGGACTAAAATGGAGTCATTCACCAGCAAAAATCATCTTATAAGTGCTTGGCGATAAGAAGAAACAGCAGGAACTGCCGCCACGTATTATTATTAGTCGCGAGCTAGCCTCCATGCTCTCCAGAAAACAGCAAGATGGAGAAACTATCCAGACTTCTACAACTTTGACTGATTATTTGCCAAATCTACACATATTCTATATATAATTTACACAAAATGTCACCATCAAGAATAAAAAAACAAAGAAGAAACAACATGGCCATAACAAGTAACATTTGAAAAATCTGAAGACTACTAATATGAACAATCATAATTGATCATGCGGCTATCTGGAATTCGATAATTCGTCGAAGACATCAAGATTCATGATATAGAGCGGCGGCTGCGTTCGAGGAATCCATCCATAACTACTTTCTTTTTATGTTCCTCCGAATCATAAAATGATTCCGCCAAAATCAAACCATTGCTCACACTGTCTTCACTGATCCTTAATCGAGGGACGAAGTAGAACCAAGCAGAAGTACAGAGAATGGCACATAATTTACCCCATACTAGCATTAACACCAAGGTCATTATAATTATTGACATACCAGCGAAGGGGTGGTCACTTTGCTTCCCATTTTGATGATCGTTTTCTTTATTAGGCCTCTTAATCGTGACCCGGGATCTCGCTGCCGTGTTTGGTGTTGTTATTGTTGTTGCCCATCTTTCAACTGGTTGTGAGGGGGAGGATTCTGATCGGGTTATTATCGACACAGTTCGAATGGGCTTTTCCTTGACTTCGGGTGAGCCGGGTTGGTTAGTGCCGGTTCTTATAGCGTCTATTTTCCGGCAAAAGAAAAATCCTGTCTTACACGTGGCGTCCTTTGTAGTTTCCACGTGATCCAAGAGTTTCCCATTTTCGAGGATGATGTTTTGCTCAGAAGACCTGTATCATGTTTGAAACAGGACGATAATAAGCTACCTTCAAGCGATGCTAACTTACACCAAAGTTTGCTCAATTATGCTAAAATACGCTTTATAAACAAAAATGTTAATTTTTGTTAGCAGTGTTCTTCACATACCTCTCCAGGCAACTCTCTGGGTGCTCGATCTGAACTGACTCTCGCCCGAGTTTGACATGGCGTCTCGTGATTGGTTAAGGGTTTTTTACGGTTTGGCTTCGAGGAAATAGAGGTTCGGTCACTGCCAGGCACGGTAGAGTCTAAGGGGATAGTTTTGGAGCCTGAGTTCTTGACGCAAACCCAAGACCAAGAAAACAAACCTGTGTGTTTCTTCTTGGTCGGTTTTTTCTCGGGAGATGGAATGGCTTTTCGAGAAAATCCAAAACAACCGAGAAAACTTTTGAATTTTGTTCTTGTTTTTTTGGGTTTGGGTTGACAGGGGGCGGGCTCCAATGGAGAGACGGAGACAAGATCAAGTCGGCATGTGGAGAGTTTCGAATATTGATTAAATGCTGCTGGAATGGGTGGTTTCTTGGGTCACTGTTATCTAAATAACCACCATATTGTTTAATGGTCAAAATAATTAAATACATATATTGTTTATTATTTAATTTTTTTTATATAGAGACGTGTTGGTTTTTGTATTTCAAAAGTGTTTTTTTTAAATAAAATTTTTTAATTTTTTTATTTGAAATTTATATTTTTTTAGTATTTTTAGATTATTTTGATGCGCTGATGTCAAAAATAATTTTTAAAAAATTTAAAAAATATTATCTTAATATATTTTTTAGTGATAAACACTTTAAAAAATAATTGCAATCACATTTCTAGTGTCTAAAAGTTTGCTCGAGAAATATTATGAATTTTTTTTTGATTATTTCCAAATATGTTTGTTCTTACATGGAAATCCTTATCATGTATCCTTATTATACCCAAAATATAATTAAACATGTGATTACAGATTTACTCATCATTTGAAATAAATTTAAGTTGAAAGATATCAAGTCTTGATTACAAAGAAATAACTCAGATCTAAAAAGATCTTATGAATGTAGAAGAACTTGTAAAAACTGCATATATGCACGATACACATAGGAACTCAATATCTGAAATTGCAAAATGTAAATAACTGGATTGTAATTTGCATCACGTTTATTCTAAACAATTGTTCCCCTAAACAGTCAGCGCACCTTGATGATCAAGAAACAAAAATAATAGTTAAATCTTAGTAGTTAAGGAAATCTTAGATGATTTTTTTTTAATAAAAGAATTTTGTTTGGTAAGGGAGGGATGACTTTAGATTTTAATGGTATTTGAAAGTATGGTAGTGATTATTTTTTAAAATATTTTTAACTTAAAAATATATTAAAATAATATTTTTATTATTTTTTAAAAAATATATTTAACATCTACTCGTTAAAACATTCTAAAAATATAAAAAAGACACCTTTTACGTTGATAACGCAATACCAGGTTCCGTGCCTCTAAGTATAATTTAATGAGTAATTTGAGAATTTCTGTTTTTTATCGATTTAAATGTGAAAAGTTAAAAAATAATTTATTTTTAAAATTTTTAGACACAATTTGGTACCCAAAAAATTCAAATATTTGTTTTTGTTAAAAATTAATTTTTTATATGTTTTGGATCGTTTTGACGCGCTGATTTTAAAAATAATTTTTTAAAAATAAAAAAAATATTATTTTAATATATTTCAATAAAAAACCACTTTAAAAAACAACCGCAACAACACTCTCAAATATACCAAAGCCTAAAAAGTAATCTACCTACAGAGAATCAACCGAGTATTAAACCGGTCCATGACTGGTGAATACGAACGCATAATCTTAGCTAGGATACATATTATAGTAGGAATGATGCTCAAAAATATCCTCACGGATGATTTCACAGGATATGTAGAATTCAACAAACCTAGAACCACGATCCTGACATGAACACAAGCTCATTCGACGAAGTGAACAAACATGAGTACTGTCGGACCACCGTTATCGATCAGTGGGCCGATAACGTTTCTTCGAACAAACATCTTAGCTAGATTTTTGTCCTATCTGCCTAGCTAGTTACAATTGGGTTATCTTCGAAAAATGGCAGCCTAACATGGCTACTGTGGAGGAAACTGTGCAGCAACGAGTTCAGATGAAAAAGTCACAATTGAAAATGATGAAGCTGTGATGAAAGAGATGAAGTGGTTGGCAAATAAATCAATCACGTGATCATGTAAATAACATATGCTAGTTAGACAATTAGTTAATGGAAGAGCTTGTATGAAAAGGCAAAGCATGCAAATTAAAACTCATTATAAGCATAACTTGAAAGTATAATTGAAATTGTTTTTTAAAATATTTTTTTAATTAAAAAAATATGTTAATAATATTTTTTATTTTTAAAATTAGCATATTAAAATAATTTAAAAATATCAAAAATATA